>LPNX010311493.1:554647-591015 GCA_001517045.1 Pseudotsuga menziesii | reverse complement strand
TAAGAACAATTAATCATAGGCATTCTCATAATCCCTGCTGCAATACTTGTTGCAAACTATTGCGTGATCATAATTATAGTTTGAGATGTCTTCCATGTTCTCTATTTGGCTCCATAAGGAACTAACCTGTACATGAGGTTGCAAAAGGTATCTTGTGTAATTATTGACAGGCACTCAGACATGAACTCTCCCCTTGGAGGTCATCACACTCCAAAGTAGTTTGGAGAAGTGACTAAGGTGACAGTGGTCACTTTCTATTACATTTGTTTATCGGTAACTAGCCCCGCTAGTTCATCTGGTAACATAATCAAAGCATACCTCTATCCCTTTCAAAAGAAATATAAAATAGACTCTCCTTCCTTGCATCGTAAATGATATCTTGTTTATAAGAACATCCCTTTTCCAAATGTTTTATGCTTCCCTCCATTTTTCAATGACATGTATATGACTTGTGAAATAATTAGGACCTCTATCACATCAAAGCCCCTTTTTAGAACAACTTCCATAATTTTAAGCCATTTTCCATCCAATAAACAAAGGGGTCTTGTCCTCCTATAATAAGATCTTAAAATTCTATGATTTAAAACAAAAAGGCATTTCCCTACATCCCCTTATAAGGGCCTACAAATCTTGAAATTAATAGAGAACTCTCTTAGCACATTTCAAACACCAATCCTTCCATATTTGCCCATAGTATATATGAAACATGTATACCTATGGAGTATCAATTATGGAGTATGATTCAACCCATTTTTTCATTTCTTCTATTGGTGTGGATTGTCAATGGGGAGAGTCAACATTACTCTTCTAAAGAAGCATAGTGTACGAGAATGCTCTTCGAGAACCTTGACGAAGGAGCAACATTGTGTATTGTTTATTGACGAGGTCGCATGCTCATCTTTCATCTCTTTTTTTTGTTGTTGTTGTTACAAACATACATGGATAAATTAAATCCTTCCATATTTACCCATAAAATACATGGAACATGTATACCAATGACGTATCAATTGTTAAGTGTGATTCAACCCATCCTCTCATTTCTTTTGTGATGTAGATAGGTCAATGGGGAGAGTCAACATTGCTTTCGCAAAGAAACACATGGTGTATGAGAACGCCCTTCAAGAGACATGAAGGAGAAGTAGGAACAGTGGGTTATTCTTTAAAGATGTCACATGCTCATCTTCTATTTTTATTTTCTTATTTTTCATTGTAGTAATTGTTATATGAACCTGAGGTTTACCTCAATCGATTGAACCATTTACCCAAGGTATGTTGTAGATAAGGACACAAGTCACAAGTTCAAATCCGTTTGAGTCCCACAAGGTAACCAACCGCTTTTGTGGTTGGGAATTGAGTCACCCTCCATCTTATTATTCAAAGGAAGAGAGGGGGACCTATGAAGTTTTCCTTAGAAATCAATGTGTGTGCGCATATGTGCATGCTTGTAACAAATTGTGTGGGATGCTAGCTAGGATGGAGGACCCATGCGGTGAGGGCAAGTTATTGAAGGGAGAGGCAATAAATGAGGTGGCAAACATGTGGGAGTTGGGACAAGGGTGTTGAAGGGAGGGGAATGGGAGGTGATAAGGAGTTTGGAGGACATGCATTAATGAGACATAGTAAGGAGAAGGCTTGGTTATTGGTGTGGAGAGAAAACAACAGTAGGAAAAGTGGGCAACGGTGTCAAGGTAAGGGGGTGAAAATAGAGTTGAGACCTTGTTGAGTGTAGCAAAACACCCAAGGAAGTGGAGGAAGGTACACGTGTTTTAGAGGAGATTTTTGAGCTGTAAAAACAATGCAAAGACACCACAAGATAGGAGGGGTAGAGAGCAAACATCAACTCTCTCTCTCTCTCTTGCTCTCCTTTATTTTATTTGTGTATTTTGTCTACATATTTTCCAAACTTGTTCTAGCATAGAGTGAAAGTTGAACATCAAACCATCATGTTTCACACTTTCAAACAAATTCTTTAATGAAAGTTGAACATCAAACCAAAATGTTCCACGCTTTCAAAAAAATTATGTATTGTACCTCTACACCATCATTAAACAAAATTCAATGTGTGCATGTCCTTGTGTATTCAAAATGCAACATGTGACCGTTGAGAGAAGGGGCAATTAGCTATTGTAAATATATCTTTGTTTACATTTATGCAGCATAGTGGAGAGTAGGGAGACATGTTAAATAGTAACATTTGCAAACTAAAAATCTCCAGTATTATTTTGATCGTGTAGACGTTAAAATCCTTCCAATAGTCCATGTTGGGAGCTAAAGAGTATGATTCTTGCACATAATTTAACAAGCGTGCACCTTTTATCTCCAACATTGTTAAGTGCATTTACGAGGTATGGAGCAAAGTTGTTGATTGACCGTTAAATGAGAGCAATGGTGGAAATTGCAATCTCATTGCATTTAAAAATCCTCAAACATAATATTAAATCTTTTGTTTGAAAAAAGAAAAATTTCAACGTTGCAAAGGATAAGAGTGACTGAGGAGATCTATCAAATAATGCAAGTCAATGTATGTCATTAAATGCAAACCTATCTTCACAATCCATCAAACTCTTTAAGGCGGAGATCTTATCTAATATTTTACCCTACAATATTATCTCATATATTCCCCTACAAGTAGATTTTCGACAATTAAAACATATCCAAAGACATATATAGATATATATAGAAGTGGTCTCGATATTCAATACGCAAAGGATTTGATTTCTTATGCTGGCACATGCACATGAGAGAACTCAACCCACAATTCCAAGGCAAACAATAAGCACCCTACTGGGGAATATTTAATGTGTCGACAGGGTGCATAGAGGCCATTGGATGTGAGGCCTCTATGCACCCCACCGACACATTATTCTTTATTTCCTTAGATTAAGTAAAAAAACACACCTTATTCTTTAATTCCATTGCTAGGCCTTTTAACAATTAGCACCTTCATGTCAATTAGATAGAGAAGGTTAAGTCATTGACAAGAGAGAAATCAAGGTTCTAGACTCGGGCTCTGGCTCTATTTTAATAATAAAGTTTTGTTATTCTCCTGGATTTGGAACAAAGTTAATTTACACGTTTCAAATAATCCTTTCGCCCTTATTAAATGAAATATATATGTAAAGCAGCCAATGTCAAATACAGTAATGTGAATGACGTTACTTGATGAAATTTGAATCATAAAGACACAACAAATTGCTATAACATGGAAGTCTTCATTTGGCATTTTAAGTACCGAAAGAGCATCAAAATGAATTGGGAAATGAGTTCAAAAACCATGCCTAAACCTACCAAACACTAAAAACTAAACTACCATAACTGAAAGTCCACTAGTCAAACAACTGCAAGACAACTATAGATCTATTAAGTTGAGTCGGCTCATGCCTGGAAACTGAAGATTCCCTCTAGAGTCTATGCTACAATAGCCAACAAGGTTCTCTATAAGCTGCTGATCTGATACACCAATTGGCCAATGACTAATAAAGGGTGTAGATTGTTCTGCAACTGAATATTGGTTCATTGGGTAAATGTTGCACCCAAGTGAAATCTGTGCTCAACAATGCATTTTTAAATCAATTTTATCAGAATCAACCAGTGCGAACCAGTTCACTCCTTTAATTTTCCAAAATAATCCCCCAAACTTAACAGTAGGCTAATTCCAGCTTAAACCAGTTGGTTCCAATCTAAACAAGGTTCTATCAATTCCACTCTAAATAAATTCCAACCCTATCAAACATGCCTGTGCAACAATTCAGCCCAAAAGACAATTTGGCTAGTTCTTCAACCTGATTTCTAGCCAGTTCTAGTCCGATCCTGATACAATCCTCAATTGGTTCTCATTCCAGTTTTGATTACGGTGACATTGGTCCAATCTAACAAGGTTCGATCAATTCCACTCTAAATAAATTCCAACCCTATCAAACATGCCTGTGCAACAATTCAGCCCAAAAGACAATTTGGCTATTTCTTCAACCTGATTTCTAGCCAGTTCTAGTCCGATCCTGATACAATCCTCAATTGGTTCTCATTCCAGTTTTGATTACGGTGACATTGGTTCAATCTAACATTTCATCAATAATTATTCCCACTTCATCCTTGGGCTAACTCTGTGTATAAGCTATCATTGGGTTTTTAGGAGTGTCTCCAAACTCTGGTTTTTTTATAATGTTTGTTAAAGATAAATATAAGATAGAATAAGGGTGCATCCTCCTTATAGTTTGTAGATACTTGAAATACACTGATAAAGGAGCATCCTTGGTTTGAAGCAATCGGCATCACCCAAAATGATTTTGTTTTCCCCTTTCATTTAAATGTCCGAGTTAGTTTGCCTGGCAGCTGAAAATAAGGAGGTCAATGATTAAGTTGCAAAAAACTAAAACATCATAGTTACCAAAGTGTACAAACCAAGATAAGTTAGTGTGCTATGGAATCATGCTGAGACATACACAAAACAAATAATTTATGCTGCGGAAGTGAGATGTGGGTGTTCGAGCCTTGTGCTATAGACTGTGTGGAATCATTTCTTTTCTTGGCTACAGAATTCCCAAGACATTGTTGTAGAACTGACAGTGGGGGAAATTAGAAACAGAAAAGCAAAAAATTGCCCACACAGTGCAGAAGGGGAATCGCTAAGGAAGGGCGATTGATCTTAAAAGGTAGAGAACATGAGGGAAATTTATAAATAATTTAATCTTGTCAGGAATGGGGTTGAACTCCTGAGACTTGCAGAGAGATAGCCTGTGCAATCTTTGTACAGTTTGACATCAAGGAGTTAGAGACTGAATTTCAACAAGAGAATTCACGGGTTGCATTGTACATGTCTGAAAGAAACTAAGACCTCCAAACCAAGACATAACAGTGCGATTTCGGCCCTGCTGTTTGAATAAAATTCAATTTCGGTTCATTCTCCTCTCTTGTTTTGTGTTTTCCTACAATCTTTTAGTGGTTTTCGCTACCATGTGCTCTGCAGGTTTCATTAATCCTGTATGTAGGCAGGGCTTCTGTTTCTGTAGCACTCTAACACTGTGATCTTGGTTCTGCGTCAGTTGTTGTTTGAGTCTACATTGCCCAGCATTGCACCATAAACTAACCAGTTCTTCCATTTATTTTGATAAAGAATCTTATGAAACATTATTGTCTCATCATATAGCATAAGTATAAGCATAGAATTCCTCCCAGGTTTTTGGTTCAATAAGATAAAAGTATGAGCACAGAAATCCTCCTAGTTTTATGGCTCAATAAGACAGGATAAAAGCATCAAAACTTCATGTTTGCAGATTTTTTGATTCAACACCTCTACCTCTATTATTTTCATGCATTTTGTAGATACTTGTGCCAACACCCCTTTTTCCTAGATATTTGATCAAAAACCTGCAAGAATTTTTGAAACTGAACATGTTTCTAGGTAGGCATGTTCACTCATCAGCTTTCAGATTGCTGCAATAACAAAGGCGACATAAATAGCATAGAGGACTCTATATTATTATATGTTTCTTCAGAGGTTTTATCCATGAACATTCTCAATGCTTTATCACTAATAGCAGAGTGGTTGGAGTGGGGAAAAGGTGGAATGCTTCATTCACTGGCTAAAGATTACAAGGGTTGTCTCATAAAATCTATGATACTGTCATCTGCATATCAGTGACAAAGGACTTGGGCTGAGGGTTCACCTCTCAAAACTAATGCTTCAGGACATATATATCGTTCTACCCAATGTTAAGAGGGGAACATCCCCCAGGGTCGGGGGTGTGTCCCCCTTGCTCCCTGCGCCGCCAAGATGTGGAGACACCAAGGCAAATGTTTCCCCATGGCCCCATTAAAGGAAAACTTGGGGAAACATTTCTCCAAGTCCCAAGATGCATACCCAAAAGAGGGGATGCCAAAGCGCTCCCTCCCTAAACTGGGTGACACCTGGACACCCCCTCACCCTTTTCTCGTGCACAGCTTTTAGAAAGAAAAAAAAATTAATGTATGAGTTAAAAAAAAAAAAAACACAAACACCTAAAAGCTAAAGACATAAAAACCTAAGTCTTTAACTTTGTCACCCATCCATTATCATTTGACGTTCGACCTTTTGAGTTTGGAGAAGTCATGAATTTTAGAGAAGAAGCCGCTGCTTAAACATTTAGCTGAATAGAAGAACAGCCGCTTGGAAGAGGAATCCACTGCTTGGAGAAGGGGAGAAGCCACCAATTGGAGATCATTAACATTCCGCAGCAAGCCAGGTCATTAACAGTGTGTAACCTCTTCTATCTTGCAGTGTGCAGGTAGGGTTAGTTACAGTTTGCTGGTTTTTAAATTTCTGAGTATTTTTTTTTAATTTCAGAGCTGGTTTTAACTTTTATCATTTCCATCCATTAAATTCAGACTTACTCCATGTTATCAACCATGGAATTTTTAAAAACAAGAAAAACACCCTTGTTGCAGGTTGCCAAAAATAAAAATTCAGCACTTAACAGTTTAAAACCAGAAATACGAGCAACCCTAGCAGTAGCAACAACAGTGACAGCAATGACAGTGATTATGATTCCCAGGCAGAGGGTAATTCTAATGTTGGGACAGAGGATGGAAGTCGGAGTGGAACTCACACATCATCAAGATTAAGCCAAAGTGAACAAGGCTCAAGGCAATGCCAATCTTGGCACATCAAAGTCATTGACTCAATATCCAAAGGGGGCATTTGATCCCAAAATACCACTTTTGCCCTATGCAACCAAAATACCTAATCCCTCGACCAACTGAAAAACGGAAAAGAAAAGTGGTGGATCACACCGTTGGACATACAATGTTTGTAGTCATCCTTGGATTGGGAGGTATAGTCGGGTCAGACAACACCTTTTGGGCATTGGTGGCAAAGGGTTTACAGTTTACCATATGTTTGAAGTTAACCATGTTACAAAGGTTCAAGCTTTTGAGGATGCTACGGGCACAGTCTCTAGCCAAAATGTCACTTCACAACAACATCACAATGTGGAAGCAAGTTCCAAAAGGAAAGCTAACCCATTCACATGTATGCCTCCACCATCTCCTGTTGAGATATCTTCATCAAAAAAGAAGGTTTCTCATTCTTGTGCTATAGGACCAACTATTACAAGGATGTATGATGCGCTGAACTGTGACGATACAGATGATGCCATTGGCAAATTCCTTTTCACCAATGGCATACCTTTAAAGCCATGTTATTTTCTCTGCTTATTACAAGGAGATGGTTCGTGCAATTGCAGCGTGGGGACCTTCATATGTGCCCCCAGGTGAACATAAGTTGAGGACAATGATTTTTGAGAGGCAAGTGTCCAACATTAATGTGCAGAAACTTGAAAGAGCAAATGAGAGCAACATGGGTGAAATCAGGTTGCTCTAAGGTCATGGATGGTTGGACAAACATTGCCAAATGTCCTTTTATCAACATTATTGTTACATACATAAATGGGCCATTCTTTCTTAGAGGTATTAATTGGTCTGGAAAGCACAAAGATGCAGCTTTCCAGTTTAAGCTTCTTAAGGATGCTATAGAGGTGGTTGATCCTACCAATGTTGTGCACTTTGTGACAAATGCAACAGCAATGTGCATATTAGTTGGGTTACTGATTCAAAGCAGATATATGGACCCCTTGTTGTGTAGACGTTTATCTGCAAGCACCACAAGTCCTTAGCCATGTATAGGGCTCACTCAAGGAAGTCCTGAAGCCCACAAACACTAGATATGCCAATTATTTTCTCTTATTGGGGAGGATGTTGGAGGTGCAACCAGCATTGTAGGTCACGGTTGTGACTCCAGATTGGAATAGGTGGATAGAATCCAAGACAAAGGAGGGGAAGAAGATCAGGCCTTCGGGTATTGGATAGTGATTGGTGGGTAGAGTGCAGTTATTTGGTCTCATTCTTGTGCCCTATAGTTGACGTCATTCACTACACTGACATTGATTCTCCTAGTCTCGAATAAATCTATGAGACTTTTGACAACATGTTGGGCCAAGTAAGGGTAGCCACTCGTGAGAAAGATCCCTCCTTAGAGTTCTATAAGAGCTAGATTCAACCCATTATTCATTCTAGGTGGGATCGAATCAACACACCTTTGCACATTGCAGCATATGCACTGAACCCAAACTAGTAAATTCCTAGGCCTAATAGAATTTTTCCAATTGATGATCCAAAGATCAAAAAGGAATTTAGAGCATCTTTCAAAAACTACGTAAACAATGCCCCATAACTTAAAACTGTCGTCAAGGACAAAGGTCATTCGGGAGAGCGGTGTACTTTTAGGAATAAGCTTAGTAGTTTCTCAAGCTACTACGAAAGTATGTGTTCCTATGTCACGCATCATTCAACGGCTCACCCAAAAGAGACTGCAAGACACAACACGGATAGACATCAAAAAGAAGTTTAGAACAGACACAAAATTCATATGATCGAAGTACAAATCTGAGCAGTAAGCGTACTTAACTATTATGCACCTTGCTTGAACAAAAAGGAACTAATTACAAAGATGTACAACGTAGAGGAGAAAACACTTCGGACGCATTGAATCAATTTGCAAGTGTAAGAGGTCCCTTCAACAAGCCTAATGCGAAGAAAGATCGTAATGACTTGGGCCAGGATGACCCCATTGGTTGGTGGAGCATGCATGGCGATGATACTCTAGAGATCAAACATCTTGCTACATGCTTGTTATCACAAATTGCTAGTTCCTCTGCAACTAAGAGGAATCGTCCACCTAGCGCATCATCCAGTCTATCAAGAGGAATAGACTTACCTCTGTTAAATTTTAAGATATAATTTTGAAATGTTCATATCTTTCAACTTTAACACTCACTAAGCATCATTGTGTTAAAGTTGGGGTTCAAAACCAAATTTAACAATTGCAATAATACACAGTAAAACATAAACAGTACTTTACTGCAAATTACAAAAATAATACTGAAATAAAAATTACAATTATATAGTACAGTGTTGAGTTTTGTGCAACTTCGGAAGTTATTCTTGTCGTAATTGTATTATATTGTTTTGTACCTCCTACAGGAGATCATACTCATGTATTCATTCATGTAAACCCTTGAAAGAATCAATGTAAACCTTGGAGAAGGTTTAAAATTAATTTATTTTTTTTAAATTCTATTTTTATTTTCCCCTGAGGTAAGTCGGCCCCAGTCAGTTAGACAAGTCGGCCCAGTTAGGGTTAAATGTCAATTTTGTAAAATGTATAAATACAGAGGTTGGACACCTCATTTGGACAAACAACTAAGGAAGCAAGTTCACTAGTCAAGGAGAAGATCACTCCAGCAATGAGAAGAAATATTTTATGGGGTTTTTCATTACAGAGATTTTCTTCTTTCTCTCTCCTCTTGTACTCTGTTCTCGAGATTGATCATCTCTATACGAAGGTTGTTGGGTTTTCTCCATATTGGGTTTCCCAACGTAAACTCTTGTGTTCTTTGTCTATGTGCTTTGTCTTTCTTCTAGAGATCCTATTGTTCAAATGTAATAAAGTTATACCGCTATAATCTTGTAAAAACCTAACATGGTATCTGAGCGATTCTAGAAGAAGCCATTGCCAAGAACTAGGGCTTACTATTTGAAGACCTTGCCCATAATTTCTGGAGAAAAAAGAGACTTGGAAAGTCCGCTCTAAGGAGGCGCATCTGTTGATCGGAATATTTCACCTCCTGCGGACAGCAAGGTGTTCCACTGGTCTGAATGGTTCAAATCCACAACAAATAGATCACAGAGGTTGATAACTCCCCCTAGACGTCGTAGATATCTGGAATACAAGGCTTTGATAGTTCACCTGTGTACCTGCAAAAGAGTTCAACACGAAACAAATCAAAGCAACCAGAATATGATCTACTAATCTATGCTAGTGACTAAGGAATCTAACAATAGTTATCTGAAATCAAACATCAACAATATATATGGGACAGAAAATCAACTTGCATTATAAATATGAAGAAGTTTACAACCAAGCCTTAGTGTTGACATGCATCTCCATGAAACCAGCTCTTCCTCCCCAAAAGCTCCGACTCTAGCTCTCTATGCTCTCTCTAAATGAACTTGGGCCAAGAATCAGTCCAACAGCATAACAATACCTTCAATGTTCCCCCCCCAACCATGGCTATGAGCTCATATTTATAGGGCTTTAATGGATAGAGATGGTTGAGAAATTAGTGAGTGAGGTGGCCTCTAAGATCCTAGGATGGGGGATCTCGAGCTCAACAAACCCACAGTAGTAGGGATAAGGGATATCTCGAGGCTTGTCATCTAGAAGCCTCGAGAAGCTTCTCTTTTTCCCTTTTTACCCAGCGTACCGCGCTTCTCCTTCTATGACAGAGCGGTTCTGGTAATAACCGCCTATTGACCAAGGGTGACAGGCGGTGGCACTGCTTGTGGACAACCGATGAAAAGCGATGCAAACAAGGGTACCGCTCCTGGATAAGGGAGCATGAGCGGTGCTGGGAATTTGTATGACAGAGTGATAAGAAACCATTTAGTCTGCACTCCAGAAGCTAGGATTCAGGGCAAGTAGGTATGTCAAAGGTCTTATCACATAATGGTGATAGGATTTTGGTATAACAGCTTCTTTTGGTGAAAGAAGAATCAAATTCCGAGAAGTTTCATTTTTTAACTAATTTTGGTGCTACAGCTAATGCTGAAATTAGGGTTTCAAGTTTTGAGCTAATCAATCCACAGTTTTGGCTCGACCTCACCTTCTCTCAAAATCGCCTTGCTAGGGCACATCTATCTATGAGGTTAGTTTCACAAAATTACAACTTTCATTTTTGACCTAGCTCCTACTAGGGTTTCTGGTTCAAATTTGCAGGAAAGATGATTAGAATGAAGGTTGAAAATCGTCTTGATGGAGCCTCCAACTTCATCTCTTGGAAGTCTAGAGTTCTTCTCATCTTGGAAGAAAATGACCTCTTAAAGTTCGTCAATGAGAAGGTCCTGAAACCAAAAGCTGAAGAAGACAAGTCCTAGTGGAGGAAGAATGATGCTAGAGGTAGGATATTACTAGTGGACTCAATCAAAAGATTAATTGGTTCCTCAAATTTCACAAAAGAAGACAGCTATGAAGATGTTCAAAACCATAAGAAGGTTATTTGAGCACAGTGGCATCAATGTAACTTTCACATTAAAAAACCAGCTATCGAACATGAAGATGACCAAGTCTGAATCAATTTTCTCATACTTCATGAGGATCACAAAACTTAGGGACAAGCTGAGATCCAGTGGAGAACCTATTGAAGATAAGAAGCTTGTCGTCACTACGCTAAATGGACTTCCACCATCTTGGGAATCTTTCATCCAAACCATTAGTGGAAGCACCAAGTTGTTGCTCATCTCTATACGAAGGTTGTTGGGTTTTCTCCCTATTGGGTTTCCCAAGGTAAACTCTTGTGTTCTTTGTTTCTGTGCTTTGTCTTTTCTTCTAGAGATCCTATTGTTCAAAAGTAATAAAGTTATACTGCTATAATCTTGTAAAAACCTAACATGGTATCTGAGCAATTATAGAAGAAGCCATTGCCAAGAACTAGGGCTTACTATTTGAAGGCCTTCCCTCAAAATTTCTGGAGAAAAAGAGACTTGGAAAGTCCGCTCTAGGGAGGCACATCTTCTGGTGAAGGAAGAATCAAATTCCGAGAAGTTTCATTTTTTAACTAATCCCGATGCTACAACTAATGCTGAAATTAGAGTTTCAAGTTTTTAGCTAATCAATCCACAGTTTTGGCTCGACCTCACCTTCTCTCAACCCGCCTTGCTAGGGCACATCTATCTATGAGGTTAGTTTCACAAAATTACAACTTTCATTTTTGACCTAGCTCCTACTAGGGTTTCTGGTTCAAATTTGCAGGCAAGATGATTGGAATGAAGGTTGAAGATTGTCTTGATGGAGCCTCCAACTTCATCTCTTGGAAGTCTAGAGTTCTTCTCATCTTGGAAGAAAATGACCTCTTAAAGTTCGTTAATGAGAAGGTCCCGGAACCCAAAGCTGAAGAAGATAAGTCCTAGTGGAGGAAGAATGATGCTCAAGGTAGGAGATTACTAATGGACTCAGTCAAAGACCAATTGGTTCCTCAAATTTCACAAAAGAAGACAGCTATGAAGATGTTCAAAACCATAAGGAGGTTATTTGAGCACAATGGCATCAATGTGATTTTCACATTGAGGAACCAATTATCAAACATGAAGATGACCAAGTCTGAATCAATTTTCTCATACTTCATGAGGATCACAAAACTTAGGGACAAGCTAAGATCCAGTGGAGAACCTATTGAAGATAAGAAGATGACCAAGTCTGAATCAATTTTCTCATACTTCATGAGGATCACAAAACTTAGGGACAAGCTAAGATCCAGTGGAGAACCTATTGAAGATAAGAAGCTTGTCATGACTATGCTGAATGGGCTTCTACCATCTTGGGAATCTTTCATCCAAACCATCAGTGGATGCACCAAGTTGTTGTTGTATTTGTAACTTCAGAAGATATTCGGATGTATATTATCATTGTATATTGTTGTAGCCCAATTGGAGATGTGTTTCCCTCCTTTTGGGATGTCATTATTGTATATGGTCATTTAGGTGAACCCTTCATTGTAAGTCGGGGCAGTAGTCCCCAAGTTGAATATAATAAAATGTATTTTTAAGTCTCCCTAGGTGAAGTCGGCCATGTTAGGGTAAGAGGTCGACCCAGTCAAGGTATTAGGTCAGACACTTGATGTGTATAAATAGGGAGGCGCCCTCCCTCATTTAGACACACACACGCACTCAAGTTCGCATGAGGAGAAAGAGAAAAAAGAGGAGAGAGAGAGAGAGCTGCAGAAGACTTCTTATACTTGGGTTTGTCCATCTTGTAATATTGTCTTGGTGACAAAACTATTCTAAGTAAGTCTGTGGGGTTTTCTCCTTTATGGTTTCCCCTAGGAAAATCTTTGTGTCTTGTGTATCTACTCTATCTTATGCATCTTGTTGTGTTTGTTATTCTTTCAGATAAAGAAAAACTAACATGGTATCAAAAGCCTCTTTGAAAGAAGACACTATGAAGCAGCGGAAACTAGGGCTTTCTAGTTCAAGATCTTCTCTCCACAGATTATCAAGAAAAGAGGGCTAGGCTAACTCTCCCTAGGAGGGTGCATCTTTTGGTGGAAGCAAAAATCAAATTGGAAAAAGTTTCCTTTTTGACACAAACACTTGTGCCGAGAGAAACTAGGGCATCAAGTTTCGAAGGCTTCCCACCTCAGTTTCAAGAAAAGAAACTTACTGAGCAACTCGCCTCAAGGAGGCGCATCTTTCTGTCAAGACAGAATTCCAAAACTCTAAGTTTGGAAAATTAGGGTTTCTCTACTATTTCCATTTGAGGTTCTTATTTCAAAATGACTCATCATACCCAGGTTGAGGATAAGCTTGGGGGAGCTGACAACTTCCAAGCATGAAAGTACAAGATCTCCCTGATCCTTGAAGAAAATGATTTGGATCAATATATGAGTAAGGAAGTTCCAAAACCAAAAGGAGACGAGGCTAAGGCTATCCATAAGAAGAACCTGGTCAAGGCCAAGAGAATCATTGCAGATTCTATTAAGGATCATCTCATCCCACATGTGTCATCCTTGAAGACACCTAAGGAAATGTTTGATGCTTTGACGAAATTGTTCAAAGGAAAGAACATCAACCAAAAGATGACATTGTGGAACCAGCTGAAGAATGTGAAAATACAAAACTCAGAGACCATGCAATCCTACTTCACAAAGGTTGCTCAAATCAAGGAACAACTTGAAGCAGTCAAAGAGAATGTAGAAAGAGAGATTGTTATGAGCACATTGAATGGTATCCCTAGATCATGGGATTCATTCATTCAAGGAATTTGTGCTAAAATGAAGTTGATCAGTTTCAGTGGACCATGGGAAGAATGTACACAAGAAGAAGCTCAACTCATAACCAGAGAAGAGAAAATGGGAGCAACTGAAGATCAAGCTCTCACAGTTCACACCAGAAGATATCATACATAGAAAGAAGGAGGATCACCATCACAACAAAAGGGAGGGCCATCATCACAAAAGACAAAAGAAATTCAGAAGAGATCCTTCCAACATTCGATGCTACACTCGTGATGAGAAGGGGCATTACTCTAGAGATTGTCCCACAAACATAGGCTCCTTCAACAAGTCAAATAAGAAAAGACATCATGCTCACACCACTGAAGATGATGAACCAACAATAAAGAGACTCAAAGCAGAAATTGATTCTTCAAGTGATGAAGAATATGTCATAATCTCAGCACTCACAGGCACTATCTCACATGGAAGCAATGTTTGGCTTGTACATAATGGGGCATCCAAACATATAACGGGATATAAAGAATCATTCCTCAACCTGTCTGAGCATGAGTCACCTCACAAGGAGAAACTTGGGAATGATTATCAATACCCCATAAAAGGAAGAGGAGAAGCTTCCTACAAGCTAGACTCTGGGAAATCTTTGAAGATGAAAGATGTGCTCTATGTTCCAGGATTGAAGAAGAATCTTCTCTCCATCTCTGCACTAGATTAAAAGGGAATAAGAGTTGCATCTGTTGATGGCCAAGTCCTAATATGGCCAAAAGGATAGACAATAGATGATGCAATAGTCTCTGGAGAGCAAGAGAGAGGCTCGTACAAGTTGAAAGGACAACCTGAACAAGCATTGGTTCATGACTCCATAGAACCAAGTGAACTATGGCACAAAAGGCTTGCACATGTGCACTATAGAGCACTACCGATTGCAAGCAAAGCAGTTTTAGGCCTTCCAAAAGTCCAGATAAGACATGAAGGCGTTTGCAAGGGATGTGCGCAAGGAAAGAATTTAAAGAAGACATTTTCCAATAATGAAAGCAAAGCAAAAGGAATACTGGATATAATCCACTCAGATGTCTACGGGCCCATGTCATCCAGCTCACTAAGCGGGTATGTATACTATGTTTCCCTTATAGATGATTTCTCCCATAAGACTTGGATATATTACCTGAAAGGGAAAAATGAAGTATTCAACAAGTTCAAGGAATTCAAAGCCTAGGTCGAAAATCACACTGAAAGGAAGATCAAGACTATGCGGTCAGATAATGGCAGAGAATTCACCTCGAAAGAATTCAAGGAACTCTGCAGAGAATCTGGGATTAAGAGGGAGTTGAGCAATCCATACAATCCTCAACAGAATGGCATTGCAGAACGAAAGAACAGAACAATAATGGAAGCAACGAAAGAAATGCTACATGACCAGGATCTTCTGATGCACTTATGGGCAGAAGCGGCAAGAATAGTTGTGGATGTAAAGAATTGTACTCCTCACCGAATGCTCGACAACAAGACTCATGAAGAAGCTTTCTCAAAAGAGAAACCAAAAGTCAGTCATCTTAGAATATTTGGTTGTCCACTGTACATACACATCCCAAAGGAAAAGAGCACCAAGCTCGATCCTTCAGGAAGGAAGGGAATATTCGTAGGATACAGTGACACTTCAAAGGCCTACCGAATATACTTCCCAAGATTTAAGAAAATCGACATCAACAAAGACGTAACATTTGACGAAGACTCGGCATACTCCAGATCCAGAAAACTACCTATTGAAGAGATCGAAGAACCCGAATCAACCAAAGTCCAAGACACGATAATAGAAGAAACAATTGCAAAAGGCCATGAAGATCACGACATGGCAAAACCACAAGAGCTTGTAGAACCACTTCACGAGAAGAACTCCCACAAGAGAAAACCAACATGGGCACAGGAGCTAATACAAGATGCAGAAAGGTATGGCGCTCCAGATGGGATGCATAGAAAAAGGAAAAGGCCTAAACCATACAACAACTATGTGGTCGTGCTATGTTGAGAAAGAATCTCATCTCTGTGTTGTACTTGGAGATGATGCCAACTATATTGTGAGAGGATCTACGGCTACCTCACTTCAACTAGAATCTAAAGACATGTTACATTTAAGTGATGTGCTTTATGTGCCTAGTATGAAAAGAAATCTTGTCTCCATCTCTGCCTTGGAGGAGAAGGGATATAACGTTGTATTTTCATATGGGAAAGTGCTTGCTTGGCACAAAAACTCAAGCATGGACGCATCGAAAGAAATTGGAGTAAGAGAGGAGAACTTGTATCGATTGAGCACTCCACCAGCTCAAGCACTAGTTCATGACTCCACCAGCATGGGTGAGCTATGGCACAAAAGATTAGCTCACATCAACTATAGAGCCCTCCCAACATTAAGAAATATTGTGACGGGTCTACCAGCATTTCACATGGACCATGACGAAGTCTGCACGGGATGCATGCTTGGCAAGATTACCTACGATCCTTTCTGAATAGTGAGAGCAAATCCAAGGAAATATTGGATCTAGTGCACTCTGACTTGTGCAGACCTATGATTGTTGCTTCGTTGGGAGGTTACAACTACTATGTAACATTTATCGACAACCACTCACGGAGGACATGGATTTACTTACTCAAGACCAAGGTTACAAAAACCGAACCGATGGACTACCAGTCAACCCTGAGAACCGAAACCAGGGTAAAAACCGGATCATAAAACCGGTCCACCAAAAATACATAAAATATTGAATTTTTTTTTTAAATATTCATGTGCATCCATGTGAGTTCAAACCATTATACACAAAATATGCAAAGTTTCTCATGTATATAGCATATAAGAGTTCATAGAACCAAAATAGCACTTAACATCGAGTGCAATCCATGTCTGAATCAAAATACATCAACAAAAAGGCTCTAAATGGACTATAGAAAAAGACTAGAGTCAAAGGCTGAACAATCAAATCATCGAAATCGTCTAAATCCTCAGGATCAGACTCATCGGAGGCCTCAGACTCAGACTCTGAGCCATCCTCTACATCCAAATCTTCAATATGGGGTGCCTGGGCTTGGGCCACCTGACTTGACTCCCTCGGTCCAGAAGGCACATGTCCAACATCAACTCCCACATCCTGTTGTTGTGGAAGTGGGTCCAAATCCAGCCATTAGAGGTCTTCATTATCAAATGTTGTTGGCTAAGTCTCCACAACCCAATCTGATGACGCATCACCATCGTTTAAGAATATGGAACACGAATCAGGGGTCTTGTTCTGCAACTGGTTGCGTTTCAAACAAATACGTATCATTCAATTGTTTTTGCTCTAAAAAATTGTGCTTCTTGGTGTGTATACGCTCAAAAACACTCCAATTGCGTTCACAACCAGAAGCACTGCATGTTTGGCTCAATATTCGAATTGCAAACTTTTGCAAATCAGTGCACCGGCTCCAAAAGATGTAAGGACAAATAAAAATTAGAAAATTAATTTAAGCACAAACTCAAAAAAAGCTCCAATGAATTAAAATTTTAAAACTTTGTAATTAATTACCTGAAGGATCTTTTGATCTAGATCGTACGGCTATAGCCAAGCCGAAGATACCAAGACTCTCATTGAAATGCAAGAGCTTGTTGTGTATCTCATCTTGTTTATTGGGATCAGAGACCATGCGCTCAATGCATTTATATACTCCTTCTTTTACCTCCCCATCTGCTTCAAAATCTTTTGTGTAATGGTACCTTCAGAGGATTCAAGAGAAAAAAGATGATCAATTTCAAAAAATGATAAACTTTCGCTATTAAAATTTAGTAATATAGCTTAAAAACTTTGAAATTAGTTGCCTTGGATTCAAGTAATAGCTTGCAGCATGTAAAGGCTGATGGAGTTGTTTGTTAATCGTTCATCAATTATTTTCCACATAGGAAGATATTTTTGTCTTGTTCCCTCATATGCCTCCTTTATTGCCTCCTTGGCTTGATCCATGGCCTCATAAATAAACCCCATCGTTGCTTTATCACCATCCACCATTCACAGGACTTTCACAAGAGGCTCACTAAGAAGTATGATCCCCTTTGCCTTTTTCCAAAATGCTTTCTCATAGACTTTATCAACAATGTCTTTTCCATCATCCTTCTTGCTCCATTGAGATGCATTCCACTCATCACAAGAGAACATCTTCCTCAAGTTGGCCTTTTGCTCAATCAAGGACTGCAATGTAAGGAAATTTGTTGCTAATCTTGAGATAGCTGGCCTGACCAGCTCTTTTCCACCAATGCATTTTCTCATAAGGGTCAAAACCCATGAGTGGTTGTAAATGTATCATGTGATAGATTTTGCTTGTTCCACACACTTTTTGGCTCAATATCCTCAAGCATGAGGTCCAAACAATGGGCTGCACATTGAGACCACCAAATGGTGGGATGTTTGTCCTCTAACAACTTTCCAGCTACAACATAGTTGGAGGCATTGTCTATGATAACCTGTACTACATTTTGCACCCCCATAGATGATAGAGTAAATGTCCATCCTTCACTTGATCAGATGCATCCACTGATCTAAGGGACATAGTCCCTTTTGGGGAAGCAACTAGGAAGTTCACAATGGTGCGACCTCTTGCATCAGTCCATCCATCATACATGATTGTGCACCCTGTTTTAGTCCATGAGTTGTTGAACTCAATGAGGTATTCTTGTACCCTTTCCACTTCATTTTTCAAAAGTGGCCCCCTAATATCCTCATAGCCAAGGCCCTTGAGGCCTAGACCACATGAAGCTATAGCATCCAACATAGGTTGATAATATATCGACCTTGAAGCACTGAAAGGTATGTCTGCATCATACCACCATCTAGCAATGCATTCCCAAGCAGCCTCTTTTTCCATCTTCTTCCATTTGGCATCAATGGTGCGCTGAGCACCAAGGGTAGTGCGGGGTTGAAAGAAAGAGTCAAGGCTACCACGGGGTTTTTTAAATTGGGATGTATTGCTACCAACACCACCAACTGCAACATTTTCTTCCCTGGGAATGGTATAAGGATCATGGGCAAGGTTGGGAAAACTAGAGGATTCTTCAAAACCTGGTCTTGAAGAAAAACAGAGCTACAACTTCTTCCCTATCTCTCTTTGCACTCTCTTGTTTTGGATTTTTCGGCTTGGTAAGATTCAAGAAGACCAAGCATCTCAGCTCTCAAGTCATCAAAGACTTTGAGGCATGGACTTACATTCCCCCTTGTGCTAGCTAAGTGTTGTTTCAGCCTATTTATACCTCTCCCCCAACCTCCTTCTGACAATAGTTACACACAATTTTCCCCTCAACTAATTGACAATGTACCATGCAGCATCTTTTCTATCTGGCTAGCCATGGCAAGCAATATAAATCTACAAATTAAAACCCTATTTTTTTAATTCTATGAAAAAGAAATAACGCTATCAAAGTCTAAAGAAACTATTCACTACAAAATTAAAGGAATACAGTGGACATTTTAGTATTTGCATACCTTGAAGAGCGCCTCCAAATATGTACAAAAAGTTCAGCCTTGAATGGGCTTGAAATCACCCTCCAATCTACCTTGAAAGATCTCCAAATCTGCTGCAAATGTCTCCTAAGAGATTCAGCCCACAAATTCTCCAAAATACTCCTTCAATCTTCTCTTCCAATCAGCCTAGGAACCAGCTCTAAGACCCTTAACAATCAACACTTTCAAAGATTCGAAGACACTCAAGCACAAACTCGAAAACACTCGGATGAATAGTCTAAGTGAAAGAGAGGGGGTGGGGGTCTTTTAATAGCTTCAGAAGGAGTCTTAAGGGTGTCTAGATGCATCCCCCCAACCCAATTGCAAAAAATAAAAATTAAAAATTAGATTAAAAACAAAAACCCTTTTTTTTGGGTCGTCACACTGCATTGTACGAACAAGCCGGTTTTCTGGAGAAATCGGTTCAGTATCGAACCGACCCAAAACGGTTCGAACCACCAGTTCGAACTAGAAAACCATCAGACCTAGGTTGACCGACCGGTTTTGCCGGTTCCGTTCCGGTTCTTGCAACACTACTCAAGACCAAGGAATCCAAGGAAGTGTTGAACAAGTTCAAAGAATACAAAGCACAAGTCGATACTCTGTCAAGAAAGAGGATCAAGACTCTGAGATTAGACAATGGTGGAGAATACACATCCACGGAGTTTAATGATTTCTACAAGGAAGCGGGAATTATGAGGGAGCTTATAGTTCCCTACAACCCTCAACAAAATGGGGTTGCTAAAAGAAAGAATCGAAAAATAGTGGAGGCAACCAAAGCCATGATACATGACCAGAGTCTACCGATGTTCTTGTGGGCAGAAGCTTCTAGAACAGTTGTCTATGTACAAAACAAATGCCTTGATAGAATCTTGAAGAACATGACTTTGGAAGAAGCCTTCACAAGAGTGAAGCCAAAAGTGGGCCACCTTCGTATCTTCGGTTGTCCAGTGCCAAAGATACCAATGGTATCAGGAAAGAAGGCGACTTTCGTGAGATACAGTGAGTCTCCACAGGCCTACAGAATTTACATTCCAGGATCAAAGCAAATCGAAGTCAGCGGAGATGTGCCCTTCGAAGAACAAATGGCTATCCGAAAAGGAAGAGGATTTGTCATGGAGATCGATGACAATGAAGAGATGAAATCATCTTCCCCTCAAACAATTCAGAGGGAGTTGCGAAAGTAAGAACCGATTGACTCCATTGATCCAGTTGAGCCAGTTGATGCTCCCACAGACATTGCAGTTGGTCAGAAAAGGCCTAGATGGGCACAACAGACGTTGCAAGAAGCAGAGGGGCATGAAGCTCCACATGGCACTCTTCAGGAAAGCAAAAGACCTTGGAGGTTCTCGAGTTATGTAGCATTGATGAGTCGCACCATTGACTCAAAATCAACCATATATAAAGAAGCATCCAGGCACCAAGTTTAGAAGGATGCCATGATGGAAGAATATCAATCCATCATGAAGAATGATGTATGGAAGTCAACAGTGACTTCCAAGTGGCTTTTCAAGATTAAGCATGGAGCAAATGGTAGTGTGGAAAAACACAAGGCTAGATTTGTTGCCAGAGGATTCTCTCAGAAAGAGGGAGTTGATTACGACAAAACATTTGCTTCATGTCTCGATATACTTCCATCAGAACCATTATTGCTATTGCTTCAGCTATGGGATGGAAGCTGCATCAGATGGATGTCATGACTGCCTTCCTCAATAGTGTAATCAACGAAGAAGTTTATATTGAACAACCAGATGGGTTTATTGTCCATAGGAAGGAGTCCCACGTCTGCAAGGATCTATATGGACTTAAGCAAGCACCACGTGCTTGGGATGGACGAATATACAGATACTTGGTGAGCTTGGGATTCACCAAGAGTGATGCAGATCCCAATTTTATTACAAGATTGTGGAAGATGAGCCACTAATTCTAGTTTTGTATGCCGATGACTTGTTTCTCACAAGGAATGAGAAGTTGATCGCATGGCGTAAGAAGAAGCTTGCCTCTAAGTTTGAAATGAAAGATCTTGGATTGATGCATTTACTTCTTGGGATTAGAAGTATGGCAGAGGCAAAAGGAAATTTTCCTAAGTCAAGGAAAATACACCATCGATATACTGAAGAGATTCAGAATGTTGGACTGCATCTCCATGGCTACTCCGACAGATGCAAACCTGAAGAAGTTAAGGGACTCAACTTCAAATTTCGACTTGATTAATCCCACCATGCATTGCCAATTGATTGGATCGATGATGTATCTGGTGAACACCAGACCAAATATATGTTTTGTTGTGAATGCTCTCAACCAATTCATGAGTGAGCCAAAGCAGATTCATTGGACTACCACAAAACATGTACACAGATATTTGCATGGCACCGTGGGATATGGATTGAGATATGCTTCAGAATGTGACTTGAGATTGCAAGGATTTCCATATTCAAATTAGGTCGGATGCGCTGTAGATAGGAAGAGTACTTATGGATGTTGCCTCAGTTTGGATTTTGCAGTTATTTCCTGATACAGCAGGAAGCAGACCTCAATAACACAATACAGCAAAGGCCGAGTGTATGACTTCTAGCACGTCAGTTCGAGAAGCAGTATAGCTTCGAAAACTCCTTGCAAGATTATTTGTTCAGATTCCACGACCAACCGTGATTCACTATGACAACCAGAGGTGTGTGCAAATGTCAATGAATCCTATGTTTCACGGTAAGTCGAAGCATATAGAGATTCGATATCACTTCATTCATGATACGGTGCAGAAGGGTGCAGTCAAGCTACAGTACATGCCGATAGATGACTAGACTGCAGATGTTCTTACCAAGCCTCTTCCCAAGACAATGTTTGAATACTTTCGTGGAAGACTTGGAGTAGAAGAAAATGTATCCCTCCTTGAGAGGGAAAGGTGATTTAGACATCTACCTTGCTTCTACACTAGTGCCTCTACTCGTTCTATTTCTCAACCTGGTATGAGAGAAATCTCATCGACAATGGAGACGGATTGGTAGTAGATGGTCATGTACACAACCATCTACTACTTGTCCGTCTCTACTATTGATGGGATTTCTCCCACACCAGGTTGAGAACCGTCTCTACTATTGATGGGATTTCTCCCACACCAGGTTGAGAACTAGGACAAGTAGTAGATGGTTGTGTACATTGGTACCTCTACTCATCTTGGTTCTCAGCCTAGTATGGGAGAAATCCCATCGGCAGTAGAGACGAATAGGTAGTAGATGGTTGTGTGAAGCATGTCCAGGTTCGTAGCCAAGTATAGGAGATTCCCATCAACAGTAGAGACAAACTGGTTGTAGATGTGACATTGATTGCAGTACTCTTCGATGGACTGTGAGAGCTAATGGATTCAACGATGGAATGTCTGGATCGGATGTATGATGACAGCTCTCTGATGGACCGTGCAAAGTTGCGAAACTAATGGATTCACCAATGGACTATGTGGATCAGATATATGATGATGATGACTCTCCGATGCATTGTGCAGAGTTGCAAAGCTGATAGATTCACCAATGGACTGCGTAGATCAGATGCATGATCACACCTCTCGACGGACAGAGATCGTGTTGACAACCTTCAATATGTATAGAGATGATAGAGACAGATGTGTTGTATAGAAGAGACCCAAATGATCGCGATGATGATGATGTCCACTTTCGAAGAATACCTTCCTTGTTGAGAGGGAGTGTTGGAATTTATGCAACTTTGGAAGTTATTACTGTAACTTTATTATATTGTTTTGTACCTCCTACGGGAGATCATACTAATGTGACCGTTCATGTAAACCCCTAAAAGAATCAATGTAAACCTAGGGGAAGTTTAGAATTAAAATAAAATTATTTTTTCTGTTTTTATTTTCCCCTAAGGTAAGTCAGCCCCAGTCAGTTAAACAAGTTGACCCAGTTAGGGTTAAATGTCAATTTTGTAAAATGTATAAATAGAGAGGTTGGACGCCTCATTTGGACAAACAGCTAAACAAGCAAGTTCGCTAGTCTAGTAGAAGAAGTTCGCTCCAACAGTGAGAAGCAATATTTTTTGGGGTTTTTCAAAAGGGGGATTTTCTTCTTTCTTTCTCTCTTCTTGTACTATGTTCTCGGGATTGATCATCTCTATACGAAGGTTGTTGTGTTTTCTCCCTATTGGGTTTCCCAACATAAACTCTTGTGTTCTTTGTTTCTGTGCTTTGTCTTTCTTCTAGAGATCCTATTGTTCAATTGCAATAAAGTTAAACTGCTATAATCTTGTAAAAATCTAACATAGAGCAATAGTAAAAAGTCTAAACAATAAAAGGAATCAAATTTACAAACAAGATCTGATAACCTACTTGAGTGTGAGAACCTTTCTTATACTCGGAGTTAACTTTCAAATCAAATGTTGCCTCTTAGAGACAAGTCAATAATAAGAACAAAACTGACTCTTACCTAAGGGTATGAACATAACCAAAAGAGAGAGAGAGAGAGATGTTGTAGAAAGTTAGGAGGTCTAGATAAGGTACAGCACGATCAACAACAACCCAAAGACATTAGTAGAGACACCCAACAAATGTCCAACAATGAACGGCAACCTCAAACACCTCACAAAACCTCATAGCAATGGACGGCAACCTTAAAACCCTCACAGCAATGACAAACAAATCTCAATCAAGCAGCGGAAACCACACGGGATAATTTAGTAGTAAATGGCAGCCCTCAAACAGGCAGTAGTACCCTCACATAAGCAGCAGCATCCTCAACCAGGGCAACAGCAACCTCACACAAGCAGCGAAACCCTTAAACAAGCCTAAGCATACCTCAACTAAGTGGAAGACAACCCTAATAGGCAGCAACAGCCTCAAATAAGGTAGCGGCACCCTCAAACAAGAAACAGCACCCTCCAACAAGGCAGTGGTACCCTAAAACAGACCTCATCAAGTTCATACAAGTCAGCGGCACCCTCAAACAAGAAACAGCAACAGCCTCAAATAAGGTAGCGGCACCCTCAAACAAGAAACAGCACCCTCCAACAAGGCAGTGGTACCCTAAAACGGACCTCATCAAGTTCATACAAGTCAGCGGCACCCTCAACCAAACCTCAACAAGGTAACGGTAGCCTCAAGAAGACATTCGCATCCTCAAAATCAAACTTTAAGGTGGACGACAACCTCCAATAGGCTCAGTAAGGCAAATGGCACACAAGAACAAACCCTAACCGCAGAAGGTATCCACAAAAAGCAAGAAGCAACCTTCTAAACCCTTGACGTCATCCAAATCAATGTACCAAAACCCTTGGTCAATCACAAGCAAATTAAATCTAAAATTTCATCTTCAAGATGATTCATAATGAGTGCTTAGGCTTCAATTTAAAACCCTTTAAGGACTTCTAGAAGGTTTTACCTTCTAAGTCTTCATTGACTTTAGGGTTACACTACAAGGGCCAAGACGTCACACAATTAAGGAGGGTTACAAAATGTAAAATATAAATTATTGTTAGGACGCCTTATGAAGGGGGGTAACAACGACAAGAATAAGGGTAGGATGACACATCCAAAGGGGGCGCTAACACAATGGACCAACAAAGGGGGAGTCCAACACAAGACTAAGCCAATTACAAGGCTAACCACAAGTCAACAAGGGGTGTCACAACAAAGTGGGAAAACAACCCTTCTAACCACAAGACCCAAGGTGTAACAACAAGGTGGGAAGACAACCCTTCTAACCACAAGACCCAAGATGTAACAGCAAGGTGGGAAGACAACCCTTCTACCCACAAGGAAGGGAAAACAACCTTTTATCTATCTCTTTCAATGTATGTGGTCCACAAGTGTTCCAGACAATAATTGGAAGTTCATCATCACCATATAAGGAAGGTCCAAACTGGATGATGTGATCCTCTGATCCTTCTGACTGCTCCTAAGGTCAAATGGCAATGATTCCATCAGCGGGTGGCCAGTCCCTTAAGAAAACAACCTAGCTCAACCATCTCGAGGACCTAGGAGAGGAGAACATCACACATCATCATCTTGATTAACTGACCAAGATCCACCTGGTTAACTAATCAGGAACACACCTGCAGGACATGCTTGGTCCCTGTTACGTTGCACCTATACCCAGCACACCTTCAAAGGTCCCCCAAGGAGAGAGAGCCAATTTTTTCGACCAGGAGGAATGTTATCGAGCAATGGTGGTCATGGTTGGGCCTTTTGGCCCTTCCTTTACGAGTACTATGGCTTAATGGCACTATCGAATGCCCTTTGTTGGGGTTTTTAACCTTGGGGTTGGTGTCTAAGGCTCCTAAGGGTTGACCAGTGGGTCACATGGCTCCATATCTTGTTTACTTGCTCTGGTGGCCTCTGCTTCGGCTACGAGACATTCGTCTCCCTCACATCCACTTAGGACACCCTCCTAGCCCTTCGGTTAGTTGGCACCTTCTCTCCCTTGCCTTATCTCCTTACAGTAAGCCATCCCCCACACCAGGCTTTCTTCATGCTTTGAGGAGGGCGTTGAGGGACTTTACAGCATTCTAGGGGTTAGCTGGGGTATAACACCCTCCCTCCAGCTCACTCCAGCCTTTCGTTCGAAGTGATTCGCTTATTTGAGAAGATTTTGGAACCTAGGGGAAAAATACCCCAGGTAGCATACGTTGAGCCTACATTATGGCTATTTTTTATTTATTTTTTTTAATTTAAGTTGACATTTTATAATTTCAAATTGACATTTTAAAGTCATGTCAGCCTGGATATTTTTGTAAAAAGTAAGTGTGAGATCATATAAATAGATCTCCTCACTTTATTTTTACATAAGACTCGTGAGATAAAAGTTAAAACATTATGCATTTGTTCTACCCTTCTTAGGGCTCTCTGGAGAGCTGCGCCCCTCTTCAGGGAGATTTTCTAGGTTAATGCAAGCCTTTTATGTTGTTCTTTGGTGAAATTCTTTGCAAGGTGATGTTTTGATTTGTCGAATAAACACGAGCACATGGAGGTGAGGATTGTTATCTCTTTGTTTGAATGTTGGTGGATTTGCATGTTCGTGACTAAATGGTAGCCCTTGTGCTACATTTTCTCCTAGAATATGCCATTACCAGCCTTCTTGTTACCTTAGCAAGCTGAGACATGTCTCCTTGTGAGGGTCCTCTAGGGTTTTTACCTTAGTTTTCTAGGCTTGGTGTTTGACCTAGGATCTTTTCCTCTCTAGGTTAGCCATCCTCCTTAGATGCCCTAGGTTGGGTAGGGCTTTTGCTAGGGTTAGTCTTCCCTTGTTTTCACACCTTTCTTCTTGCACAAACCTAGTCTAGGGTTAGTTTTTAGGTTAGTCCTTGGGTTAACGCAAACCTCCGTTAGGGCTAGCTATTTCCACACCAGCGCTACCCTAGCAGCCTGCTTCTACCTCCATCTTAACCCTCGCTACTATCTTTTAGGGCTCGCTACACTCCCCTTACCCTCACCGCCCTTCTAAACCATCCTAAGACCACCCCATTCCCCTTCCTTCCACCTCTCGAGTCTGCTCCTAAACCTCGCAACTGCTGCTGTGAGCAGCAACCTCCCTTCTTTCTCCTTTCGTTGCCTTAACAGCCTCCTTTCCTTGCTTCACTAGCTCTTCCTAGTTCCCCTTCTAACCCTCACTACACTTCATAGCCCTTTTCCTTCATTCATTGTTGCTCCTTTAATTCAAGTCTGCTACTATAACAACAACCCTCCCTCATCTTCCATATGCTGCTACAACAGCGCTTTCTACCCCAACATTTACCTCCCTTCCTTTTCTCTCCCTCGCTGGCCTTCTTCCCTACCTTCGGTAGTCTTCATTCTTCCCTTAGGCAGCCTCCTATCCACGAGTTTGCTATTGCAGCACCTCTTCTACCCATACCTTAGGGTTTCCCTTATAGTTGTAGCTCTCCCTTTTGATGCTACAAGCCTTCACTTGACCTACACAGCAACAAACAAAGGGTTAGTCTTATGATGTTGGTTTAATTGCAACAAGTAAGTGGATTGTACTCATCCTTTTATCGTTATACATTTGGTCTGCATGCATTCATTACAGAGTGAGGTTAGCTCATTATACATGGTTCAAAGTTGATGCAATTGTTTGGTTAATGCCTAGTTACACTATAGTGAATACGAATTTATGCTACTGTTGTTATGTTAATGTTGTTTATGCAAAATCCAATATGGAATATTAATGTTGCTATACTGATACTTATTGCTGGTACAAATAGTACTATTGTTGTCATAATAACTGAAATACACACATTTTGCACGTAATTACACATAAACACATCTATTTCAGACCTTGTGTTAGCTATTTCAACTAAATGCACATATTGAATGCCTTCATGGATGTCGATACATAACTGATACCTTGGTTATACTGTTGTCCATACTTTGTTCTGAATGATTAATGCTACTAATAGACATTCTAAGGGACTGACAACTTACTTTCAGACCTTATATATGTTGAATACATTGTGGATGACACTTGTGTAACATTGCATACTTTTTGTGAGACTCGGTCATTTTCTTATCATTGAATAACTGGGTGAACGCATTAATAACTACTCTTATATGTTTCATACAATGTTATCGAAACCGGACCGGTCATCCAACCGGCGAAAGCCCAAAATGTGAACCGGACCAGAACCGGCAAACAACCGGCTAACTAAAAAATACATAAAATATTCATATTTTGTAAAAAACATATATATTCATGTGCATACATATGAATCCAAACCATTAATACAGAAATATGCAAAGTTTCTCATATATATAGCAAATATGGGTGCAAATATCCAAAATAGCACCTAGTGCAATACATCTCTGAGGTTCTGAACCAACGTACATTAACAAAGAGGCTCCAAAGTACATCAACAAAGTTTTATTTTCTGGGGTTTTTTTTTAAATTGAGTTTTGTGAGTCCCCAGTCCAGACCAGCCGGTTCGACCAATTTTGACCGATTCGACCGGATCCGGCCGGTTTTGACCGATTCGACCGGATTCGGCTAGTTTTGGCCGGTTCCGTACCCGGTCTGGAAAAAAATCCAAATTTTTTTTTTTTTGCTAACCGGACCGGCCAACCTTGTAAATCGGTCAGACCAGTCGGTTTCACCGGTTCCGATAACACTGGTTTCATATGCACGCTTAGTTCATCCTTCCCACACATTGATTTGACTCCAATAAGGCACTGGTCGCTAACATCCTCGAAAGAGGAATCTTTTAGTGTCTTTTCAAAGATTTAATAGGGCTCTCCCTTAGGAGACTTAGGCTTCCAAAGCAGTTGGGAGAAGTTGACTAAGGTGACAGTGGTCACTTCCTCCTCGCATGCTTACCGGTGGCTTGGACTGCCATTTCAACGGCGTTGCCAAGGAACCTCAAATTCATTAAGGTGACTTATCCGGGCAAGAACAACATTTTTGGTAAGTCTTGAGTCTTCTTTGTATATGATTGCATATATCTTTAGAAAGTACTAACCTGTAGGCTAACCTAGCGACTCCACAAAAAACTCAGCCCACCCATCAATCAAGTACGCCCTTGTTTTGTTTAGTACTTTGGTGAGATTTATTTAACTAACCTGGCAAGTCTCTCCTAGCGAATTCAGTTGAAGAAAAATAAAAGAAGTGCTCTATAAAGACAAGGAAGCTTGACGATATGGCATCCAATTACGAATTGTGGATAGGGTGAGTTCCCCCTTCCAACATACAGTGACTCCTTATGACATCTCAGATCTCTAGTAATATAATGACGAACATTCTAAGGACGATGGCTATTGAACATTTATGGATCCACATTTCTATGATTCCTCGAGACCAGGTAGCATTGTCTCCAAACGTTGCAGCAAGAAAGAATAAATTGATGAAGATACTCGGGTTGAGCCAGAATTTAACACTATTTGGTATGAAGAACTTTCAGTCACCTCAAGCAAGGCTATTGAAGACATGATTTATGAAGACCTTGTTGAACAAGATATGATTATTCCTTCTCCTTATGATGTTAATGATGAAGAATGGCTCAATCCTTTTGCCACTATAGCGGAAGATGAAACACTGCCAGACATTAAAGACGGTTGCCATATGCATATGGTTTATTATGGTGAAAAGTTTGAAGCCCATACTTTTGGTGATGCCTCCATGATTTCTTCGTCATACTTTTCCAGCATCAAGAAAGCATGTTATACAAAGGATTCTCTTGCAGATAGTGAGCCTATGGTGAGCCCACATTATCATTCTCAGTTGTGTTCCTCGAGAAGCGTTGAAAAAGTTGTTCAGCCCGCTCTATCCTATATTGGTAAGTCCTTAATGATACATTTCAACAAGACCGAGGCAGGTAGGTCGACAGATATAATTTTCATTCCTCGGTTTCATAGTATTTATTGTTTATCTTTTCATTTGAAGCATGAAAGTATGAATTATATAGCTGAAAATTTCAACCTTTCAAGGGTTATTTCGAGTACTAATGTGATTATGGAAAAGACGAGCAATACGCTTGTATATCCAAAGAAATACTTAAGTAAATGCAAGGACAAGTTGCGACTCACATATGAAGATTTCCAAGGTCCGACTCTACAAAGAGCATCCAAAGTTCAGGATTTATAAGCGAGTTTCAAGCAAAAAAAATTCTTAGAAGACATGTATGATGGAGGTGTCCCATACATAAGTCCAATTGAAGCATGGATCAACAAGGCTTGTAAAAGCAATGCATCTCCGTGGCACCAATTTCAACTGTTCCAAGTTCTTAAGAAGGTCTGGTTTCTTTACCTCACCCGAATAAAGATCCTAGTACACACTCAACATATCATCGATGTGGTATTATCATGGATTGCATCTAAAGACAAAGGTAAGATATCAGGTATAAATTGCCTACTCAGATGGTTACATTGGTGGTATGATTTCACCTAACCTATTTTGACGACCAGGTTTAGGGTAGGTAGGGTTAGTTGCATTAGGGATATTTATGTGCATTGCATTTGATATCCTTTCATCATTTAGTTAGTCTTTATTGTTTTTAGTTTGTTTCCCTCATTTTGCAAACAAGGCAGGACGAAAGGGTCTGCCTCTAGATGTTTTAATCCCTTTGAACATTTGATATGTGTGTAGGTCTACAGGTACCAGAAGATTCACAGGTTCTCGAGCACTCCCTAGAAGAGCACTCGTCCCGCAGTTGGAACCAATGTTACGTTGCACCTGTACCCAGCGCACCTTCAGATGTGCCCCAAAGAGAGAGCCAATTTTTTCGACCAAGAGGGGTGTTATCGAGCAATGGTGGTCATGGTTGGGACCTTTGGTCCTCCCTTTAGGAGTACTATGGCTTAATGGCACTGTTGAATGCCCTTTGTTGGGGTTTTTAACCTCAGGGTTGGTGTCCGAGGCTCCTAGGGGTTGACCATTGGGTCACATGGCTCCATATCTTGTTTGTGTGCTCTAGTGGCATTTGCTTCAACTACGAGACATTCGTCTCCCTTCACAGCCACTTAGGACACCCTCCTGGCCCTTCAATCAACTGGCACCTTCTCTCCCTGGCCTTATCTCCTTAGAGGAAGCCATCCCTTCACAGCCACTTTAGACACCCTCTTGGCCCTTCAGTCAACTGGCACCTTCTCTCCCTAGCCTTATCTCATTAGAGGAAGCCATCCTCCACGCCAGGCCTTCTTGATGCTTTGAGGAGGGCGTTGAAGGACTTTATAGCATTCTAGGGGTTAGATGGGGTATAACATGTTGCCTCTATCTCACTCTAGTCTTTCGTTCAGAGTGATTCGCTTATTTGAGCAGATTTTGGCACCTAGGGGAAAAATACCCCATGTAACCTACCTTGAGACTACAGTATGGATATTTTTTATTATTATTTTGTTTTAATTTTAAGTTGACATTTTAAAGGCATGTCGGCTTGGATAGTTTTGTAAAAAGTGAGTGTGAGATCATATAAATAGATCTCCTCACTTCGTTTTTACATGAGCCTCAATAGATAAAACATTATGCATTTGTTCTACCCTTCTCAAGGCTCTCTGGAGAGATGCGCCCCTCTTCAGGGAGATCTTCTGGGGTTAATGCAAGCTTTTTTTGTTTTTCTTTGGTGAAATTCTTTACATGGTGATGTTTCAATTTGATGGCTAAACACAAGCACTTGGAGGTGAGGCTTCTTATCTCTTTGTTTGAATGTTGGTGACATGCATGTTCGTGACTAAATGGTAGCCCTAGTGCTGCATTTTCTCCTAGAGTAGGCCATTACCAGCCTTCTTGTTACCCTAGCAAGCTGAGGCACGTCTCCTTGTGATGGTCCTCTAGGGTTTTACCTAAGTTTTCTAGGCTAGTTGTTCGACTTAGGATCTCTTCCTCTCTAGGTTAGCCATCCTCCCTATATGGCCTAGGTTGGGTAGGGCTTTTACTAGGGTTAGACTTCCCTTGTTTTCACACCTTTCTTCTTGCACAAACCTAGTCTAGGGTTAGCTTTTAGGTTAGTCCCTAGGTTAACACGAACCTAGGTTAGGGATAGCTTTTTCCACACCAGCGCTGCTCTAACAACCTACTTCTACCTCCATCTTAACCCTCGCTAGTCTCTTTTAGGGCTCGCTGCACTCTCCTTACCCTCGTTGCCCTTCTAAACCATCATAAGAGCCCCTCATTTCCCTTCCTTCCATGTCTCGGGTCTGCTCTAAAGGCAGCCTTTGGCTACTCCTAAACCCTGCAACTAATGTTGTTAGCAGCAGCCTCTCGTCTTTCTCCTTTCGTTGCCTTAGCAGCCTCCTTTCCATGCTTCACTAGCCCTTCCTAGTTCCCCTTCTAACCCTCGCTACACCTCACGGCCCCTTTACTTCCTTCTTTGTTGCTACTTTAAATCGGATCTACTGCTATAACAACCACCCTCCCTCCTCTTCCATTTGCTACTACAGCAACCCTTTCTACCCCAGCGTCCACCTCCCTTCCTTTTCTCTCCCTCGTTAGCCTTTTTCCCTACCGTCGGTAGTCTTCATTCTTCCCTTAGCCAAACTCCTATCCGCGCGCCTGCTATTGCAACACCTCTTCTACCCATACCCTAGGGTTTCCCTTATAGTGGAAGCCTTCCCTTGACCTACACGGCAATAAACAAAGGGTTAGTCTTATGATGTTGGTTTAATTGCAACAAGTGGACTGTACTCATCCTTTTATCATTATACATTTAGTCTACATGCATTCATTACAAAGTGAAGTTAGCTCATTATACATGGTTCAAAGTAGATGTAATTGTTTGGTTAATGCCTAGTTACACTATAGTAAATACAAATTTATTCTATTGTTGTTATGTTAATGTTGTTTATGCAAAATCCAATATGGAATACTAATGTTGCTATACTGATACTTATTGCTAGTACAAATAATACTATTGTTGTCATAATAACTAAAATACACACATTTTGCAAATAATTACACATAAACACATCTATTTCAGACCTTGTGTTAGCTATTTCAACTAAATGCACATATTGAATGCCTTCATGAATGTTGATACATAACTGATACCTTGGATATACTCCTCTTCATACTTTGTTCTGAATGGTTAATGCTACTATTGGTCATTCTAAGGGACTGACAACTTACTTTCAAACCTAATATATGGTGAATACATTGCGGATGACACTTGTATAACATTGCATACTTGTTGTGAGACTCGGTCATTTTCTTATCATTGAATAATTGGGTGAACGCATTAATAACTACATTTATATGTTTCATATGCACGCTTAGTTCATCCTTCCCACGCATTGATTTGACTCCAGTAAGGCATTGGTCGCTAACATCCTCGAAAGAGGTATCTTTTAGTGTCTTTTCAGAGATTTAATTTAATAGGGCTCTCTCCTAGGAGGCTTAGGCTTCCAAAGCAGTTGGGAGAAGTTGACTAAGGTGACGGTGGTCACTTCCTCCTCCCATGCTTCCTGATGGCTTGGACTACCATTTCAACCGATAAAAGTCCTAGACCAAGAATCTGCCTGGTTCCAAACACAGAAGTCTTTGTCTCTGCCTACAGGATATGCTTGGTCCACATGACCAATAAATAGTATGGTCCTTAACGAAAATGCACTAGAGACAGATAAGGGCCCTAGCCACATGTTAGGGACTTTGCCATGGCTCTAACCTACTTGGTCACAGACCAAGAACCCCCAGTAGACTATTGGGGGGCCTAGATACCTACTAGGGACTTACATTACCTGGTTAACTGACCAAGAACCCTAGTTAACTAACTAGGGTGCCATCCTCCCAGAGAATGGCTCTTGCAGCTGCATTAACTTTTGACAACCTATAGGAGAGCGAAGAAGCTAGGTGCGAACTATGTCTTGCACATAGGAAGACACCATAGTATGGAATGGGACCAACAACATGATGGGATGTGGATCAAGAGGATGATGCATAGATAGAGGAGGAGAATGGATAAGATGAGATGTTGCATGGTTTGGCTGGTGTGCCACTAGTTACTCATGAGAGTGACTTTGACTCAGATATTGACACTCCCATTGATGGTCTCGATGCCTTCATGCAGAGGATGCAATGGATGCAGAGGATGAGTCAATGGCATTGACTCCTTGATGACATGATCTCATTTCATGTTGAATTCTTTCAACTACTTTTAGTTTTAACTTTCTAGTGTCCATTGTAACTTGTTGGGTTTTGTTGCCGCCTTTCACACACCTGGGTCACGTGGCAGAAATCTTCAAGCCACTCGGTGTGTCCTTGGGGGCAAGTCTCAAGTCAAGGCTGTCACCTTGTTCTTGACTCCTCCGTTTCGGCTCAACTCCTGACGAAGCCAAGGGGGGTAGACCCTATTAAGTTACTAAGGATGGTTTCTTAGTGTGATGATGTTAAACTGAATCAGTTACTTAGGAGTTTGAATATTTTAACTATAGACAATTAAAGATGACGAGATACGAAAATAAACACACGAAACCACAAAGCTGATACACAATGTATATATGAAGCAAAAATGACCAGTGCCTTAAAATGGAGTCAAATCAATAAGATCGATGTGCTTGCATGTGCTTGGAGTGAATGTTTTGCGATTGCATCTTGGTATGTTTTAAGTTAAATGTGAAGTATGAGTTGATTAAATTAGGCAAAGGGGGACTCCAGATATACCCGAGAGTACTTGGAGTATGTCCAAAACTAAACCTTTACGGCTACCCGCAAGGAATATGTGGGCTGAAATGGAGTCTCTGGGGCTATTGTTCGTAACGCACCCGTTAGGGTGTGACAGAGATCAACGCCTCGAGGTCACTTTTCAGTAAGTTCCCGCTTCCTTTGGGTATTTTGCCACCGTAAAGGTTTGATCTAGGTGTTGGATTTTCACCTGATGGTTTGTCAGTTGGGGAGAGTGAGTCCTAATTATACTAGTCACCCAAGTGCTTTTGATACAGCTTGACCGATTGGACGAACCGCAGCCAAGTGCAGAGCATACACACTGGAGTCTTGTCAATTTTAGTAAGTTTTAAACTGGATGTTCTTGTTTAAAAGAAAAGCCTCCAAGAACCTCTTTCGATCCAAGTGGATCTCAATCGGGGAATCGAGAAGGGGTTAATTTTAAAGTTGCTGATAAACAAATGATAGAAAAAAGCAAACAGATACACAATTCTAGTTTCTTAATTAATCCTACCACGAATCTCTTTCCCCTTTCGGGTCAATCGGGAAATCGTGGGGTAAGTATTACGATTATGTCACGTCCCCATGCCTCCAACCAGCGTAGAGGATGCGACCCAAACTTTAATCACAACGGGCTAAGAGCCCCATGAACATGTACATGAATAAAATTGCTAAAACAGAATGCTTAGACATACACACATGAACATTTATCATGCACAGATGCAATCATCTATCTAACACAGCGAAAACATCATACATTTAAGCAAGCATTCATTTAACATGTTCATCATTTTCATTAACAGAATTTACAGTTTACAGTTGCAGAAGCGAAATGGACAGATCACTTATCTTTTGATGAACTCGTTCCGCAACCAGCTACGTCGCTGCAACGTTCCACCCAACCATAGGCCAGCGTGCTCCTTAATCTCTCAGCAACGCTGCCACCCCCGAGCTGGGCATGATTCTCCAAGGAATAAGGGAACTAGCAGGCTTACACATAGCCAAGGATATACAAAACACACAGCCAAGCCAACAAAGTTGGGTTTATCAGGCCATCAAGGAGTTGGGAAAGGCTAAATGCTAAGCTGGTGAGCTCATTGCAGAGCCAAGAACACCTACACCAGAACTAGCCTGACCTCTAAGACACCCACACACACCCAACACAAGGAATCAGTCCCTTCTCTGCTACACAGTCCCTCAGGCCCTGCCTTCCCTTCTAGTGCTATTCAGGGGTGATGGAGAAGAAGGCCAGCCCTCTAACTCTGTCTGTGTGGTTTCCAGCACCAAGTTTATCAAGCAAACCAAGCCAACATCCCTGCTCCTTACACAGTCCGAAGACCAACCATTGCACGTATGCAATCAATTAGCTATCACAGCTTAAACAGGGAAAAGACTCCCCAACGAATTACACAGTCCCAAACACAACAGTAAACACAATTCCAATAGGGGGAAACACCACAGCTCCAAAACGCATCAGCATACATATTACCAATAACGTGGGGAACAACGACCCATTTTGCACAACCAATGCTGCTGGGAAAAACGTACGCAGACCACAATGGGGACGAATTTATAGTCTCACGACCGGTGCGTGAATCAACCACAATGCAGAACCCACGAATCAGCCCGTAAGTAAAGGATACGGCCACACTATTCACAAATCCGCAGAAGAAAACTACTGCGTGGGTAAATCCAGCAAAATCCTATGCGTGGAAAACAATCCGACCCTGTGAGGAATGAACAGACAATGGAGGTCCTGCGTGAGGAAAAACAGCTCTGTTTTTGTCAGTGGATGAACAAACAACAGGAAGGACGCAAAAATTGGAAGTGCGTGAGCCTTCAGCACAGTCGTGGAGAGAAGAAGATCTGCGTGAGAGGATGAACAGCAAAATCGTGGGGTAGAGTGTGCGTGTGGGTGAGGACTGACAGTCCTGCCACCCCACTTCCAAGACCGT
>LPNX010311493.1:359602-552464 GCA_001517045.1 Pseudotsuga menziesii | reverse complement strand
ATGAAGTCTAAGAGACCGAGTCTTTTACAGACACCATCATGCTAGAACATTTATTACAATTCCCCCATGGGGTATGAACATGTGATATAGTACAACAAGCAGTTCCCATAAGTACTTCCAAAGGTCTTTTGCAGTCCGAACAAGTTAACCCTGTCCGGTTCACCAGGCTCACTTGATAAAAACCACTAAGTACAACTTAGGTGGTAACAGGTTTCACTATTTCAGACTGTAGTTTTAGCTTTTGACTTTATATAGTATATATTGATGACCGAGTCTTTGACTTTTTCCTATTATAGTGTTTGAGCAATTTTAATATACTAGTTCTATCTCAATGTCTATTTCATACTTCAGTATGTATTGTAGCAATCTACATTACTAGTATTTATGACAAGTAATGTTACTTATGATGATCAAAAAGTATTTTCATTTTGATGTGCATGTATCTACTAGTGTCATTGATTCAATCACAATGTCAAAGACTCAAAACTACAATATCAAATATCATAAATCAAATCATGTAACGTGTTTGTAATAATACTTTATTAGACTCTAATTTACATTGCACAATGATGAATTTAGTATTTACATGGGACGAATTGTTATTGCTAGGATTTATAACTTTTTTATATTTTCTATAATTTTTATGACCCCGACATCCCATTGACCCCCCTGAATTTCCCTAAAATTTGGGGCTGATCTCCACGCGTCCCCAATCTGCGTTTCCCTGCTCCCACATCCCAAAAACTTGGGGGAACATTGGTTTTACGGTTTACCTAGTCATACAAATGATGAATTCACTGGCTATTTAATTCAAAATGTGTAGAATTGTATACCTTTTGTACAATGTCAGCTTATCCATTACAACAAGACACAGTTAATCTACCAGCAACTGGCTGTCATATTCCACTACCAACAAGGAGGTCCAAGTTGTTAAACTAGTAGCAACAAGGAAGGTCTTCCTGCATGCATGTGTTCTTGCATGCAGAAGACTTAAAATAGAAAACCAATTGTATTTAATTTACTTTTCCTAAGTTTACTTTGGAAAATAAATTAAAGTGATCTAAATTAACTTTAGTGAACCACTAGTTAAAGTGAAAGTGAAATTAGGGTTTTTGCTTTACCACTAGTTAAAGTGAAAGTGAAATTAGAGTTTTCGCTATACCTAAAGTTATAAAAGAGAGATCAATTGGTGGAGAGAACACACACACTTGTATTCCGACAGAGACAGGATATAGACAAGGAGAGAAAGTCAGACAAAGGATTTAGCCAAGAAGACGGAAGAGCGAGCAACGGGATCATCGAGCTTCGTACAGCTGGGTTGTACACTCACACAAGAGGGTGTTGAGGTTTAGTTGGGATTTGCCCAGTGATTCTACCGGGTACTGCATTCGCCAGGTTTGGGTGAATTTGCAGTGATTGTAAAAGTTCCATATTTTCTCATAATAAAATCTATATCAGACTGGTGCACCGATTTTCCCATCTTGGGTTTTTCCGGGGGTTTCCATACCCAAAATAATAGTGTCAATATCGTGATGTAAAAGATATTCATGTGTAGTTATCAGTTGATATTCATGTGTGGTTATCAGTTGATATTTTGCATGCACTGTTTAGCCCTAGTTGAATATTAAAGGAAAATTTACATGGTATCAGAGCTCTGGTGAGCTAAAGTTGAGAGATTTGCAGCAGCAGTGATAGATCGGGGGCAGATCTATAAGAAAAAACAACCCTAGAAATCCAAATCTAGGGTTTAACGGGTACACTTCACAATGGTCGTGCAATTGAGAGTTGAGGATAGACTCCAGGGTGCTCAGAAATTTCATACATGGAAATAAAGGATCACAAGGATCCTAGACGTTAGTGATGCAAAGGAGCACATTGACTCCACGAAGGTTGCACCCATAGATCCGACAAATTTAGCAGCTTGGAAGAAGATTGATTCTAGAGCCATGTTGATTATCATGGATGGAGTGACGGACCATATAGTCCCTCACCTTTCTGGTAAGAAGACCGCAGCAGAGATGTTGACGGCTTTGGAGAGTCTAAACCAAAGCAAAAACGAGAATCGGAAGATGGTGTTACAAGAAATGATGCGCAGCACCAAGATGGCCAAGGGAGAAGGAGTGATGCCTTATCTCACGAGGCTCACACTATCAAGGGACAAGCTTGGAGTTGTTGGCTCTAAGACAATGGATGAGGAGCTAGTTCGGATAGCCCTCAATGGCTTCTCTAAGCCATGGGACACCTTTGGCAAAGGTGTTGTGGCTAGGGAGAAGCTCCCTGATTGGCAGAGACTATGGGATGACTTTGTGCAGGAGGAGACCCATATGGGTCAAGGATCAGGCTCATCCAGCAGTGCCCCACAGATTGTGGATGAGGACGCTCTAGCCCTTACAAGGAAGAGCAAGGGGAAGGCTCATCCAGCAGTGCCCCACAGATTGTGGATGAGGATGCTCTAGCCCTTACAAGGAAGAGCAAGGGGAAGGCAAAGAGGAAGAAGGATGGTAAGAAGAACCTTAACGTGCCAAGGTCAAGTGTTTTATATGCCACAAGCAGGGACACTTTGCCTCCTAGTGCCCAGACAAGAAGAAGAAGAGTAACACTCAAATGGCTGGATCTGCAGAGGTGGATGAGTTCAGCAGGAACTTCGATGAGGAGTTTTGCTTAATAGCTCGCATGGCAAGCACCACAAGGAGCAGCATATGGTACATTGACAGTGGAGCATCTAGTCACATGACTAGACAGAAGAGATTCTTCAGAGACTTGCAGGAGGGTGGAACAAGGATCCACGTTGAGCTTGGTGATGATGCACGGTATCAGACGCAAGGAGTTGGCACTGTTTCATTTGAGAGAGAGTCTGGCAAACCCCTCAATTTTGTTGATGTGTTATATGTTCCAGGACTGACCAAGAACCTTATATCAGTCTCTACTCTGGAGGACAAGAAATATCAGGTGAAGTTCCGTGACCATAGAGTGTATATCAGACCCAAGGGGTCAGATAGAAGCTTGGATTGGGTGATTGGCAGAAGGAGCGGGAAAGTGTACAGATTACACTTTAAGCCTGCAAAGGCTCTAGTCAGCAGCAGCAGCAGCAGTCAGGGTGAGTTGTGGCATAGGAGGATGGCACACTTACACCATAGAGCACTGAAGCATTTGAGACAGGCAGTCATTAGAGTTCCTCAGGTACAGGAGGAAAAGCATAACCACTGCAAGGGTTGTCCTTTGGGGAAGAACATCAGGAAGCCTTTCCCACAGAGTGAGCACAAGTCTAAGGAGCCCTTGGACTTGGTGCATTCGGATGTATGCGGACCTATGAGTGTTCATTCGTTCAGTGGTTACAGTTACTGCATAGCCTTCATTGATGACTATTCCAAGAAAACCTGGATCTATTTCCTGAAGGCCAAGTCAAAAGTCTTTGAGAGGTTCCGAGAGTTCAAGACTCTTGTGGAGAACCAAACAAGAAAGAAGATTCGAGTGTTGAGGACATACAACGGGGGTGAGTACACTGTGCCCCATACCCCACAGCAGAATGGAGTTGCAGAGCGGAAGAACAAGACTATGGTTGGAGCAGCCAAGGCCATGCTATTTGATCAGGGATTACCACTATTCCTCTAGGCCGAGGCATACAGGACTACAGTATACATTCAGAACAAGTGTCCCCACACAGCCTTGGGGAGGAAGACACCAGAGGAGGTCTTCACAAGCACTAAGCCAGATGTCTGTCACATTAGCATATTCGGCAGTGTCTGCTATTGTCATGTTCATGCTAACAATAGGAAGAAGCTGGACCCTTCTGGAGAGAAGGGGTTACTAGTTGGTTACAGCGAAATTTCGAAGGCATATAGAGTTTACATTCCTGCTCACAGGAGGATCATTGTGAGCAGGGATGTCCAGTTTGATGAGGACAAGGCCTTGAAGAGATCTCTGGACTTACCAGCAGATCAGCAGCCAACACAGGAGTCGGAAATCAAGTTGGAGGAGCCAGATGTACAGGTACAGGTACAGACACAAGAGCACATGTTCTAATAGTCAGAGGGAGTCAGGTGGAACATTGGTTTTACAGTTTACCTAGTCATACAAATGATGAATTCATTGGCTATTTAATTCAAAATGTGTAGAATTGTATACCTTTTGTACAATGTCAGCTTATCCATTACAACAAGACACAGTTAATCTACCAGCAACTGGCTGTCATATTCCACTACCAACAAGGAGGTCCAAGTTGTTAAACTAGTAGCAACAAGGAAGGTCTTCCTGCATGCATGTGTTCTTGCATGCAGAAGACTTAAAATAGGAAACCAGTTGTATTTAATTTACTTTTCCTAAGTTTACTGTGGAAAATAAATTGAAGTGATCTAAATTAACTTTAGTGAACCTCTAGTTAAAGTGAAAGTGAAATTAGGGTTTTTGCTTTACCACTAGTTAAGGTGAAAGTGAAATTAGGGTTTTCGCTTTACCTAAAGTTATAAAAGAGAGATCAATTGGTGGAGAGAACACACACACTTGTATTCCAACAGAGACAGGATACAGACAAAGGATTTAGCCGAGAACACAGAGGAGCGAGCAGCAGAATCATCAAGCTTCGTACAGCCGGGCCGTACACTCACACAGGAGGGTGTTGAGGTTTAGCTGGGATTTGCCCAATGATTCTACCGGGTACTGCATTCGCCAAGTTTGGGTGAATTTGCAGTGATTGTAAAAGTTCCATATTTTCTCATAATAAAATCTATATCTGACTGCTGCACCGGTTTTCCCATCTTGGGTTTTTCTGGGGGTTTCCATACCCAAAATAATAGTGTCAATATCGAGATGTGATGTTGTGATTTATTTCTCAGTTTTATATTCCGCTGCATACTGTAAAAGATATTCATGTGTGGTTATTAGTTAATATTTTGCATGCACTGTTTAGCCCGAGTTGAATATTAAAGGAAAATTTACACAAGTGCCCAAGGGGCAGCCAAAGACAAGTGAGAAAATATAGCTTTCCCCATGCTTTTAGTCATCCTTCATTTCACTCAAATACAAGATGGGTCTGCAGTGTAAAGGCCATATAATTTCCGAAACATCACCTTCTCTTTCTATTAAAATTTACAATTATATCAACTGGTAATGTGAACATGATTAAACCATTGAGAAACAGAAAGTATTTACCACAAGGTACTCTGGAATTATTTTAGTATGAATAGGATCATAACAAGGGTCTGTACTATTAAAAAAACCTGGGTTTCATAACTTCATCTCATACCAAAGGTCCAAAACCTATCTAACTAGAAGTTATATAGACAGAGGTGTCATGCTAAAACACTGCTGCTAACCTAAGAGAATTAAAATAGATTAAAGAAAGACAAAACAGTTGTACTGTTATAGTGATGAAAGATACAAGTGAATTAAAAGCAACTTTGTGAGAGAAACAGAATGGCCTTAAGAACTTACCAAGACAGCAGGTTAGGGTTCATGTGGGGAGTTTGAAACAGGATTTTCTACTTTACCGCAAAGAAAACACACTGCATCTGATAAGGAGATTGACTGGCGTAGTCTCCACTTGGACTGCATATAGGGATTTTTTTCTGGCAACTAATTTAGTATGTATTTGATCTCAAATTGATGATATCATTATTTTTTAAAACTCATTAGGATCAGTGGGAGAAGCGGAACAAATCCATCTTTCTGCACAATGTCATTGTTGTAAATTATAATATGTTTGTAGAATTTTATTTTATTTTGTAGGCATCAGCACAAATAAATCTAATGCAGGGTCTGATATGCACCTCAAGGTTGCCAAGCTCAAGGATCCATATCTAAAGTTCACACAAATGAGAGATGCATCAAATGTTAAAAAATAAAAACATAGTCACAGCATGTTATGCTTAATGTGGAGAATTTCAAGAAAGATTTTCTACTTTATAGCAAAGGAATATAATGAGATTAGCTGATGAGGTCTCTTCCTGGCAAATGCATAGTGGGATTTTTTTTCCAGCAACTACAATAGTATGTATTTGGTCTTAAACTGACGATGTCATTATTTTTTAAAGTTCATTAGGAGCAGTGGAAGAAGTAGCACAACTACATCTTTTTGCACATTATTTGTGTTACTATTAATCTGAAGAATTTTATTTAATTGATCTCTAGATTGATTGGATTGCTTATTGCACGGAGAGAAGCTAGGTAAATTCTACAGCCCATGTAGGGGTGGGGGTGACCGGTGATCCATCAAACTCATAGCTGCAGTGGGTGCATTGAATATCAACATCAGCATAGACAAAGCTAAAGTGGGGGGTCTGATATGCACCTCAAAGTTGCCAAGCTCAAGGATCCAGATCTGAAGTTCACACAAATTGACAATGTATCAAATGTTGAAAACATAGTCATGGCAGGTTAGGCCTGATGTTGGGAATTTCAAGCAAGATTTCTACATCATAGCAAAGGAATATAACGAGATTAACTGATGAGATCTCTGTCTAGCCATTGCATATTGGTATTTTTTTCCAGGAAATGCATTAGTCGTTATCTAGTATAACTTCTTTCTGCACATTGACAATGTTACAACAAATTTGAAGAATTTTAATTTATTGTTTTCAGATTGGTTAGACTGCTAATTGTATGGAGAGAAGCTAGGTGCATTCCACAGGCCATGATCGGGGGCATGATCCATTAACTATTTGTGTTTATGTCTGTGTAACAGTAGATTGGGTGCATTGAATATGGACGTCAGTACAAACAAGTACAAACAAATCTAAAGCACACTCTGTCAATTGAGTCTAGCCTGAGCAGTTAGTGGGCAAGTGCTATCCTCCCCACCCAGGATCAATTCCCATGAGTGACATGTTGAGCTCTTAATGAGGTATAACATTGTATCAACCTTGAGCCCTAAGAATCCAGTTTTCCCTGAGTACCACCAGTTTACCCTAAGAATCCAGTTTACCCTGAGTACCACCCAAGAAATGAGGAGAAGTGCAAAAGTGTCCAGTGGGTTTCCCCAAGAAGTTTATCCTTGGAAAACAATCTATAAAACAGGTTCTGCTAAGCACCTCGAGGTTGTCAAATTCAAGGATGCATATATCAAGTTCACACAAATGGGTGATGTATGACATGTTGGAAATATAGTCACAGCTTTCAACAATGAGCCTCAAATACCCTAAAATAATCGACCAAACAAATACAATAGCTATACAAAAAAATGATAGATTACGCAATTTTAAAAATATGTTAATCAGCCAGAATTTAAAATTCTTCATAATAATCAGATGTTTCCAACAAAACTTGAATGATTAGCATTCTCAGAACCATGAGGCAAAAATGCTAAACGAAAAAAAAAACTGTTTAACCGTAATTTGCAGTCCAGTCTGGTCAAGGTACCCATTGACTGGCTTGGCAGCTTTTTGGCCATTTTTATACAGTTCACAAAAACATAATGAAGAAAAACAGTAACAGCAAGCAAACGGCTGTTGTTTGTTACAATGAAATTAAGATCGAGATAAGCAACCTATAGGTGTATATCAAACAGGGATCTACATGAGTTTGCGCTAGTAACATCATCAATTTAAGCCCGCTCACAGGCAAAAAATATGTAACCAGGCAACCCTAGCCGAACAGTAAATGTGGAAGATTGAGTTTGGAATAGTCATATAGGCCAGTTTTAGTGTCAACTCCAATCCCCATCTCATATCATTTCACCAGAAGTTTGCTATGAAATTCAATATATTTTACATTAAGAAAATGCAACATGATTACAAATAGCAAGAGAGGGTTTTTGAAATTAGACGAGCCTTGAAAGTGAATAAGATCAAAAATAATCTGAAAAAATGCACCTTTGAATAGTAAGTACATCTTAATGTTACATAGGGCAAAGATGCAGAAGATGTTACTGGAACAGTAGAGCAAACCACGGCCGCTCGATCTAATCGCAATTTAACAACACAAATCTTTGCAAACCCCGTCAACCAAGGATGTTCCCACAAGCTGCTTACCCTCGACGAAGGGCTGAATGACGTGACATGCCTGCTTTGATTTTACAAAACATTCAATATCTCCTCCATTAAAAATGTTACATTCGATACCCCAAAACCTACAATCGCTGAGAACCACAGCCCTCGGTGATCCCCTCCAAACTCCTCGACCAAGTTTAGAGAAGAAAACAGGACAAATCTAATCTATATAAATATTTCCTAATTTGACGACTCCTCGTACTTCCTCACCAAGTCTAGCATCTGCTTCCTCTTCAGTAAAAGATAAGTGACCATAGCTACCTGTAGCAGAACCGCTATACCGGCAAATAGTAGCCCAATCTTTTTCCCCTTATTTATCCCACTCATCTTATGTGAACGAGCCCTCTTTGAGTTTCTCCGAGGGGTTGGACGGGGTATTCTGGTCGGACCATTGGTCGACAAATTTCTCGATGATCTTGTAGATATTGTTGACGAAGATTCCACCGCAAAAAATTCCTTCAATTTAGAATGGAGGCGCAGATCCGGCTGTGAAGTAACAAATGCACTTGCAGATACCCACAGAGTAATGAATAGAAATAGGAAAAACAGCGCAAATGTTCGGCCTTCCATCGCCATGCCTTCCTCTTTTGACTACCCAAAAACAGAGAGCATTGACACAGGGCTTCAAACCCTAGCATTGTGGTTCCACAGCTGCTGCTTCTCCCTCTCTTTTCTTGATCTACACCTCACTCCGCACATCTGACGACTCTCCACCTGCCACGTAGTCACATAAGGACCCACGGAGCGCCGTTTTACCGTCTGATTTTCCGTCATACTTCCAGTGTTCGAATCCCAGGTCATGATAGGCTGGATGCTCTTCGTAGTCGTAAAAGAGGTTCACTACTTCCTTCGATTTCTGTTAATTGACAGAGAATATATTCGGTTCGTGTCGTTCTTGCATTTGTCCTTTGCCTGGTACGGTAAATTCAGAGGAAATGCGTAAGGTTATTGACACGGCTGGTTACACTGCTGCGATACTGCGGGCCCTCTTTGGCATTACCACGGTCTCCCGTCCAGCGATTTGTACAGGATAAAGTTTATCGAGAACGTATTAGTGACTCATTTTTTTTTTTCACGCCATTGACTCATTCTCATTGTGTCGAGAGGCGCACTATAGCCCACTATGAGGGAGATCTTGTAACGTTAGGTAACGTTATTTAACATTACGTAACGTTATTTTTATTAATAATTTTTATTTTTTTTTAAGCTTTGCCTTCATGCGAGCGAGCTGCTGCCGCATTGCCCTTACGGTTCTCTGCGTTTTAGAGTTGCCAGGCCGCCTCATGGCTGCGCCTGGGGGAGGGCAGCCCCCTCCCTCTGCGTCCCCCTCTGATGAAGAAGCTTTTCGCAGGTTATTATCGCCGTCTGGGAAGAAGCCGGTGGCCCCTGCCATCCCGAAGTTCATCAAGAAACTTGAAGCCATTCCTGAAGTCGACCTCCCAGCAGAGCAGCCCATCAAGGTTGCTCTGGCTTTGGCAGAGAGAGGACTGATTGGCCAATTCATGGGGCTCTGGCCCTCGGCAAAAACAACGGACAACTGGATCCAGAGGAACTGGAGGCCTCTGATAAAGGATAATGTCACTTGCTACCCAGTGGAACGAGGGTTCTTCATCTTTGAATTCATTACCAAAGAGGACCGGGATCTTATTTTCAGAAGCGGCCCATACTTCATGGGAACCCAAGGCCTTTATCTTAACAGATGGACGCCTGATTTCAATCCCGAAGTTGATGTCCCTAAGGAAGTTCCAGTGTGGGTCAGGCTCCCAAACCTCCCGGTACATTGCTGGAATATACAAGCCCTAGAAAAAGTGGGGAATGTGCTCGGGAGATATATCGATAAAGCTGAGAACAAAGGACAGTACACTTGCGCCAGGATTTGTGTAGAGGTTGGCCTTGAAGCAGGGCTCCCTGAAGCAGTTAAGCTAAAAGTAGGAGAATGGCACCACTTTCAAAAGCTTGATTATGAACAGCTGCCATTTAAGTGCCGTCTTTGCCATCAGCATGGCCATTTCCAGAGAAACTGCCCCAAAATGCAAGCCCCAGAAGAGGGAGACGGTTGGTAAAAAGTCAAGAAAGGGAAGTCGACCTCCAAAGCCCAAGAAAAAAAAGACCACAGAGGACATGCAGAAAAACAACACTCCGTCAAGCTCAAACAGATCTCCCCAAGAAGCCACAAAAGAGACGCCAGTGGTGATCCAGAATGCAAAGGCCCCACAGAAGGATAGCACCCCATCTAGGAAAGAACCAGCGTCAATAAGCATGGAAGAGATCCCATCTAGGAAAGAACCAGTGTCAATAAGCATGGAAGAGATCCCATCAGGAAAACAATCTGGCAATAGAGAGGTAGAATCCCAGGCGGCACCGTTGGAACCTAGGGAAATTCCCTTTTCTGATCGAGGCGGATTGAATGTGGCTTACCATTCCGAGCCCTCCAGAGGCACAAATGAGGAACCACTACTCCTAGAAACGGACCAAGGAGAGGATACGGATGATGGTGATTCTTCAAGCAGCCAGCATACCATTCCTTTTAAAAACTCAAGAGAAAGGAAATCCACAAAGAAGAAAAGGGAGGAAGCAACATATCTGTCTGTGCTCGAAGGCTCACAAAAAACCCTGAAAGGAATGCTGAACACCAGATCTAAGAAAGGACCGGCCTTGGCCTCAAAAGGGGCCAACCCCTCCTCCAATAGTAATTAATGCTGTACATCTCCTGGAATTGCAGAGGCTTAGGATCTACCTTAAAAGAAGAAGCTCTGAAAGACCTAGTCCGAATTTATAAGCTTGAGATTCTGCTTGTCCAGGAGACGAAACTGGAGGAAACCTCTCTCCTCCAAGCTGGGAAATCGTTTTGGAAAAAAGGGCCAGGCATCGCCAACAACTCTAGAGGAGCTTCCGGAGGTATAGCCACCTTTTGGGATACAGCCCTCTATGATCTAGAAGTTGAAGAACGCACCATGCACTGGGTTTTCACAAAACTAACCCACAAAATCTCCGGTCGAACTGTAAGTCTTTTCAATCTTTTATGTTCCTGTACTGCATGCAGAAAAAAAGATTGTTGGAATAGCCTAGAATCGTATCTCAACTTGAAGCAGCCAGATAACATCATTGTAGCAGGAGATTTGAACATCACCCTTGCTGCCAATGAAAAAAAAGGAGGAACTCCTGTTAGGGACCCAGCGAGGGAATGGGTCGAAGACATTATCCTTGGCTGGGACCTTATCGATATAAAGCCTGTCAAAGGGAAGTTTACCTGGACTAATAAAAGGATTGGACCTGGTCATATAGCTGCTCGGCTAGATAGATTCCTTGTTCAATCTTCCTTCCTCTCCTTTGGCCTCTTAGCCTCTTCTAAAATCTTAACCCACTGTACCTCTGATCATAAGCCCATTCTGTTGGACCTAGCCCTAGACCAAGACCTTGGCCCGATTCCTTTCCGTTTCAGCCCTCTGTGGATCCAACAAGAGGACTTCTTGCAAGTTGTTTCTGACTCCTGGAATACCCATTTAAGAAGGTCGCCTTCCTTTATCTGGGAAAGGAAAATAAAAAGGCTTAATCACGACCTGAAAGCCTGGGCAAAGCACATTACCTCCTCCATTACCAGAAGGAAAAAAGCTCAAGCTGCCCTGGAAGAACATCAATTACAGATGAAAGCATCCCCTTTGTCGGAAACTCTACTGCAAAAGGAGTGGGCTCTCCAGAAAGAATATTTCGCTACTTGCAGATTAGAAGAGGAGTATTGGAGGCAAAAGTCCAGAACTCTTTGGCTACAGAGCGGGGATAAAAACACCAAATACTTCCACAAGCAAGCCGAGGCCCGGAAGAATTTTAAAGTTGTCTCTGAAATCAACTTCCAAGGTGTTGTGCTTAAATATTTTGAGGACATAAAGAAAGTTGTTGTGTCCACGTTTAAAGATTTATTCACAGCCCCGGTAGAGGATCCTCTTGATATCATGTCCAATCCGTTTGATCTCATCTCTCATCTGATCAAACCTGAAGAAAATACCCTTCTCACTGCTCCGGTCACCATGAATGAGCTTAAAAAAGCTTTAGAGGCTATGAAGCCAGACAGCGCCCCTGGCCCTGATGGCTTCACAGTCAGAGTCTTCACTTGCTGCTGGGCAATTATAAAGATAGACCTCCTTAAAATGGTCAAGTATTCTCAAGTGATCAACAAGATAGGAGGAAGCACCAATTCCTCCTTCCTTGCTTTGATCTCGAAAGAAAAAGACGCTTCCAATTTCAACCGCTTCAGGCTGATTTCTTTATGCAACACCGAGTACAACCTTATTACCAAGATTATAGCCACTAGACTTAAAAGAATTCTTCCTCGGATAATTCCTGAAAACCAAGGTGGCTTCATCAAAGGAAGGAAAATTCTCGACAACATCATCCTTGTCCAAGAAGCCATTCACTCAAGCTGTAAGAGGAACGAGAAATGTATAATCATTAAACTTGATTTAGCTAATGCTTTTGACCGTGTTAGACATGATTTCCTGTTTGCAGTGATGTCAAAATTCGGTTTCTCCCCTGCTTTTATAAGCTGGGTCAAAGGTTGTGTGTGTGACCCTTGGATAGCCCCTTTGGTCAACGGACGCTGTACAAGCTTCTTCCAAGCTTCTAGAGGGCTCAGGCAGGGATGTCCGTTGTCCCCTCTCCTCTATGCTATCCAAGCTTCAATGCTTAGCTTCCAGCTTAACTTTTGCCAAGAAATCCACACGCTGCCTGGGTTAAGATTGGCGAATAATGTTCGAGATATAAATCATGCTCAATTTGCCGATGACACCTTGCTGCTAGGTGGGGCAACCATTCACTCTGCTGAACACTTTAAACAAGAACTGGTTCTTTATAAAGAGGTGTTTCGCAGCAAAATAAACTTCCAAAAAAGCAAAATCTTTAGTTGGAACTGCTCTCCCAGAGAGTTAAGGGATATTGCTAGACTGCTTGGAATGGAAAGCACTCCGGATTGGGATGGCTTCACGTACTTGGGTATCCCCATCAGCAAACCCAATTCCAAATCAGCAAAATGGGAGCCTGTCCTAGATAAAATCAAAGGCAAAATTCAAAGATGGAGCGCTAATTGGCTTAATCCTGCAGGGAAGTTGATCCTTCTAAAATCTGTCCTGAACAGCATGCCAATATATCAGTCATCAATCTTGCTCGCTCCAAGCTCGGTTCTCCGCAAGATAGAAAGCTTATTCAGAAAATTTATTTGGGAAGGTGGGAAAGGAAATGAGAAGAAACTCCACCTAGTCAGCTGGGAAAAGATCCAAAAACCGCTTGCTGAAGGAGGGCTGCATGTTAGGAGCTTAGCCTCCCAAAATCTGGCTTTAGGAGCAAAGCTGCTATGGCAGCTGATCACAGGAAAAGATTGCTGGAGCAAGCAAGTTCTTCGCAAAAAATACTTTCCAGGCTCAAGGAAAAGATGCCTAGATGCTCCTCCTCAGCATAGAAATGGCTCTCCGGTTTTCAAATTATGTATTAAAGCTCTGGCTTCCTTCAAAAAGAAGCTCTACTGGATACCAGACAATGGGAAAACAATTAGAATGTGGGAGGATTCCATCCTGGGAGATACCCCTCTAGAGCAATGCCAGGAAGTGGGCAACATCAAGCGCTAGCTGCTAGATGAAGGAGCCACAACACTGTGGGACCTATTAGCCTGGGAAAACAACAATTGGATAGGCTGAGATCTTGGCGATCTGCCCCCGGATTTAGAAGCAGAAGCAAATATTCTTACAGCCCTCCTTCAAGGCAAATCCCCTCTTCGAGAAGGGGCTAGAGATAGACGTGGGTGGGGCAGCAATTCAGGCAATTACTCAGCTTCAGAAGGATATGAGAACATCCTTTCTATCCCCTATGTTGCCCCGAATCCAGCGGTCTGGAATTTTCTCTGGTCAAGAACCTTCATCCCAAAAATTGACTTTTTCTGCTGGACTCTGGCCCATAGAAGTATCCTCTCAGGCAAAAACCTGAAGAAAAGGGGTATGGAAGGCCCCTCTCGCTGTCCTCTATGCAAAAAAGAAGAAGAGACTTCCGATCACCTCTTGCTGGGATGTCCTTTCTCCAAAGAAGTTTGGAAAGAAACACTGAGGATTAATTCTGGTATCACCCTCCCTGGCACCATTCATGGCCTGCTTTTTGATTGGATGAAGCTCTCCCCGTTCCAGCTCTCCAAGAAAACTTTGCTTCAAACTGCCTAGAGTTGGGCCCCTAAAGGCATCTTCTGGAAGATCTGGATTGAGAGAAACAACCGAATATTCAGGGATAAAGAAAACCACTTCTCCAAAGTCGCCAATCAAGCAAGAGCTATCCCAGGGGAAGCTATCGATCACAACTCTGCTCTGAAAGCTAACTCTCAGCTTCTCCCGGAGGAATCGCAGTGGTTAAAAAAGATTGTCCCAAACCTTCAGAGAAGGTCCTTGCCTGGTCACTCTTGCACTGCTAATTGGGAAATCCGTCTTAAGGAACCTGCCTTCCTCAGCTGGAGAGCTTCTCTAAATAAGGTTTGTCTATTTTTTGATGGAGCCTCAAAGAGCAATCCAGGGCGTGCTGGTGGGGGAGGAGTGTTAATCTCAGCTTCTGGAACTATGATGGGCAGCTATGCTCGGAGTTTAGGCATTGAATCTAACAACACAGCTGAATTCTGCGGTCTCCTGCAAGGGCCAAGGATAGCCTGCTCTAAAGGGATCACTTCTCTAGCGGTCTTCAGCGACTCAAGGATGCTGATCCAAGCCCTTATTAATCAGAAGCGGCCTTCCCAGCTTAAGCTTGCCTTGATCTATCAAAAAATTCGGCAGTTAAGCCAAAGTTTCCACTCCATCACTTACTACCATATTCTCCATGGACTGAATTATTTGGCTGATAATGAAGCCAATAAAGGGACCCTCTTGAGCAGAGGAATCTTAGAAGTGGATGGACTTGAAAGCAGAAATGATATCCCCTGATCGGTGTAGGCTTATGATCTCCCTCAAGTGTTGTTATTTGTTGAGCAGTGTTCCTCTTAATTGCCCTCAGTATACCATTTACCTCATTCCTGCAGTCTCTGTAAGCAGATCTCTGCACAATTCCCTCTCTCCTCATGAACACAGTGATTTACCTACCTGCTCGGCCAGCGTTTCAGCTTTCATGATCACCAGAATGTCTCATCTGGCCCTCAAAAGACTCTGTAACGAGCCGGCGGTGGAGTGCCTCCTCGTGGGCTGCTTTACCAGGCAATGCTCTTGCCCCCTCTACCCTCTATCTGCCACCTCTGAATCGGCAATGGAATCAGGAGGATCCCCTTCAAAATCGTGACAGACAGTTGAGGAGCTGCTGGATTCATTGGAAAATTTGCTGGGTAGACTCCGAGTTAGATCAAATAGGCAATACCAGAACTTGCAAGCATCCTTCTAGGCTAGAGAGGAAAGCTGGGACCTTCATAATGAAGACTTCAGGAATCTACGAGAAGATCTATCAGCTTCATCAAGAAATCTGCAAGATCTCAGAGAAGTTGTTCAATCTAGCATCAAAGAGTTGGCTAACTCCCTGGGGAACTTCGGGAACCATCTCAACGCGCTGGAGAAGGCAGTCAAAGTGATGCTGGCAAATATGGTCAATTGATTCTTGCCAGTCTGGTATTTATCATAGCTGCATTATGTTTAAAGAAGCTCAGGCGAGGCTGCGTCCTCGGTGCAATATCTGTTTAGGTTGTCTTGAAGCTATTTGCTACCGTTATCATGCCGTTGAGAAGCATTGGATTCTAGAAACCAGTCTGACACAACATCTTGGACTGACTGTTTGTCAAAGCATGCGGTAGTTGTTTTACCGCCTCCATTATAATCTTTTCCTCTGTTTTGGTCTAATTTTTTTTTTTTTTTAAATTATAGGCCAAAATAAATGTCGACCAAAAAAACAACCTAATATGGGGGAGATGTTGTAATCTTCCTACCTAACAAAACAATAAAAACATAAAAAATTAATTATCCGTAAAAAAAATGTGGGTCACAAAAAAACACAATATGGGGGGATGTTGGAATGTTCTTATCTAACAAAATAATAAAAAATAAAAAATTGAATTATCCCCAAAAAAATGTTGGCCTTGCACATAAACCATGTGCAAGGTCTTTTAAACAATCCATGGTTTTATTGTACATGGTTTAGAAAGGCCTTGCACATGGTTTTAAAACCATGTGCAAGGCCTCATAAACAACCCATGGTTTTATTGTACATGGTTTAGGAGGGCCTTGCAAATAGTTTTAAGACCATGTGTAAGGCCTTCTAAACAACCCATGGTTGTAGGAGGGCCTTGCATGTGGTTTAAAACCATGTATGGGAAAATGTTGTAATATTCATTCCTAATAAAATAAAAAATAATAATAAATATTATATGTCGGTCATAAATAATATTAAATATTAATAAAAAAAATATTATATGTAAACCTTAAATAAAAAGATGTGTCTTTTGGTTTGAATCAAATCAATGGATACCTAAGAAGAGATTCGATCCCTCTCGGCGCTTGATAGAGCCTAGGATTTGGATCTACGCTGGTTCCATAAAGTAGCTAATCCTTCATCATTGAAATTTGTTTGTTTTGAATAATCTTTCGAGTACTCGGCCTCTTACATATTTGAGAGGCTTGAGGATTTTTAATGATTTACAAAGCAATGTCCTCAATCAAAGGAGAACCTCGAAGGTAGATAGTATTGGAGACGGGACACTAGAGGCAAGGGGATGTGAGATGGGGTAGCTCCAAGAATTGTTCGAGAAAGAGTACGTTTTCCATTGGGAAGGATTATGTTGGATTTGGAGCTAAAGCATGTGTATGTTGTGGTTCAATTAAGGTAAGTGTGACTTTGGTTTGGAGGCAATAGGTATAGTTGTGATTCAGGTAAGGTAAGTGTGGCTTTGGTTTGAAGGCCTCTTAGAAAGTAGAGATGGAATTCTAGAAGAATGGAATCCTCAGAGGGGGATATGGGGTAGCTCCAAGAATCCTCGGAGAAAGAGTACATTTTATGTTGGGAAGGATTAAGTTGGATTGGGAGTCGGAGCATGTGTACGTTGCGGTTCGGTTGAGGTAAGTGTGGCTTTGGTTTGGAGACAACACACATAGTTGCGGTTCGGTTAAGGTAAGTGTGGCTCTGGTTTGGAGGCATGTCAAAAAGTAGAGATGGAATCTTTGATGGAAATAGATTAACAAGGTGGTAAATTGAAGGAGGTCTTAAATAAGAAGGCGAAGAAGTCTATAGTTGGCACGGTAAGTGACTATCTTGCAACCAACCTAGATCCAAATCCTAGGCAAGCTTCAAGAGGGATCAAATCTCCCGAGGTGCAAACCTCTCCTCGAATGGCTCATTTCCTGCAATACCTCAGAAGAGCTTTGCACCTCGGGAGATTTGATCCCTCTGGGCATTTGATAGAGCCTAGGATTTGGATCTAGGTTGGTTCAAGTTATGGGCAGTGACACAAAACTGGAGTTTGATCAGCGTTTAAAGGAATAGGTTAAGTTGAAAACATAGATACAATTATGAGGATTATCATAATGTAAGTAATAAGTATTAAGAATTGAGTAAATTGCTAAACTGAAAAATAAAGACAATCATTTTGTAAGGATAAAATAAATGAAAATATGGTTCATCGTTATCATTCTCAAGCAAACCCGTTCATATTCCCAGAAACTCAAATTTAAATACAAATGTCAACACAATTCCAATAGGCATACCAATGAAATAGAATGCACAATTCCAAGCATACATATGCACAACTTGGAATTGCTAGATTCAGAAGAGATCTCCACCCTTCGAGGCATTCTTTCGATGGCTTCTACCAGGATTTCAACACTACAGCCATATCAACCCCCCGGATCCCCATGTTGAATACCTCACTAATAGAAAATTGAGAGGAACATGAACAAAAACAACAATTACTGCACACAATGCCAGCGGTGGTGTAATGTTCTGAGTTCTCAGATAAATCCTGAGTGGATGCAGGAAGGCTTGTGTAATCAAAGCGGGTAGGGAGAAAACAGTGTATGTGCTTGCTAGGTTAATAATGATTTCATCCTGACCACAAAGTAGAATAATTGGTTTCATATTGCACCACAACAATCTAATGGGTATTGTATCACAGAGAAGAATGAGAACTATTCTTAGAAGTATGAGACCCAGAACATACCATCGTTTTGCTTCGAATTCCTAGCCGCATATGGGATCCATTCCCATGGCCATCCTAGATATGACAGCATAACCTGCTATATTGGTGAAACCCATGGAAAGTGAGCCTCCTACTAGCTCCAGCTCTCCAAGGGAACCCAGAAACAACGTTGAAACCATGCCTCTCAAGTAGAGAAGCAAGCCCATCACTACCATTGGACCTGTAATTTTGCCCAATGTTGTCACTTCCTCTTATACCTGCAAGGATAAGGTGATAGAAAATCAAAACTTTTCTTTAAATTGTAGATTCTAAATTCCTCCAGAAAAGATAAGAAAATATGTAAATCGAAATACAATATTCAGGGTTGCCTCGTGGAGTGTTTATCAGTTCTTTAACTCGCTAGAATTGTCGTTAGATTCGTTATCTTTGCATTCAGAGCAGTTCTCCCCTTGCTCAACATGTAGCAAATTCATTTATGAGGAAATGTAGCAGCGTTCCTCAACGCCTAGCTGTGTTTCAGCATGGTGGCAGAGATTGAGATGTTCTACACCATTTTCACTTGATCCAAACATGATTAGAAATTCGGTCATCCAGCGACAAAGACTTGTATACAACTACTCTGTAAGTCTAATCCCCAAACAAAGATTAAGCTAATTGCCTTCCTCTTCTTGAATATAAAGAAGATTACGTAAATGATAAAAGCCAGCATATGGGACTTGGTGAATCTATAAAGGTCTCCAGATCATTATCAAATTTGAATGGGCACTCCCAATCTTATGTTGAATAGACGCTCTTAAAATTACGTGAAAGAGTAAGAGTATTTAGACTTGGGAATTGAAAAGGCCAAATTTGAATGGAAACTCCATTTTTTTGAATGAAAAAATTGAATGGACAATTAAAATGAAGTCTCTCTCTCTCTCTCTCTCTCTCTCTCTACACACACACACACACGCCTGATCTTCTTAGGATTTGGAAAAAACATTATTTCAAAACATTTTTACTATTTAAATTATTAAAACATTATGATTATTAAAACATTAAATTTTTTAAAACATTACAATATTATACTATGCATCTATGAAATACGCATTGAAATTTATGCATCCAAGAAATCAATGCGTCCAAGGAATAACAGGTGCTGAAAATTATGCAATGATAAACCACCATACACTGAAATCTATGCAAGTATAAAACACCATACACTGAAATCTGTGCAAGTATAAAATTCAATATATTAAAAAAAAAGTGATCTAGAAGGATTGAACCTTAGATCTCACACCTATTACCCCAATACCCTTATCACTATACCACAAGTAATTCTAATTATACATAGTAATAACTTATATATGAACTTGAATAATATGTTTATTTATATAAATATAAAATTTAAAGTATATTTTAATTTAAATTTAAATATGTTAAAATTAAAACATTAAAAAATTTAATTATATTTTAACGTAGGCATTCAAATGATTGTATGTAAATTATTTTCTGATTTTGAAGCTATTTTATTATAAAATTTTCATATTTAGATAAGTTTAACTCTTATAATAATGATTTACCATGAATTGTAAATAATGAAAAATACATTCACTATAATTTTGTGCAAATATTCATTTGCAGAAACCATTTTTCACTAACAAACTTCGTATGATTGATAATTTCAAAATTTTCAAATCAATATCACATGTTATAATTTTTTATATCTTTTAGTAAAAGATATACTTAATTTAAAATTAATATTTTAATTTCGATCACTTCCACCTCGCTAATTTCTAGTTCTCTGTCAGATCCACCTGTTTGGTCTGCTTGGAGCCTAGCTGCTTGTTTTTGCAGATTTCGTTGTGGGGTTGTTGGAGTTCACGGCTTTTGAAAGAGGAGATTGGTTTCTCTTGATCATCACCGCGTTTGTCTTTGCAGGTTCTTTCCTCCTCGTCCTGGTAGAGCCTGGGTCTACTCAGCAGTTGGATCGTGATAACTTGTAGCGGTGAAGTTTCATGTGTTCAGGGATTTCTTCCTTGTGAAGCCTGCGTTTGGATCAAGAAATTGTTTTCTTGCCTCCTCTCCTGGTAGAGCCTGAGTCTACTCAGCATTTCTTGGTTGGGTCATGATAGCTTCTAGATTGCTCTGTGGTGAAGATTACATGGGTTCAAGGCTCCCTTGATTTTGTTCTTATGGAGCCTGCGTTCCTTGGATTCAAGAAATTGGTTTGTTTCCTTCTCTTTGGAACAGACTTTGTCTGATTTTCCTGGGTTTGCATTATAATTTTTTTCTCAAGTGAATCTATGGCCTCTGGAGGAGCTCCCCCTCCACTTCCTCTCGAGTTAGATGCTTTTAAACGTCTAATTGCTGCATATGGGAAGAGAAAGGGAAGCCCTCTGGGGCAGCCATTCGTGAAGAAGACAGATATATCCTCGGTTGATCTTTCGGCAGAGCGTCCTTGTCGAATTGCTTTGAATTTAGCTGAAAGAGGACTTATCGGTCAATTCACCGAGTTGTGGCCATCCTCGAAGGCTGTTGATGGATGGGTACAACGAAATTGGAGACGATTGGTCTCAGATGGAATTCGTAACCATCTAGTTGGCAGAGGTTACTTTGTTTTTGTCTTTGAATCAGCAGATGTCCGAGACCTTATATTCCGAAATGGCCCTTATTTTATGGGTCCTCAAGGCCTATATTTGAATAAATGGACGTTGGATTTTGATCCAACCCAGGATGTGCCTTTTGTTGTTCCAATTTGGGTTAGGCTTCCCCATCTTCCCCTTCATTGTTGGAATTCTGAATCCTTGGAAGCTATTGGAAATACGCTCGGAAAATACATTGACAGGGCAGAAAGGAAAGAGCAATATTCCTGTGCCAAGATTTGTGTCGAGGTCGATTTGGAGATTGGATTGCCTGAGGCAATTAGGATTAATTTAGCTGATTGGTCCCATATTCAGGGATTAGACTATGAACAACTTCCTTTTAAGTGTCGGTTTTGTCATGAATATGGACATTTTCGCACGTAACTGTAAAAAAAATTCTAAATCATATATAGTATTAGACAAGCCCAATCAATGGAAGTAGTTCAGAAATCAGGTTCTTCTAAACAGGTAAATAAAAAACAGGGCAATGTTGGTAGTGGAACTAATCCTGAAGAACAGAAATCTTCTCTTCTCTCGAAAGATGGAAAGGATTTGGATTTTTCAAATCCCTTTGAGGTGTTAAGTTATGCTGATGACCAGATCTCTCCTATTCTGGAAGAAGGTGAAATTAAGCTTCCTAAAGTTAATATTGAAGAAGGAGAAGTTAACATTGAGTCTGATCCAGTAAAACCCAGAGAAGAGGCTTGTTCACAGGATCTATCTCCCATAAGATCTTCGATTTCTCCCTCTTATGCTAACACTCTCAAGAAGTAAGTGGAGTCCTCTGGCTCCTCGGAAGATGATGGGCAATTCGCTAAAAAGTTTGGAAGGAAATCTATAAAAGAAATTAGAGAGGAAGAAGATGAGAGGCTCAAGATGTAGGGTAGCCAACCTACTATCGAATTATCATTTGGTCGAAGCAAGCGTAATAGGCCTCAAAAGAGAGGAGAAACTCCCTGTCCCTTGGGTAAATAATGCAGATAAATTCTTGGAATTGCAAGGGTTTGGGGAATCCTTTTTAAGGCCAAGGCAGTAAAAGACTTGCTCAAAATGAATCATTTGGACATTCCCCTGCTCCAAGAAACAAAGATAGAATATGAAGCTCTTTTATCAATTAGTAGGACTAAATGGAATAAAAAGGTTGGGATTGTCGTAAGTGCTTGGGGCACTTCTGGTGGTCTTGCCACTTTATGATCAAAGGAAAATTTTCTTCTTCAATCCTCTCATTCAACGCACCATTGGATCTTCTCTGAATTATAGCATTTGTTGAGTAAGACTACCATCTCTCTTTTAAACCTTTATGTGCCGGTTAATTACCTTGAAAAAAAAAATGTTGGCAAACTCTGTCACTTTTCCTAGAAAACCATGATCTCAGAAATATTGTAGTGGTTGGCGATCTTAATATCGTTATGGATCCTAAGGAGAAGCGAGTTGGTATCATTGATAAGGATCCACTTCAGGGGATGGTAGATTCCTTGATCCACGCTCACGATTTGCTAGATCTAAAGCCCAAGAAGGGCAATTTTACATGGACAAATAATAGATTGGATTTGGCCCGAATTTCTTCCTGATTAGATTGTTTTCTAGTTCAAAGCTCGTTGTTGGATTTTGGCATTTTATCTTCATCAATTCTGCCTAAGCTCACTTCTGACCATCATCCTATTGCTCTTTTATTGGAAAGAGAAGTAAATATTGGTCCATTACCTTTTCGTTTCAATCCTCTTTGGGCTAAAAGGGATGGTTTTGGGGAATTTATCTCTCAAGTCTGGTCTCAGTTCATTGATGGTTCACCCAGTTTCATCTAGGAACAAAAATTGAAGCTCACAAAGGTTGCTCTGAAAAGATGGATCAAATTGCCTATCAAAAATCCTTCGAGAAACAGGGAAGAGACTGTTCAGGCTCTAGCTGATATTCAGCTTAGCATGGAAAATCAGATAATTTCTCATCCTCAATTGGTTGTTGAACAGGTTGCTCAATTTTCAGCCTCTCTTTCCTTTCACCAGGAGGAAGTGCATTTGCGGCTTAAATCTCGCAGTCTTTGGCTGTTAGCAGGGGATAAAAATTCCACCCTTTTCCTTCGTCAATATAGGTCTAGGATTTCCTGTAACCACAATTCAGAGATTTTTTCTTCTTCAGGAGAGATTATCAAAGGTCAATCGCAATTGCAAATAACTGCTAATGAACACTTTCAGATTTTGTTTCTGGAAGATAGTAAAACTGATGCCGAGTTGAACTCTGATTTTCTCTCTAATATTCCTTCATTAGTCAGTCAAGAAGATAATACTGGACTTGTGAAAATCTTTTCTGAGAAATAAGTAGTTGATGTCATTTGGGCTATGGAGCCTGATAAGGCCCCGTGGCCGGACATTTTTTTCTATCCATTTCTATAGATTATGTTGGAATGTTATCAAATTCGATCTCCTTCGAATGATTTCATCTTTCCTCAAAAAATCCAAAGTCGAAGGAAATACCAACTCTACTATTCTAGCCTTGATTCCAAAGGAAGCCAACCCTGTCGCTTTTGATAGATTTCGACCAATTTCTCTCTGTAATTCCTCATATGAAATCTTGGCCAAATTATTAGCCAATAGAATGAAACCTCTGCTTGGAGTTCTAATTTCTCCTCTTCAGGGAGGGTTTGTCAAAGGTAGACGCTTAATAGATAATGTGATCTAAGTTTAAGAGGCCCTCCATTCCAGTTTTCAAAGAAAGGAAAAAGACATGCTGATAAAGCTAGACATGAAAAATGCTTTTGATCAAGTCAACATCTCATTCCTTTATCAAATCTTAAGCTCTTTTGGTTTTAGTGCAGAGTTCATTGCTTTGATAAAATCTTGCACAGACAAGGCTTGGATTTCACCGCTTGTAAATGGAAGGCTAGCAGAGTTCTTTCAAGCTACGAGAGGGTTGCGGCAAGGGTGTCCATTGTCTCCCTTTCTGTATATTTTGATGGCGGAAGTGTTAAGTAGAAATCTCTCTTCTGAAATGGTTTCTGGAGCTTTTCCTAGAATTAAGATTGCAAGAGGGGTGGCTCCCATTAACCATGCCCTTTTTGCAGACGATTCTCTCCTATTGGGAGGGGCATCCCTTATCATTTCCCGGGGTTTCAATGTAATTTTGCAAAATTATTGTTCAATTTTTCATGCATTGATCAACAACAACAAGAGTGATGTTTATGGATGGAATATAGACCTTCAGTCTCTTCTTAGAATAGCTCAATATTTGGACTTCCTTGGTTTCGATAAATGGGATAAATCAAGTATTTGGAGCTTCCCTTAACATTGGGACCCAGTCCTCCTTCCCTGTGGTTGGATGTGATCGGTAAAATCAAATCTAAAATAGTTTCCTGGGGTGGGCATTGGTTAACAAAGGCTGGAAAACTTATTTTGATAAATTCTGTACTTTCATCTCTCCCTATTTTCCAGCTTTCCTTGCTTCTTGCTCCCAAATCCGTTTATGCTCAAATCTCTAAACTCCTTCATGATTTTATTTGGGAAGGTGGCAAAGGAAATCATAAGAAAATGCATTTAGTCAATTGGGAAACCCTCAAAAGACCCATCTTGGAGGGTGGTCTTCAAATTCGAGATCCTGAGTTAGCTAATTTGGCTTTGGGAGGAAAGTTAGTATGGCAATTATTTTCAGACAAACCTCACCCAGTCAACATGATCTTTTGGAAGATATACTTAAAAGGAGGATCGTTGAGAAATATTAAGATAGCTAATACTCCTTCAGGAACAACAGTTTGGAATCTTTGCCGAAAAGGATTCGATAATATTCAGTCTCAGCTTTATAGAATTCCAGAAAGTGGGAAAATTATTTTTCTCTGGGAGGATAAGATTTTAGGAAATCTTCCTCTTTCTTCTATTAATTCTCTGTCAGATATTAAGATTTGGTTAACTAATAAAGGATTTCTCAGATTGGCAGACATTTGTAATTGGGATAGTGATGGGAATTGGGTTGGCTTGGTCTTTCCTGAGGCTTTGGTTCATCTTATTTCTCAACAGAATTTGTTGACTCTTCATCTATCTTGTATGGCTCCGGTTAATTGCTTTTCCAAAGATGTTTGGGGGTGGGCAAGTACAGGAAAATATTTAGTTGGCTCAGGTTTCTCCGTTCTTCAATATTCCACAGGTCCTTGCTTTTCTCTAGCTATTTGGAAGAATGTGTGGTCCTCTCCTTGCCTCCCAAAGGCAAATTTTTTTACTTGGCTCCTTCTTCATAGTCGAGTTTTGACCGGTGAGAATTTGCAAAGGTGAGGTTTCCACGGCCTGTTTAGATGTTGTTTCTGCAATAATGCAGAGGAAACATCTGATCATATTTTCATTAATTGCATTTTTGCCCAACAAGTTTGGGAGATTGCTCTTCATGGCACATCTATTACAGCATTATCCCAACGTTCTATTTTTTCATTCTTCTCCAATTGGCACGATAGCATTCCTGGCTGTCATGATCGTTCTGGCAAATCGGTTATCTCCAAGGAGTGGAAAAATTTCATGATGGTAATCCCAAAAATCATTTGGTGGTCAATGTGGCTCGCCCGTAATGATTGGATTTTCAATGATCATAGGTCGTTACCTTTCAAAGTAGCTGCTAAATCCAAGTCTTTCATTTCATAATTAGTTTTCAATTTTTTCTCTTTGTCTGATTTACCTGCTGAAGTTTGCGATTGGCTGGGAAATAGTTCTGTTAATAACCAGAAAATGAATATTGTTAAACCAATTTGCTCCCTAGTCTGGCGAATTCGTTGCACTAAGAGTGAATTTTTAAAGCAATGGACAATTTCTTCATGTGCAAGTATTTTTTTTACGGCGCATCCAAGGGCAATCCCGGGTTATCTGGAGCTAGGGGGCTATTATTCTCGCCTAACCGGTTGACCGTAACTAGTTTCAGTTGAGGACTTAGTAAAATGTTTAATAATCAAGATGAGAGTTACAGTTTACTCGAGGCCTGTCAGTTGGAAAAGAAGGCCGGTTTTAAATATCTTCATGTTTATGGGGACTCCGAAATATTGATCAAAATGTTAAATTCAAATGGTCTTTTTAATATTCCAGCTTTGAACGTAATTCTGAAGAGAATCCGAATCATTCTGAAGGACTTCGAGAAGGTTGAATTCTTTCACATTTTGAGAGATTTAAATGGAACAACAAATTCTTTGGCAAATGTAGCCTGTCTCCTGGCTCAAGGTTATCTAAGTCTTAATGGAGAAGCCAGTTTATTTCAACCAATACCTTAAGTTCATTTGGAAATGTTCTCTAGATAGTCTTTGTTTACTATTTGAAGGTTTTTTAGCAGTTTTCCCTTTGTAATTGGATATATTGACAGTGGCTTTTCTTGTCATGTATAATTCTTCAAAAATCAATAATAATAATAAATAAATAAAAATTTGTTAAAAAAAAATTTGAGTTCTCTGTAAAAAAACAAGTTACTGCATCTTTCTTTTTAACATTCTAACATTAAAATTGAATATATATATATATTATTAGTAAAATTGAAATTTTAACAGGGTGAAGTTACGAGGAAAGAAGCAAAGTAGGAAGAAAGAAGCCAACCAAGAAACACATAAAAGAAAATGCTAAAAATTGATGTAGAAAATCTGTAAATATAATCAAGGCAGGCCTGCAAATGATTGAAACAAATTATTTTATGATTTTGAAGCTATTTTATTATAAAATTTTGATATTTAAATAAGCTTAATTCTTATAATAATGATTTACCATGAATTGCAAATAATGAAAAATGCATTCACTATAATTTTGTGCAAATATTCATTTGCGAAACCATTTTTCAATGACAAACTTCGTATGATTGATCATTTCAAAAACTTTAAATCAATATCAGATGTTATAATTTTTTATATTTTTGGTAGAAGATATACGTAATTTAAAATTAATATTTTAATTCAATCACTTCCACCTAGCTAATTTCGAGTTCTTTGTCAAAAACAAGTTACTGCATCTTCCTTTTTAACATTCTAACATTAAAATTGAATATATATATATATTGATTAGTAAAATTGAAATTTTAACAGGGTGAAGTTACCAGGAAAGAAGAAAAGTATGAAGAAACAAGCCCAACAAGAAACACATGAAAGAAAATGAGAAAAATTGATGTAGAAAATCTGCGTTCAAATGATTGAATGTAAATTATTTTCTGATTTTGAAGCTATTTTATTATAAATTTTTCATATTTAGATAAGCTTATTTCTTATAATAATGATTTACCTTGAATTTTAAATAATGAAAAGGCATTCACTATAATTTTGTGCAAAAAATCATTTGCAGAAACCATCTTTCACTAACAAATTTCGTATGATTGATAATTTCAAAAATTTCAAATCAATATCAAATGTTATAATTTTTTAGATCTTTTGGTAGAAAATATACGTAATTTAAAATTAATATTTTAATTTCAATCACTTCCAGTTGCTAATTTCGAGTTCTCTCTCAACGGTTGTCAAAGGATATTAGCTTTCATTTCAGCAGTTGTCATAACTTTTCCATAACAGTTGTCAAAGGGTTGTTAGATGACCTCGGTCAGGCTATGTTGCGCCTTGTTTTGAACCGATGCCTTCATGATTACCCTAATGTCCGCTTCAAGCACGCTTTTCACCTCCATGTGCGAAGGCTAACCACGAGCCCTCTTTGGCATACCAGGGTCCTTGTCCAGTTATTTGTAGGATAAAGTTTATCTAGAACGTATCAAAATTCAGTCACCCATTCTCATTCCATAAAGCAGCTAATCCTCCAGCTTTGAAATTTGTTTGTGTTGAATAATCTTTTGAGTACTCTACCTCTTACATATTGAGAGGCTTGAGGATTTTTAATGGTTTTCAAACCAATGCCCTCAAAGGAGAACCTCGAAGGTAGATAGTATTGTAGACGAGACACTAGAGGCAAGGGGGATGTGAGATGGGGTAGCTCCAAGAATCCTAGGAGAAAGAGTACGTTTTCCATTGGGAAGGATTATGTTGGATTGGGAGCGAGAGCATGTGTACGTTGTGGTTCAGTTGAGGTAAGTGTGGCTTTGGTTTGGAGGCAATAGGTCTAGTTACGGTTCTGTTAAGGTAAGTGTGGCTTTGGTTTGGAGGCCTCTCATAAAGTAGAGATAGAATCCTCAGAGAATGGAATCCTTAGAGAGGGATATGGGGTAACTCTAAGAATCCTCGGAGATAGAGTACATTTTCCATTGGGAAGGATCAAGTTGGATTGGGAGCCCGGAGCATGTGTACATTGTGTTTCGGTTGAGGTAAGTGTGGATTTGGTTTGGAGGCAACCCGTATAGTTGCGGTTCAGTTAAGGTAAGTGTGGCTTTGGTTTGGAGGCATGTCAAAAAGTATAGATGGAATCTTTGATGGAAATAGATGAACAAGGTGGTAAATTAAAGGAGGTCTTAAATAAGAAGGCGAAGAATTCTATAGTTGGCACGGTAAGTGACTATCTTGCAATTAATGGTCTTAATCCCAAGCATTCGTCATTGAAAATCCAAAACCCCTCTTTGATATTGCAATCAAGAAGAGAAACAAAAGTTCAGCAAGGAGTCATCTTGGAGGAATGTTATAGGGAGTTAGAAGGCAACAAAGTTTTTTCAAGAAACTTAGGTCAACAGGGTTATTAAGAAGGAGAAGATGATTAACAACAATAATCCAAAGAATAGAAGGAAAAAACAGAAAGTTGTAGGCAAGAAAGAATGAATTACGATGATAATGGGGGCAAATCTTTGAGTTGAAAATATATTGGAGCATGTAGGTAAAACTCTTATTGGCAGATTCTTTGCTGTTTGAATATACGAAAATACCCTAACATTATGGTGAGAAAGGAAATGGGAACCCATTTTACACTATGGTATTACCTTCTTCATTATGACCAGAGGATGGTTGAGTTTTAAACTCCAGACTGAAGAGGATGCAATAAAGTTATTGAGGGAGAATTGGATGTGGGGGAATGCCATTTTAACTCTAAAATTATGGAACCCTTGTTTCAACTCAAGGAGGGAATCCACAAGAAAGGTTCCAATATGGGTTAAAATTCCCAGTCTCCCTATCGAATTCTGGAATGACAAATTTCTGACAGCACCAAGAATGAACTAGGTAGCACATTATATATGGATCCTTCCTTCAAATTCCAAGCTATGATAACGATAGCTAAGGTCTTAATCTCTATGGGTTTGTTTGAAGGACTTCCAGAATCCATATATTAAAGTCGAGGATTTGATATTGAAGCAAATCTTGGACTATATTAATATCCCTTTAAGGTGTGTGAGGTGACATACATATGGGCATGTTATTAATGATTGCTTGTTACATTTCAAGAAGGAAATCTAGGTGCGAAGTGATAAAACGCCTAACAGGATTCCACCCACATTTGAAGACGAGGAATGGATTGAACATGAGGAGGAAGTTAAGGTTAAATTACAAGAGACTATGGGATCAAAAGGCATGGTAAAGGACAATGTGGGAAAGGTAGAAAATTATAAACCGAAGATACAAATCGGGGGATATCTCTCTAAATGCCAAGATTGAATGGAAGAGACATCAAAGGAAATTGCAAAACATTCATAGAGGTCATCTTGTAAGGATACAATTGATGAAATGGTAAGTCTTTATACCTTCTTTTTGCAACAGATGATCATTTATATGAAAATTTGGGTGAATCCTCTATTGTTTCTTCCCCTCCAATACAAAGTATAAATTATCAGCCTCAGGGGGTGGAGGGTTTTGACAGATCTACTTCAAGAAAATATATGTGTGACCATAAAAGACTAATTAGAGGCTTCTCTTTGGGAAATAGCCTTAATTTGACCATTCTTGAAATCCCTGTGGCCAAATGGGACTATAACAATCCCTATGCCTTTAGATCCAAAGGACCTTTAGGGGTAGAAGGAGGTATCGATTATGTGTGACTAGGGTTTCTAACTCTCTCAAGAGGCAAGAAGAATAGTTCTTAGTCTTATCAAAGGAAGGTTTTGAGTCTTAATAAATCCAACCAATTTCCCATTCGGGTGCTTAGAGATCAACCCTTAGGAAAGGTTATTAAATGAAAATCTTATCCCTTAATTGTCATGGGTTGGCCAACATCCTCAAAAAACTAGCACTGGTCAAGTTGGTTGATATTCATGGTACATGTGTCTCAGTAATTCAATAAACAATGTGTTGTGATCATATTTTAGTTGAAAGTTTGATGTTAATCCTAAAGGGTTGGGCCTTTGTCTGGTCGGATGGAAGAGGCATGTCATGAGGGTTATTAACCGATTGGAAAGTTGATATAGAGCTTAAAAATTCATTTTATGTGGTCTCAAGTCTTGGAACAACATTTAATAGTAGGGAACTTGACCTACAATTCACAATTTTTAATCTCTATGGACCTTATAATAAAAAAGTGGAGTTTTGGGATAGATTTTTCGGGCTTAATCTATTAAATGATCGTATATTTTTATAGCAGGAGATTTTAATTTCACTCTAAGAAGAGAGGTCTGGGGGCCGAGAGCAAGACCAGATCCTCTACAAGGTTATTTCCAGTTTCAGATGGAAGTATTAGATATCATCGACATTGAGCCTACATATCTTAAATCCACACGGTACAATAAAATGGCAAGGGAGGTTGCAATCACAAAGATACTAGATAGATTCATTATGTCTGGGGCACTAATGAGGAAAGTAGAAAGAAGTAGACATTGGAGGGTGTCAGGATGAGGTTCTGATCATCTTCCAATAATGCTTCAAATGGACAGAGATGAGAAAAAGCCAGTTGCTCCCTACAAATTCAATCCCTATTGGTTAGAGGATCTCAACTATGTTAGCCTTATCATATAAAATTGGAAAAGCTTTTGATGCTAACTCAGACCAATCTCATAGTTGTCAATTTGCAAATTCTTTGAGTTTGGTGTAGAAAATTTCCATTTATTGGTCTGTTAAGAAATTGAAGAGTAGGGATAAGAGATTAAAAGAAAACGAAAAAAAGGATTGAGGACATTTATTTCAGAGATTCAAGAACAACCAGTGTAGAGAATCTACAAATCCTTGCAGAGTTGGAGCAAACATTTAATGGAATACTCAGGGAAAAGGAAGCAGAAAGCATAATGAAAAGTTGAGTTGTTTGGTTGGCTTTAGGTGATGAGGATACCTCTTTCTTTTTCACAAGTTTACAAATTAGAGAAAATGGAGAAATACTATTTGGGAATTGGATAGGAGTGGAGGGGAAACAATTAGCGGTTTTGATAAGCTAGTTGAAGAAAAGGTGATCTATTTTAGAGATATTTAAACATAACCTGAAAGAAATAACTTACAAGAGGTAGTTCATACTTGCCCCTTCTTTCCTAAATGGATAAATGAGCATGACAATGAAACACTATTTATCCACTGACTTTATAGGAATTGGAAGCTACTTTGGGAAAGTTAAAAAAGGACAAGAGTCATGTCCCTAATGGGTGGACATCCAAATTTTCCCTATCCTTCTTTTATTTATTGGGGACAAAGACACAAGAAAATCGGGCAGGATGCTTCCCAGTTTTAATTATACTTTTATTGTGATTATTCCTAAAGTGGGCAATCCTGCAACCTTCGAGCACTTCAAACTGATATCTTTATGTATTGCCATGTATAAAATTATCTCAAAGATATAGTTAAAAAAATTAAACCTTATCTCCGAGGCAACATATCTCCTAAATAGTTTGGGTTCTTATAAGAGAGGAATATTCATTAAGCAGTGGGTACAACTCAAGAATGTCTACGTACCATTAAGAGTAAGGCACTAGCTGCAAAGGTGATCAAAATTGATCTTTCTAAGGCATATGATCAGAATTGTTGGTTATATATAAGACTACTTCTCATCCAAAGTGGTTTCTCAATGGAAATGGTAAATTGGATTTGGGTTTGCATGACTGCAACAAATTTTGAATTAGTCATAAATGGAGAGGCTTCAAAAATGTTCATTCCTACAAGGGGATTGAGGCAAGGTTGTCCAATGTTTTTTTTTAGACCATAACAGAGGGAAGGATTAATTAAAGACTGGTGAAAAAGCCACCGGGTGCTGAATTACAGAAAAAACTGGACTATTGCCATCACCATTCATGAGCTGACTAATTCCCATTAGTTTCAAAGTGGTTTACATGGCCGGCAGGCTCAAAATTATTGATATCAAAATTACAGCATAATAGAATAGCTGGCAGAGCAAAAGGGGATGGGACGAGAGGATGTTAGATCTATTGTTCATTAAACTTTCCCGTGCTCTTAAAGACTGCTTTGTCCAGCGTTGAGAATCGTTCCAATGCCTCCTGAGATATTGACAGCACCGATGATCTGAGTGAAGAAGCAACTTGGATGAGGCCTGTCCCTCCTTTGGAAGTCTGAGAATCGATCTTGAGATCGCAGCTTCTGAGCGCATCCATGGCCTCCAAAATCTGCAAATTCCTGAAATATGTTCGCAATGGGGACAAGAAGAGGTTCCACGCCCAGAGAGAAACACGAAGTGCCTTAACAGCTGGAGGACATCCGGAATATGGGTCCCCTGCCAGATCTGAGAAGAATTAAGGGATGTTGCAATAAGAATTTCTGCCATTGACGACCAGGACACTTCTATCCAACACAGCTGCCTTATTGGCCTCTAGATTTGCTTGCTCATTTAGACTACGCAAAACATGGAAGAACGTGATTTCCCTGAATTTTGAGACTGATAAGAGGATTTTTTTTATGATTGAAATTAAATAGATGTTGGACGGCAGTTTTTTGGTCTTCAGGGCTTGGATGATCAATCTCGAGTCTCCAAACAGCACTAGAGAATCTAAGTTTCTTTCTTGGGCTTGCCTGAGGCCTTGCCATAAAGCCAACGCCTCTGCCTTGTTGTTGGACATTGATCCAAGCCCCCAAGCATAGTTGGATATGAGAGAATTTTCATCCGAAAGGAGGACTCCTCCACCTGCAAGCCCTGGGTTTCCCTTTGAAGCTCCGTCAAAGAATAGGTAGTTTTTCTTAAGGTTGGATCTCCACAAAAGGAAATCATTTTTTTCTAGACGGATTTCCCAGTTGGCAAGGCTGGCAATGGAGGGATTGGGAGAAGGATCTGAACAGTGAAATTGAGAAAGCCATCTTTCCTCTTGGGGATCCAGCTCTCTGGAGTTCTTAAGCTGGCTCCTAGCTTCCGACAATTCCCCCAGGAGGGCTTTGCATTTGATTGCAATCTTGACACTTGAATTTTCCTCATCTCTGAAAACACTGCTGTTACGTTCCAGCCAGATCTTCCAGCAAATAGCTTTGGGGGCCCACATCCAGATAGCTTTAAGAAGGTTTTCTTTATGGAGATCAAAGGGAGAAATGCTGGCCCAGGAGGCAAACAGGTCTGAAATAGATGAGGGGATAGCGAGATCTTCTAAATTCAGAAGAAGGACCTCCTTCCAGATTTCTTGGGAAAAAGGATAGGTTAACAGTAGATGGTTCATTGTCTCTTCCTCTGAACATCATAGCGGACATCTAGACGGACCTTCCATTCCTCTCTTTTTTAAATTATCCCCTGTCAGAATACTTTTATGAGCAGTTGTCCAGCAGAATAAGTCAATTTTAGGAACAAACGGGTGGTTCCAAATAAAATTCCAGCTTGCTGGGTTTGGGGCAACGTGAGGCACAGAGAGGAAGGATTTGTATCCTTCTGCTGCTGAGTATCTACCTCAGCGCTGGCCCCAACCTCTTTTGTATTTACTGATCTTTGCAATGGGCACTTTCCCTTGGAGCAGCTGAAGTAAACAGTCCTTTTCTTCATTTAGCCAGTGGGGGAGATTTTCAAGCTGCCAATCCTTCCAGATACAGTTACCTTCTTCCTCCCAGCTCGAGATATCCCAAAGAGTTTCTATGTTATTGTCTTGAGCCCAAGCCTTAATATTCCTTATCCCAGAGTTTTGTCCCAGGGGTTGATCTCCCATGATGGAGTCCTCCCATAATTTAATTTCCATCCCATTTCCAGGAATCCAATGGAGATTGGCTTTAAAATGCTGAAGGACGTTAAGACATAGTTTGTAAATGGGAGAACCTTTCTTACGGGGAGTTGGGTCATCCAGGCATCTTAGTATTTTTCCTGGGAAGTATTTCCTCCTTAGAACTTTTTTGCTCCAACTGTCTTTTCCAGAAACCAGATTCCAAAGAATTTTGGCCCCCATGGCCAAGTTTTGCTTTGCCAGATCCCTGACTTGAAGGCTTCCCTCCTTATAAGGCAGTTGGATTTTATTCCAGCTTACCAGATGGATTCGATGGAGGTTCCCTTTGCCTCCTTCCCAAAGGAACTTTCTTATCAGCGTCTCCATTTGTTTCAAGATAGAGACCGGAGCGAGCAGCAAGGAATTTTGATAGATCGGAATACTCATTAGCACTGATTTGAGCAGCACTGTTTTACCAGATAGATTTAACCAGTTGGAGCCCCAATTTTGGATTCCGTTCTTAAATTTGTTAATGACTGGGGACTAGTGGGTTGCTTTAGAGATCTTTTTAAAAATAGGAACACCTAAATAGATGAAGGAGTCCCAATCATGCACCACTTCCATGCCTAGAATTCTGGCTATCTCCCCAAGTTCTTTTACTGAACAATTCTAGCCATATATCTTACTCTTCTGAAAGTTGATTTTGCTTCCTGAGACCAGCTTATATGCTTCAAGCTCTTTCTTAAATTGGTTAGCTGAAAAGAGGCTAGCTCCACCTAAGAGGATCGTGTCATCTGCGAATTGAGCATGGTTGATTTTTTTTACCTTATGAGCCAACCGGAGACCTGAGAGCAGGCTCTTCTGCTTACTGGAGATTAACTGAAAGCTTAGGACGAAGGCTTGAATTGCATAGAGGAGGGGCGATAAGGGGCAGCCCTGATGAAGCCCCCTGGAAGCTTGGAAGAAGTCAGTGGATCTGCCATTAACAAGGGGAGCTATCCAAGGAGAGCTGATGCAGCCTTGAACCCAGATGATAAAATGGGAAGGGAAACCAAGTTTCTTCATAACTAAGAAGAGGAAATCATGTCTAACCCTGTCAAATGCTTTGGCGAGGTCAAGCTTTATCACCATTCCTTCTTCTTTATTCTGGAAGCTTGAGTGGATAGCCTCTTGAACCAGGAGGATATTGTCTTGAATTTTTCGCCCTTTAATGAACCCCCCTTGGTTCTCCGGGATGATTTTGGGGAGGATTTTTTTAAGCCTATTGGCGATAATTTTGGTTATTAATTTGTAACTGAGGTTACATAGGGAGATTGGGCGGAATCTAGAGAAGGAAATAGCTCCCTTTTCTTTCGGAATTAAAGTTAAGAAGGCGGAATTAGTGCTACCCCCAATCCTGCCGGTGGATTGAGAGTGTCTTACCATCCTTAAAAGGTCCAATTTAATAATATCCCAACAGCTGGTATAGAATCTGGCTGTAAAGCCGTTAGGGCCAGGGGCGCTATCAGGCTTCATTCTGAACAGGGCGCTCTTTAGTTCTTTTAAGGAGACGGGGGCAGAGAGAAGCTGGCTATCGGCCTCTTGAATCATAGGGGGAATGAGGTCAAAGGGGGGGTCCAGAGGATTTAAGGGATCATCATCTAGAGCAGAGAAGAGGTCTTTAAAGGTAAGGAAGGCTGCTTTCTTTATTTCTTCAGAATCTTTAATCAAAGAGCCTTGAAAGTTAATTTCAGTAACTGCTTTGAAACTTTTCCGAGCTTCAGCTTGTTTGTGAAAATAGCTGGTGTTTTTGTCCTCGCTCTTTAGCCACAAGCTTCTAGACTTTTGACGCCGGAATTCTTCTTCGATTCTACACACTTGGAAGTAGGACTTTTGCAGCTCTGATTCTTTGGAAAGAGAGCTTTTGGAGATGGGAAGGATGTCCAATGCATGCTGATGGTTTTCAAGGGATTTTTGGGCTGCGATTCTGATAGAAGTAGGAGAGGAAATGAGCTTAGCCCATTCCTTAAGATCAGACTTTAGTCTCTTAAGTTTCTTCTCCCAGGTGAAGGAAGGGGATCCAGGGATCGGGGCAGACCAGGAATTCAAGACTACTTGCTGAAAATTCTCTTGGAGCAACCAGAGCGGGCTAAAACGAAAGGGGATAGGGCCGAACTTTGGTTCAGAGGAGAGCTCCAGCAAGATTGGTTTGTGGTCAGAGGTGCAGTTGGGGAGAATTTTAGAAGTGGCCAGAAGTCCAGAAATGAGGAACTCAGCTTGAATGAGGAATCTGTCAAGGCGAGCTGCGATATGCCCAGGGCCCAGCCTTTTGTTGGACCAAGTAAATTTTCCTGTAGGGGGATTTATATCCATCAGATCCCAGTTGAGGATAACGTCCTCTACCCATTCTCTGGCTTGATCCCTTACTGGAGAACCTCCTTTCTTCTCTTCAGTGGCCAGAGTGACGTTGAGATCACCTGCAATTGATATCCGGCTTATTTATTCTGATGATGTCTTTTAGAGCTTCTTCTTTTGTTTTGGAGCCTAAACCTCTGCAGTTCTAGGAGACGAATCGCATTTAGACTTTCTTGGGGGGGGAGGCCCCTTTGGAGGCCTGGCCTTGCTTCGATCTAGTGCTAATCATGGTTGTCAGCGTTTTCTGAGTTCCTTTGGCTACATCTCGGAAGGACTTCTCTTCTCTGTGCTTTTTCTTTGATTTTCATCCTCTGGTGGATCTCAAGGGCGTTGCATGTGAGCTGCTGGATTTCGAGTCTCCTTCATCAGAGAAACAGCCTTGGTCAGAGTCTAGATTGGACGGGTCCTCCTTCTGGCCAATGGTCTTAAAATGTTCTCTTACAGGGATGATGGGACGACTATTATGGACTGAGGCGTGAAGGGGAAATTCATCTGTGCTGGCGGTAGGGGTTTTTGTGACCGGGTGCTGAGGGATTTCTCCAGGTTCAGAGGGTTTTTCCAGTGGGGGGTCGGGGTTATTTCTAACAACAACAGATGTTCTGTCCACTACAAAGAGATGAGAGAGGGATGCAGAATTAGTGGTTGACGGCTGATTGGGGTTGGTTCCTTCTGAGGATGGCCCTTTACTGCCTGGATTATGGGCTGGTGCCTCGGTTCCTTGTCTTTTTTCTTGAGATTTCAGGATTGCTTTCCCTTTCTTGACTCTTTTCCATCCTTCTGATTCCTCGGCTTGTTGATTTTTGGGACAGTTTCTTTGAAAATGACCATGCTCATGGCAGTGCCTACATTTGAAGGGCAGCTGCTCATAATCCAGCTACTGGAAGTGTTGCCAGGAGCCCACAGAGATCTTGATTGCTTCTGGTAGTCCAGCCTCAAGATCCACCTCCACACAAATTCTTGTGCAGTAATATTGTCCCTTGGGATCTGCCTTGTCAATGTAGTGGCCAAGCCCATTTCCTATTTTTTCCAGAGATTCAGAGTTCCAGCAGTGCGCTGGTAGATTTGGGAGGCGAACCCAAACAGGGACCTCCTTTGGGGCTGCAGCATTCGGGTCAAAGTCCGGGGTCCATCGGTTGAGATACAGTCCCTGAGACCCCATGAAGTAAGGTCCATTCCGAAATATGAGATCACGGTCTTCTTTGGAGATGAATTCGAAAATATAGAAACCTTTGCCCATCGGATAGCAGGTCACGCTGTGCTTCAGGTGCGGCCTCCAGTTTCTTTGAATCCAGTCATCAGTGGTTCTTGTGGATGGCCATAAGCCCATGAACTACCCAACCAGCCCACGTTCCGCCAGAGCCAGAGCAATCTTGATGGGTTTTTCTTCTGGCAAAGCAATTTCAGGTATTGCATCCAATTTCTTAATGAATTTCGGAATAGAAGGGGCCACTGGTTTCTTCCCTGCTGGAGCTAAAAGCCTCCTGAAGGCTTCTTCATCAGAGATAGGCAAGGAGGGAGGGGCATCCCCTCCCCCAGGAGCAGCCATGGCGGCTAGGCAGCGCTCGCAGCAAAAAAACCCTAGGATGCGCTCTCAGCTGAAAATGCCAGAGATTAAAAAAAAAAAAACTTGAAATAAGGCAAGGTTGTCCAATGTTACTGTACTTGTTCTTGTTAGTTATGGAGGGCCTTAGCATATCTCTTCAAGAAGCAAATATGAACAACAATATCCAAGGAATCAATTTTGGATTGGAGGTAAGTGTTACTAATGTTTGTTATCAGAAATTCTCAATCAATGCGGACAAAGATTGTTTCCCTAGTCTACATGGGGAAGATCTAGAACAAAAGACTCATAGCGATGCATCCTCTACCTAGATTGTTAAACTACTTGAATGCCAAGCTTTCTTACCTCAACAATGAAGGTGATCCTTGCCTTGTGAATTCTTTTATGATCAGTTGTACCTACAGAAGAATATAAGGAACAAGATACAAATGTGAAAGCAACAAGATAATTTAACGATCTATACTAATGATCAAGGAGAAAAATAATGAATAACTTAGATCAATACAAAGCAGTCATGGTTAAGGGGAACACATTTGTATTAACAATATAAGAGAAGAAAACAACAATCAAAGCCTTGATGTCGAAGCTTTGTTCTCACAATGTCTTTTGACTCACAACCACAAGCTCTACAAACTCTACAAATCTCACTCACAAAACCGCACTCTTTTCCTCCTATACCAACAAAGATTTCAGCAGCATAAAGGTGCTCTTTTGGTCCTCTCCTATCTGTTAAAAATGTTGTGCCATTTAGATATTCAAGCAATGAGTCAAATATTATTGTTGCAGTAAAAGGAGAATGAAGATACACACTGAACAAAACAAACCACATAGGAAACAGATGAGTATAGCTCAGATAATTACAGTATCATTATCATTAATTAAATTCGGTGTTACAATAGTTTATATAAAGGAAGAATTTGAATGCATTAGAGAGCAATTCGAATCTATCAACTAGATTTGACTGTACCTAACTGACTAGCTAACTCATGGTGTCTCAATCAATATCAGAGTCCAACAAATCAACTCCCAGATGTCCAACCAACTCATACAATCAACAATAGCTAGTTAATTCGGCGCAACTGAGGTGGTAGGTGGGAAAAGGCACCTACTCCACATGTAACCATGCATAACTAGCGCTAGCTAACTGATTGTGCTCTAACTGAAAGTAACTAGAAGCTAAATCTGCTCAACTAGTTCCAACTCCAATTAACTAATGGAGGTTGGTGTCAGGACTCCTAGTGGCTCCTAAAATGTAGGGATTGGTCTAGGATGCGCCCAAACTGATGCATGCAATTATAGTAAGTGGCAGTTAACCTCTAGCAGTGTTCCCCACACTCTAGTAACTGGTACATACGGCCCCATTAGGCCAAGTGGACCCAATGGTACTAATGGACCCAATTAATTAATTAAGGTTCCTAAGTTAGGCTAAATAATCTAATAGACAATATGGTCATGGGAGGATTAATAATCCTAACATTGTGCCATTTAGATCTTCAAGCAATGAGTCAAATATTATTGTTTCAATAAAATGAGAATCAAGATACACGCTGAACAAAACAAACCACACAATAAACGAATGAGTATAGCTCAGATCATTATAGTATCATTGTCACTAATTAAATCCGGTGTTACAATAGTTTACATAAAGGAAGAATTCGAATGCATTAGGGAGCAATTTGAATCTACTAACTGGATCTGACTGTGCCTAACTGACTAGCTAATTCAGGGTGTCTCAATCAATTTCGGAGTCCAACAGATCAACTCCCATATGTCCAACCAACTCATACAGTCAACAATAGCTAGTTAATTCAGTGCAACTGAGGTGGTAGGTGGGAAAAGGCACCTACTCCACATGCAACCATGCATAACTAGCGCTAGCTAACTAATTGTGATCTAACTAAAAGTAACTGGAAGCTAACTATGCTCAAGTAGTTCCAACTCCAACTAACTGATGAAGGTTGGTGTCGAGACTCCTAGTGTCTCCTAAAATGTAGGGATTGGTCTAGGATGCACCCAAACTGATGCATGCACTTGCAGTAAGTGGCAGTTAACCTCTAGTAGTGTTCCCCACACTCTAGTAACTGGTACATGTGGCCCCATTAGGCCAAGTGGACCCAATGGTACTAATGGACACAATTAATTAATTAAGGTTCCTAAGTTAGGCTAAATAATCTGATAGACAATATGGTCAAGGGAGGATTAATAATCCTAACATTGTGCCATTTAGATCTTCAAGCAATGAGTCAAATATTATTGTTTCAATAAAATGAGAATGAAGATACACACTTAACAAAACAAACCACACAATAAACGAATGAGTATAGCTCAAATTATTACAGTATCATTGTCGTTAATTAAATCCGGTGTTACAATAGTTTACATAAAGGAAGAATTCGAATGCATTAGGGAGCAATTTGAATCTACCAACTGGATCTGATTGTACTTAACTAAATAATTAACTCATGGTGTCTCAATCAATATCGGAGTCCAACAGATCAGCTCTCAGATGTCCAACCAACTCATACAATCAATAATAACTAGTTAACTCAATGCAACTGAGGTGGTAGGTGGGAAAATGCGCCTACTCCACATGCAGCCATGCATAAATAGTGCTAGATAAATTATTGTGATCTAATTGAAAGTAAATGGAAGCTAACTAAGCTCAACTAGTTCCAAATCCAACTAACTGATGGAGGTTGGTGCTGGGACTCCCAATGGCTCCTAAAATGTAGGGATTGGTCCAGGAGGTGCCCAAACTAATGCATGCACATGCAGTAAGTGGTAGTTAACCTCTAGCAGTGTTCCCTGCACTCTAGTAATTGGTACATGTGGCCCCATTAGCCCAAGTGGACCCAATGGTACTAGTGGACCCAATTAATTAATTAAGGTTCCTAAGTTAGGCTAAATAATCTAATAGACAATATGGTCAAGGGAGGATTAATAATCCTAACACCCCCCATTGAATCCTAACTTGGACAATTGTGGGCCCTGTAAATAAGACTATAGGTCACCCAAATACAATATAGAAGCTAGGGAAAAAATGCTACTTAATACAACTGAGGAAACAGGGGAAAACCTCATGGGAACACAACCCCCCCCCCCCCCCCCCTCAAAATAAGTAGGAATACAAATTTTGAATAAAAACTTGTGAAAATTTTTGCTGCCATTTGCAACAAACGCAGTATCTTGCTTCTTCTGTGCAGGTGAACCTCTGAATCCAAACAAAATGCTTATGTCTGGAGGAATCTTCCTCTTTGGAAGAAGAATAATTTACTTAACTGAATAAAAAATATAAACAACTACACGGTGAAAATTGGACCCATGTAGAGCAGCTGAAATCAACTGACGAGAGAGCAAAATTTCTTGAGAATCTGAACAATGTGAGTAACACCCAAGAAACTGATATATTTCAGCCTTGAACAACAAACTATGAGTGGTAAAATCAGCCCCAAGTGTTAGGAGCAAGTGTCCAGGTGGATGCAGAATGTCTTCCTCTTTATTAGTTCTGTGAGGAGATGAGCATGTGACAAAAGGTAGAGAAGCCCTGAGACTTTGGAGAGTGAATGCTTAAGCTCCATAATCTGATATAGCTTCAGAAATAACCAATAATTCACAAAATATGATATCAACAAACTCATAAGAGAGAACTAACGTCGAATCCTCAACAATAAAATTGAAGGAGACTTGCGGTGCTTGATTTGCCACACCAAAATTGATGAAATTAGTTATAAGCAATACTAAAAGCTCTTGAATCTTAAGATCTGAACCAAATGTTATCAGATCAGAAAATAAATCAGATCCACATAGGTTCATATCAGATCCAAAAGTGAGGAATGATATCAAATCCCCAACAACAATTTTGAAGGAGACTTGCGGTACTTGATTTTTCACACCAAAATTGATGAGAGCAGATACAGGCATTACTGAAAGCTCTTGAAACTCAAAACCTGAAAAAATAATAATATCATATCAGATCTAAATAAGATTATATCAGATCCAAATAAGTTTATATCAGATCCAAGAGTTTGCTCCACCGAGATGGTAGATGCACAATTTTGTCCTTCTTCAAAATTCTGAAAATTGGTGCATGCAATCATGTAGGAATTTGATGGAAGCTCAAGATCAATGAGAGTGAATGTATCACTCCTACAATCTGAAATTATTTCCAAAATATCCAAATATTTCCAAAATATAATATCAGCAAACTCATGAGAGAAAACTAACATCAAATCCCCAACATAAATTTTGAAAGAGGTTTTTGGTACTTGATTCTTCGCACCAAAAATGATGAGAACAGATACAAGTAGTCCTGAAATATCTTGAACCCTAGAACCAAGTAATATTAGATTAGATCCAAATAATATCATATCGGATCCAAATAGGTTCATATCAGATCCAAGAGTGTGCTCCACTGAGATGGTAGATGCACAGTTTTCTCTTTCTTCAAAACCCTGAGTATCGGTGCATGCAATCATGTAGGAATTTGTTGGAAGCTCTAGATCAATGAGAGTGAATGGATCACTCCTACAATATGATATTATTTCCAAAATATCCAAAGAATTACCTTTTTGCATACCAGCAACATCATTAGAGACAAATAAATCAAATTTCTCTCCCTTTCCTGGAGCAATCACCGGTAAACTATTCATAGAATTTATACTAGAAGAATCCCTGGAGAATATTTGCATAGAATGGAACGAGAGTTTTTCTTCAAAAACAGAGATTTGAATGTCTTCTTTTGGATCATCCATGTGAGGAGATGAGATATCAGAGATCTCATACACTTCCGGAGCAGCAGGAGAAGGAGTCACTCCAAGGAGACTTTCTTCAATTCGAATTGACTGTGAGGAAGATTCTGCTTCTTCTTCATCTTGAACAACTTCATCAGAGAGAGTATAGGCCGAGACTTTTGCATAAAGAAATATTGTGGTTCTGAATGTGCTCTCCAAATTTCTATAATAATCCTCATTGTGCTTCCCAAAGGTTCTATCCAGTTTTATCTAGAGATCCTTTGGGTATTTTGCAAAATCAATAAGGTAGTGCAAGCTTGGAGAAAATGCCTCACATATTGTTCCATAATCTGTATCATTGTCATTTATCTAGTCATTCTCATATTCATAAGACTCTTTACCAAGTATAATAGATACCTCATAGAGACCTTGTCTCTTTAGAGATGCAATCATCTTCAACTTCCATTTTGAATATCTCGTGGATGGAGTAAGAAGAGGAACTGATAATATCGAATCCATATGAAGTTGAACCTGCAAAATATCACTGCAAAACTAAAAATATTCGAACTATGTTAGAATCATGCTTTTCCTCTCGACATGAACATATTTCCACGGTCTGTCATGCCCGCACCACTACTCTGAATAAATTTAGAGTTAGCAAATCAAGATTGGGGACTTCTGTGGAAACCCAACTGCTTCTGATGTTCAATGGAGAGAAACAAACATGAAGCCTCCTTGAAATGGCTCTGATACCATGTTAAATTTGTTGTGCCATTTAGATCTTCAAGCAACGAGTCAAATATTATTGTTGCAGTAAAAAGGAGAATGAAGATACACATTGAACAAAACAAACCACATAGGAAACTAATGAGTATAGCTTAGATAATTACAACATCATTGTCATTAATTAAATCCTATGTTACAATAGTTTACATAAAGAAAGAATTCAAATGCATTAGGGAGCAATTCAAATCTACCAACTGGATCTGACTGTACCTAACTGACTAGCTAACTCATGGTATCTCAATCAATATCAGAGTCCAACAGATCAACTCCTAGATGTCCAACCAACTCATACAATCAGTAATAACTATTTAACTTGGTGCAACTAAAGTGGTAGGTGGCAAAAGGTGCCTACTCCACATGCAGCCATGCATTAACCATGCATAACTAGCGCTAGCTAACTGATTGTGATCTAACTGAAAGTAACTGGAAGCTAACTAAGCTCAACTAGTTCCAACTCCAACTAACTGATGGAGGTTGGTGTCGGGACTCCCAATGGCTCCTAAAATGTAGGGATTGGTCTAGAAGGTGCCTAAACTGATGCATGCACTTGCAGTAAGTGGAAGTTAACCTCTAGCAGTGTTCCCCACACTCTAGTAATTGGTACATGTGGCCCCATTAGGCCAAGTGGACCCAATTAATTAATTAAGGTTCCTAAGTTAGGCTAAATAATATAATAGACATTATGGTCAAGGGAGAATTAATAATCCTAACACTATCATGGTCCATGAAGCTCGTATATATAGGCCAAAGAGGGCCCAAAGGGGTTGAGATCCTTTGGGAGGAAGGCGAGGGATCATCCCTAGATGCTAGGGGTACGAATGTCACCTACTCCAAGCAGCTGGGATAAGCCTCCATGAGGACTTTCATCTAGAAGGTTCTCAAAATATTCTCTGTTTTCCATTTTAACAGTGTTGATGCTCCTTGTCCTCAGGCCACAAGTGTCACCAGCGCACCTTGTCATCAGGAGATAGGCATCAAGCAAGGATGACGCTCTATGTCAGAAGGCAAAAGGCGTTAGGCCTCCTAAATTTGAGCAAAAAGCTCCTCCAAATGATAGTTTGGCCAGGAAACTTCAAGGGATTGAGCATAAGGACAACTTTGGGTGTAACGGTGTCCTTTTTGTTGACAATGTCTTGTTGTTTCTTGGTGATTTCGTGGAGGAAGACACAAAAGTTAAAGAAATATTAGATAGGTTCAGTTGTGCAACGAGCAAGGTGATCAATTATGGAAAATCTACTTGTTTCCACAATGCCATTGAAGAGCAATCTTTACAGACTTTTCTAGATTTATTGCATATGGATCAATTTGATTTATCATCTGGCTTTAAGCACTTGGGATTCCATTCAAAATCAAACAACTACTATAAAAATGATTGGGCATGGTTGATTACAAAAGTACAAGTATGTATCGATTTCTAGTGTAATAGATTCTTATAAAGAGGAAGTAAAGAAATATTGATTAGTCGGTATTGAACGCTATTCATGTGTACTGGATGACCATAGCCTAGATTCATAAAGGCGTTTTAAACCAATTGAAAAAGATTTTCTTTAATTTCGTGTGCAAAGGGAAAACAAAGATTGGTATTCATTGGGCTTCTTGGAGTTCAATTGCTAGACCTAAAGAAGTAGGAGGTTTGGGTTTGAAGGAGTTATTCAGTTTTAGCATGTTGATGGCAGCCAAATTGGTATGGAATTTCATTTCTAAGGAAGGTAAGTTGTAGTCTATCCTTAAATGCAAATATTTGAGTAGAGGAAATCCTCTAAAATGGATCATAAATCTAGTCAATTTTTTTAAAGGGGGTTCTATGTTTTGGAAAGTAATAACACTAGTGTTCCTGGTTATAGGTGATTTGCTTGTTTGGAAATTGGGTAATGGAATGAAGGAATTAATTGGAATGGATGGTAATATGCGAGGTGTCCCTGAGTTCAAGTTATCTACTTAGTTGATTAGGCACTTAAATGACAGTGGTTTATAAAAGTGATTGATGTGGAAATTTTAGAAGGGAATAGCAACATGCTCCAGGTTTCAAGATCGATAGTCTCTTTGGAGTTGATTGAAAGTTGGAGAAAAGAGTGGAACTATTGGTTGGAAAAAATGCGTAGGGGCTTCATTACTCTTTTATATGACTCAGATATTCTTATTTGGACAGGTAATAGCGTGGGTGGTGTAACACCCCGGTTTTGACCCCAAGGGGGAGGGGAATGTGTGCCCCAGTTTTGACCCCATGGTATTTAATTGTACATAATGTAAATATTGTATTGAGATCATGGCATGGAGCTCAAGGCCAAGGCCCTGCCATCGATGAATCTTTTGTGGATATGTGATCGAGGTTGATACCTATGGTGAGAGTGTTAAGTCAAGCACGATAGATATATTTTGATATATCATGTAAATGTACAAATTAATATAAAACCACAGCTAGCTATGGGACTGCAAACATTAAAGAGACGGGGGAATGATTCCACAAGGGATAGGGAGGGAATTTAGTCAAACTCCTGAGCCAATAGGGTGTGACCAAATGTCAAAGGGTAAACCCATAAAGTTGTCAACTACCCATTTTTGTCTTTTTATGTCAATCATTTATTTTTGCCAGAAATTGGTTGAGGAAGTTGTTTCCTTGGGATGGGAAAGGTATGGAGGTCAAATTTGAATTGGGAAGACCACCCATTTTGGAAAAACATGTTTGTCTTATGGGGTAAGTAAACACCCACAAAATGTCTGCCCAACCCATGAGGCAGGGACATCCTTCATTTCCTCATGCGACCAAAGCTTGGGAAGCTCTCTCCTTCACATTTTCTACAGTTTTCCCATTTTTCTCATGGCTGGGAAGTTGTTTTGGGTAATGCTTAGTGGTTGGGCTCTCTCCTAGACATTTGTATATTGATTCCTCATTCCACGACTTGGAAAATCCACTTTTGGTATTGTTAAGTGAGTGGGCATAGAAGAGATCCAAAATTTTGGGGGTTTAAGAGGATGTTTTTCTTTTCCTCATGCAATTGAGCTTGCTGGGCGTTTTCCCCTCACGATTTCTGTTATTTTGTCACTCCTTCATGCCCATAAATCCGTCTTGTTGTTTTTGAGTGCATGTGCAGCAGGGATTCATGTTTTTGGTGTTTGTTGGGGTTGTATTTTCTCCCAAAATGCCATAGGAGTTTTCTGAGGTGGGATTCACGATTTAGGTATGAATGATGGTCATTTTTGCTGCTGAATGTCCCTGAACATTTTGTGAAATCGATTTTACAAGACATATTGGTTATCCATGGGTTCCCAGCATTGGTGTCCTTCCCTCAGTGAAAATCCTCTGTTGCAGTGTTTTCTCCGTGTACAGTGAGGAGCTTGTTTTACTGAGTTACAATGTGGGCTGTTGTGTTTTCCTGTGGTTGAGGTATTGTGTAACCCTTGGCTGGTTCTAATTGTGAATGTTGGATTGGTAAGCCTACAGCCTATTAACCCAACTAGGTGTTGGTTTGGCTAGGTAGTTTGTGAAACCCAGCTATGTGTTGGCTTGACTGTGGGTGTATGGTCTAGCTGTGTGTAAGCCTGTTGTTCCCTAGTTCCTTGTGGAAACCATGGCCATCTCGAGGGTGGCAGTGATACTGAGATATTGATGAGCACACTGGACTATGGTTGGGTGGAACGTTGCAGCGACATAGCTAGTTATAGGGAGGCTTCTTCTCAAGATAGTATTGTGTGTTTTATTATCTGCAATGTATTTAATTGATAAATTATCATGAACATGTTGAATGCTTGAACATGATGAATGCTGCTTGTTTTAATATTATGAACACGATGAATGTGTTGAATGAATGATGTTTTCTTCTACCATGTAGTTGCATTTGTTCTGCATATGTGCATGTATTTCACTTCAATGCATTTTATGTTATGTTTATGGGGCTAGATTGGCCATTTGATAGCAGCAGCGTGTAGGTCGCGTCCTCTCCATCGTCGGGATGAGGGGAGGGGACGTGACAGGTGGTAACTATTATGTTAGCCAAATATATAGGCTTTTATAGACTAGCTTGGAACATAAAAGCAAGAGGTCGTGGTCTACATTAGGAAAATATTTGGCTCCACATACATGTAAAATTTTTGTGTGGTTGATTTTGAGGGATAAAATGCTTACATGGGATAAATTATGGAAAATAATTTGTATGGTTCAAGCATTTGCAGCGTGTGCATGAGTGATGAAGAAACCAATGACCATTTATTCATTCATTGTCCTTTCTCAAAACAAGCATAGAGACGAATTGGTGACGGTCTCCATGTGGATAATATTTGGGAAGCTAAAACAAATGAAGAGTGTTTAAAACAATGGTTTAAGAAATTTGAATAAAGAAACATAAAGTGTGTTCTTCTTTTAACAATGTGGGGTATTTGGAGAGCCTGAAATGATAGGAATTTTGAGGAGAAACAAACTCTTGCCTTTCAGGTGACCTCACAAGTTTTGGCTATGCGCAATTTCTTTAAAGAAAAGGACTCTAGTGAAAAGGTGTGAATCATGAAAGATATGAAGTATGATGATAAGGGGTGTTGAGGTTTCTTTGATGGTTCATGTACGGGAGAAAACAATAATTGTGGTTGGGTGACATCCTCTAGTTATCAAATTTCCAAAGTATTGAGTTCAAAGCAAATTGTGGAAGGGGAACAAATAATAGAGCACAAAGTATGGCTTTAAGAACATTAATTAAACTATCCCACGAGGAAGAGGTTAAGGACTTATAAGTTTTTAGTGATTCATAAATATAGGTTGATTATATGAATGGGAAAAATCTTTTGAACATCAATTTGCAGGTATTAGAGCTAATCTAAAAAATTTGGGAGGGGCTTTCAACTCTTTCCACACTTGCCATTTATATCCTTAAGGAACAATTTTAAAAGTTGAATGTACTAAAGAAAGTTATGGCTCAAAATATTGGATATTATATTTCAGTATGGAATGTTAAGTGCAATCAACACCTAAAGTATGTGTTTTGTTTTTCAATATGAGAAAAAAATGCGACTTTTTTCCATGGAAAAAAATGTTAATCTTGGAGCAATTTTTTGTTTTATGTGTATGGTGGAATACTAATTTCCAAAGTTTTTCTCAATTATGAATTAAAGTATTAAAAATTCTGCTAAAAATTTAATTAGAATTTTGGATTTGACAATTGAAAAGAGGTTTACTATAAGATTTGAAAAGAGGTTTACTATAAGATTAAAAAGAGTTTTACTATAAGATTAAATAGTTCTTGTTAGAAATATGATCTTCTTATAATGCTTTGTTGTGTTTGGGGTTAGGTTTTCTACTTCATCAATGTTTTGGAGATTGGTTAAAATACAGTGTATTTTGAAGTTTCCACAAGTATCAATGAAAGTGAGTATTTTGTTGAATGCCTTAGTCTCATGTTTTGGTTAAAGGTCCATATTCACTAGTAAAGTGCTCAACGTTTGATTTTTCAAGCAATACATTTATGGATCACAACAACACTATATTACTTTGCATAACTGATGAAAGTGTGTTCCTTATTGAGCAACTTTCTTTAGCATTTGGTTTAGGATCCATATACATAAATGAAAACTTTTATGCTCAATTTTCCAAGTAGTGTGGCTATGCATTAATCAAAGAAATTGATCATAAATATTTATTTACTAAGTCCTTGGTAAATAAACAAACTTGATTCAAACATATGTTTAAATTTCACACTGCGCATAGGTCTAAGCTTCCATGAGTTAAGAGATATGATTAATATAATTTATTAAAAATAAAAAGAAATAGATCATAGCTAAATATCCAAATATCCAAACTGTATGCCAATGCGTGGAAGAAAATTACACTACCTACTCTACATATTACATGATCACAATTACCAACAAATAGTTTGAGTATATATATACCAAAATAAACCAAACATTTATCAAATTAATCAAAGAAATAGATTGTAAATAAATAAAAAATATATGTAGGCTTGATAAGCTAATTGAATTTTGAGTATATATATACCAAAATAAACCAAACATTTATCAAATTAATCAAAGAAATAGATTGTAAATAATTTATTTATTTACCAAGAGCTTGGTAAATAAATAAACTTGATTCAAACATATGTTTAAATTCCACACTCATCAGCATAGGTCTACACTTCCATGAACTAAGAGATATGATATATAGAATTTATTTAAAACAAAAAGAAATAGACGGTAAATAATTATCTACGATTTAAATATCCAAATATCCAAATTGTATGCCAATGCATGGAAGAAAAATACAATACATACTCTACAGATTACATGATCACTCTAATTGCCAACAAATAGAAAAGTGTGCACAAGTATCTAATATAAAAGCTCAAGAAGATTAAGATCACTTACTTTGTAATACATATGTTATTTGATATCTTTATCATTTCACTTCATTATTATACAAATTCTTAATGACATTCTTTATGTGTTATAATTCAACTTCTTATGGACATAGATAAATATTTGCATTGTATCACTTTGTTACTATTCATATTCTTCATGGTGTTATTTACTATCATGCTAGACCTATTTCCCATGGTGCACTAATGTCAACAGAATTGCTTCCTACTCCCCCCATGCCCCCAGGCCCACAACTACAACCATGACAGATCCATCTTAAAGGTGGATCTACTAAGCGTCGAGAGGGATCAAATCTCTTGTGGTGCAAACCCTTCCTCTGCATTTGCACTCTAAAAAGGATTTTCACCTCGAGAGATTTGATCCCTCTTGGCACTTGGTAGAGCCACCTTTAAGATGGATCTATGTTGGTGCAAGACCATTTAATGTCATGGGACATCACTCTTTCTCGATCCAAGAATAAACGTTCTCGATTGAAGTAAAAACCATGACAAGCATCAAGTACTTGATGTTAGGCATGCATTCATGCAATGTGGTAGAAGCATTCAAACTCCAACAGGGTGTCCATGGAATTCCAGGCACAAAGACAACTTTGTATCAAGTGTTCTACAATACTTTGTGGAAGACCTGAAGTTTTTCTAGCAAATGTAGTGGTTTTTATTACTAGCATAGTCACAAGTAAAGGATCGATGAATGCCCATAGGCACAACTAAGTGAAGATATCTAGCCCTTAAACACAGGTTAAAATATACAATTTTATATATGATATGAAAAAACAAAAACAAAATTGTTACATGTTTCTTTAACCACTGTTTAACGTAAACTTATATGAAAAAACTAAAACAAATTGTTACCAGTTTCTTTAACCTCCCTTTAACCAAAGCTTATTTAAATCTTAATCAAGATGCATTTAAACATAACAAAATACGAAGATAATAAAATGAATTATTGTTGTACACTTGTTACACTTAGGTTAATATTGTTGATGGGCTCAAGCAAGTCCAAAATCTAAGATAATATCTAAATGACTATCAACATCATTATTTTGCTTTAATAATTGATCATACAAAGTTAAGTTTTCATCGTGAAGATAAAATAACAAAGGATCCAATGCAAAATGAAAATAGTTATTGTTAGTCCTAAAGTCTGCAACTAGACTACAGGGTGGTAGAGTTTAGGCATTTCAAGTTCATGGATTGGTTTTTTCATTTATCAGATAATGGTTTTGGATGATGAGGGATAATGGTTTAAAAAAAGGAGACATAAAGGGACATTTGAAAACATCAGAGTTTATTAAATAAGAAGAAGATACTTAAAGACAAATAATCTATATTGAAAGAGATCATTACTTATTAAGAAATGCTTGATTTGATACTTATCAATAGGGATTAGGTAGTATATTTCAAAACATTGTTACAATATTCTTTTTTTCAAGTTTGTATGCTTTACTTTTTGCCTAATTACATAATATTAGTTTTAAATGCATTATATATAGTATAGTTGTTTCCTATTTTATGAAAAACTTAATATATATATATATTTTTTACAATTTACATTATTATTTTTATTATTATAAAATTGATTGTTTTTACATGTAGATATAAAAATCTTACTTAAATTAAGATCCTAAACCCATTACATAAGCAAACCTTAACAATATACATCCTTGTGCTTGGGATCTTACTTTACTTTATACCTTTGATATATTAATCAAAGCTCACCGCATAAATTACATTAAAAAATGTTTAAACCTTTTTGAAAACAAAGGTTCAACCCAATCCACATAAATAAGTTTAAAATGATAAAGTTATTCAAACTCCAATATAAGCTTTAAGCAAAAACAATATATTATTATTTTTTATAATTTGTATTAATTTTTTATATATAATAAAATTGGTTTTTTTGAAATTGTAGCTGTAAAAATCTTACTTGCATTAAGATCTCAAACCAATTATACAAGATATACATCCTGTGCTTGGGATCTTATCGACTTTATACCTTTAATAGAATAACCAAAGCCCACCATATAAATTATATTAAAATAATATATAAATTATATTAAAATGATTATTTAAACTTCTTTGAAACAAATGTTCAACCCAACCCACATAGATAAGTTTAAGATGATCACGTTATTCAAACTCCAATATAAGCTTCAAGGTAGACACCAAGTTAGCTTAATGAAAAATGTTTGATTTGATACTAGGATTAGGTAGTCAACTTTAAAACATTGTTATTGTATTTTTTTTTAAGTTTTTATACTTTATTTTTGCCAAAGATGGATCTTATTAAGGTATATGATAAAATAGATTGGTATTTTTATTAGTTTTATTTTGATCCAGTCTAGTCTAGTTTGCCTGTGAAGGTTGTGAATTGGATGATGGCATGAGTGACAAGTGCAAATCTTGTTATTCTCATTAATGGTAGACCTACTATGTCTTTCTAGGGGAACATAGGTCTTCGACAAGGATGCCCCTTTCTCCACTTTTGTTTCTCCTTGTTATCGAATGTTTGAGCTTACTCATCAATTATGCAAAGTGCACAAAACTCATTCAAGGTATTTGGTTTTCTCAGATGATGTCCATTTCTCATCTTCTTTTTGTTGATGATGTGTTAATTTTTGGGAAAGGGTCTTTTGATGAATGGCGTTGGTATTTAAATATCATTAATTGTTTTTGCAATGCTTTGAGCATGCCAGTAAGTGCTGAAAAAATCCTTTTTTTTAAGTCCCAAAGTGGAGGGGGATCTAGGTTTACGTGACCAAATAACTAGTATTTTTCCTTTTGAAATGGAGAATGTTTAGATGGGATTTAAATATTTGGGCTTCCTTCTTAAGCCTAATGGTTATTGCAAAGTGGACTGAACGTAGAATAAACAACTAGAATTTTCAGTATCTTTATGTGGGAGGAAGGTTAGTATTAGCTACTTTTGTTTCACAAAACGCACTCGTTTATTGGATATCGTTGGCTATGATTCCTAAGTCAGTTTTGGACTCGATAAGGAAGAGGATGTTTGCATTCTTATGGTCTGGAAGCTTAAATTCTTCAAAATTTCATTTATCTTCTTGGCAAAGTTTACGTATTCCCAAATATTTAGGTGGTTGGAGGATGAAGCATATCTTCTGGTTTGGTGATGCACTAGGAGACAAAACTATTTGGATATCTTTATTCAATCACATTTTATGGAGTGAAGTGCTAAAAAGCAAATATATCAAGTCGGTTTTTACTTTTCAATGGATTAGGGATAACCCAAAACTTATTCCAAATGCTTCTATTATATGGAAAGGTTTATTTAGAAAGCTGCCCTTATTAAAAAAACGCTTGAGCTGGAATGTTGGTATGGGAATTCAAGCATATATTGGTATTGATCCAATAGTGGGATTGAAGAATAATTTTCAGTTATCAAAGGAGTTGATTGTTTGTTTACATTGAATGAAATTTCAGGTGATGTCATAAGTGTATAAACAAGATTTTTCAGGGTCCCCGTGGGTCCATGCCACTGAATTAGGCTTATTAGTTGCGTAGGTAGTTGAATGGAACATGTTTATTCACTCTCTTAATGTAGCAAGTATCATATTATGAAATTATCCTCATGAACTTGTTTGGGACTGGGATGAATCTGTTGGCAAGATTACAACGAAAAAAATGCTTATGAGTTTATTATATATGGGAATTTAAAGTTTGCACCAAAGTGGTGGGAGAAGAAAATTAGTTGCTTTGTATGATTATGTGTGGAATTTTTTTTTTTAACATGGGACAATTTTGTTAAGAAGGGATTCCAAGGTCTAGGTTTTATGCTCTCTTTGCCTTGACGATTTAGAATCTGTTACTTAAATTTTTGTGACTTGTTCCTTTTTCAGCAAGGCATGGAGCTTATGTCAAGATGTTTTGAACTTCAGAAAAAGTTGGAAGATTTCAAATTTTCAGGATTGCCTCTTGGAGTGGTTTGGAAGAAGGTCCAAGTATAGGGAACTTCCTTTATACATTATATGGGAAGTTTGGAAATCAAGGAACCATTTTATTTTTGAAAGCAAATTTCTTGTTCCTTTTCAGGTGGGTTCAAAGGCTATAGGGAAATTTTTAGCAACGGTTAAAAGGAAATGACCATTAAAAATAGATTACTCCTCAAACCTCAATTTTAAGATGGGGTAGCTATTGGATACTTCGATGGTGCTCATATTAATGGTGTTGGGGGACCACGAATATTTCTAAAAAAAAAGGATATTGTTTTTAAATTAATATGGGTGTTGGGGATGGGATCAATACCAGAGCATAACTTCTGGCTTTATGGGGCCCTATGTGGTTTGCACAAAGGAAAGGCCTTCAGAATTTTCACATTGTTGGTGATTCAAGGGTCATCACAGATTGGATTTTCAGAAAATCCAAGTCGGGTGTTCTACATCTTTCTCATCGGAAGAAGATAATTTTGGAATTGAAGGACTCCTTTGCTTTGATTCCCTTCTCTCATATCTTCAGAGAATTCAACAAAGTAGTTGATGCATTATCTAAGGAAGTTGTGGGTCCTATGGAAGGCATTATACATTTAGAAGAAATTATGGAAGAGATGTTATTGAGAGTGGGGTAATAACCTTTTTCTTAGATTGAAGGGGTTTATCCTATCCTTTCTTGGTTGTTGGTCTTGAAAGTTTTGAATATAAGTCATAAGTTTTTGAAGGATATTATATGTTAATATGTAAAAGTTTTTAGTTTTTGGTCTATGAGTTTGTAGAATGTTAAGTTTAGAAGGCGTTTTTGGAAGACTTTCTGAAAAGTTGATGAAGCCATGGATAAGTGTCTTGAACTATGGATTTGCATGGATGTAACTTTGATTCATCTTGAACTGCAAGTTACTTTTTTTTTTCAAACCGAAAAAAAGTAATTTTAATATCCAAATATATAATTTTCAAAAAACAATAAATAGCATTAAATGTAGTATAGTTGTTTCCTATTCAGACACAGACATTTTTTTAACAATTTGTATTAATTTTTTTACCATGAAATTGTTTTTTTTCACATGTAAATGTAAAAATCTTACTTGCATTAAGATCCTAGCCCAATTACACAAACGTTCTTAGGATCTTACTAAACTTCATACCTTTGGTATAATAACCAAAACTCACCATATATACTATATTGAAAAAAATATTTAAACTTCTTTGATATCAAATGTTCAACCCATCCCACTTAAATCGGGAGCAACTAGTTTATATAATTTGCTTAAACTAGTGAACATTATAATATATAAACTAAAGTGAATTTGCTTAAACTAGAAATTTGTGAAGCAAACTAGCCAAACGAGAGGTAGAAAGTGGAAGTCTAAGCTTTTAAAGTTAAATAAAAATAAAAATCACTAGAAAGAAAACAACTATCATTAAAAGAGGTTTTTGGTTTGAACTTATAAAAAATATTAAACATTAGTAAAATGAAAATGTTAATTAATATTTGAAAAAAAGATTCTTATATATTTAAATAATTTTATTTAATAATATTTTTTTAATTAAATAAATGAAAAGAATAGATAAAAAAATCCTCATACCTTCACTTATACCTCAAATTAAATAAATATTAAAAGTTCTACTACTATTTTAATTTTAAACACAAAATGCTTTAACATTGTACTAGCACTCATAGCTTTTTTGTTGTTGGTTAAGTGCCTTGTGACTTGTTGGGTAAACCTTTGGTCTGAGAAACCACGATCCAGGGGCATCTAAGCTGTCAAAATCACCTGAGGATCGCACCCGGCCAGGCCGCACCAACCCTTAGCATGATTGGATTTAAATGTCGCCTTCCAGGAGTAGTAGGTTTTGACCATGGGCGGCCAAACAAACGAAACCCCTCTAGACCGTTTGCTCTACTGAAATTTGACACTAGCACTCATAGTTATGTGTGCTATTATTTTAATTGTTTTTAATGTAATGATACAATGCAAGTTAATCTAGTTCTTTTCTTAGTGACTCAGTTGTCATGTGAGATGCAGTTCTTATGGGCCTATTAGACTTTTAATTACTAAAGCATCACTCTTCATGAATATGAACACATTTTCTCGAAATAGTTATGATTTAGGAAATCAACTTATTAGTAAATTACGAAGAATGTTCTTGTAACATTGAATATTGAGATTTCAAATTTTATCAGATGCATTGTTATGGTTTGGTAATTTGACGTGGCAATAAACTAGGAAGCCATATTAATTAATAATATGGCTTATATACATGATTGACATATATCAACTATAGTAAAATGTGTGGCCATGATTGATATACATCGATTCGCGTATATAATCCATATTATTAATTAATATCTCTGGCTACTTGACGATCAACTTGAGTGGAATAATGATGTATTATTATTATTGTTGTAATGAAGTCATTTCTTAAATATATTTTCAGCACAATCTAAATTTCAAATTAGAGGGCTATAATTTGATGCATCCATAGAATATTATAATGGAGTCATTCCTTAACTATTATTTCAACACAATCTAAATTTGAAATTAAACCACTACAAATATCATGATTTCATATATTTTCATCAAGTATTGATAAATATTTACCTTTGTTGAGATTATAAATCTCATTATTATGGAACTAATTAACATATTTATTTTTTTAATATGAAGCTAACTAACAGATTTATATTTTATTGATTCACATAACCCATTTGCCTCTTGTAATTAATATGAATAGTAATACGGTAATTTTTTTTGTAAATTGAAATTAAAATTTTCTATGCGGATCCATGTGGAAACTTTATTTCATGGTTTAGAGGAATCATGTTTTAATTATTTTATGTAAAATACTTTGTTTATTACTTTACGAACTATGTGTTGTTTATACGGTAGAACTATTGTTACTTCTTGAAATCACAAATGGTTTGAGTAGATTCTATGATTGTACATGTTGAAAGCTACTAGTTCATTATCATATAAGGCCAACTTTGTAAGAGTGTCTTTCTTCATGGATTTATGGCCCATGCAAATTGATAACTCTAGCCTCAGATTCTCTAAAGTTTTTCCATTTCCACCCATTCCCTTCTGTTAAATTGTGCACACACTCCTCGACTGTAAGAGTTGCTTCTAATTTGTGGGTAATAGTTCTACATGTTAGCATTTTGGAGACACCATCTCCATAGTGTTTGTCGATATGCAATTAAAATTAAGTAAATAGCCTTTTAGCCATAAAGAAAAGCCTTTAGAAAACAACCATAGTGTTTGTAAATATGCAATTAAAAATAAGTAAATAATATTTCAGCTATAAAGAGAAGCATTTAGCAAACAAGAAGAGTTGTCATTTTCATTCTGATGAACCTTCGATTGGCAATTGCACAATGTTGGACTTCAAGTCATTTTCAATCTCATGAAACTTCATGTGGTAGTTGCATAATGTTGGACTTAGTGGCATCGGGTCTTAAACATGTGGCCATAATAACAGTTGCTTAAGTTTGTCGCTCACTAGATTGCAAAGATGGAAAAATGAATTATATCCCTAATGAGCCAGATGATGCAACATTTAGACTTGTCCTAGATTCCACTGTTAGACAAGGTATAGAATTTCTCGTTCCATGGCTCCTCAGATCGAGAAGACTAGAGGAAAATATTCATGGTTGTTAAGGCTGCATAAGAACACCTTGGGTTATATATAGTTCAGTTGCTTCTTTCAAAGGGAAATTTTTGATTAAATGATTAGGATATGTGACTGCTAGCTGTTAATTTGGAAGCAATGACATTGGATATCAAATTAAAAAGGGACGTTTTTGGTCCAAGTAAGCCTAAAGTCTTTGCACATGGAAGATCACGGTAGTTAGTTTCAAGAGGATAGTAGGTTAGTCATCATTGGCACACAATTTAATAGTCCAAGCAAAGCTTTCCTACCTAGTCTTATTTCCATGCCCTTGCATCTTTACTTGTAACTAGATATGTGGTTGGAGAACATGCCAAAACCATACAAGGGAGAATCTATCAAAACCACACAGAGGATAAGTATAAAACCTAATAAAGAAGGGCCAACAAAACAAGATTCTAAGACAATTTTTTATTAAAGTAAGTCTAAATTCTTCCTTCAATCCATGTTGTAATTGTAAAGCTAAATATCAAATTAAGGACCAAGACCTTTCCTATGACCGTTGTTTTCCATAAAATTTTATAGACATGCACATATAAAAAAATATATAGAGTATACAAATTTACCTGTAAGCACTCTATTCTACCCCAGAAGATGGGAGATTATTTCTTACAAGCACTCCTCCTTTATTCCAAACCATATTTAATGAACTCAAACATATTTAATTTCTTCTCATTATATTTTTCCATTCTTTATCTATTTTATTATTGCGCTTATGTTCATGAAATACAATGAAACTATAGAATATAATCTATGTATTTTAAAAAATTTGATGTACCGAGTCATTATTTTATTATTGAAATTATGTTCATGAAATAGAATGCAACTATAGAAATTAATCTATGTATTTCTTAAACTTTGATGTACCGAGTCATTGGAAAAGAGGAGGAAATTCAATTAATACATAGTCAAGCCCACATATAGGAGAAAAATATTCAATGAACATAGATGACTAGTAACCACATTTCTCAAAACCACAACTTTTCAAGGAAAGCTAGTTTATGTGAAATAAAATAACTCCTACCATTTCTTGTTGGTCGAACGTTGTTGAGCCATGGTTAAGCTACTACCATCTCCCCTGTCATGAAATGTTTCTGTGTGTGTGTATTTGGGAGCCTCTAGCTCACTTTACCATTTCCATTACCGCCTACAAAACCACCACATCTTCCAGAAGGGTTACAACTTTGATAAGCAATTTTGGGCTGGGTGGGTTTGGTAGGATTGCTTTAAGCCTACGTATCATACTGAAGACCTCCATCCGACATGCCGATTGTCCAACAAAATTTTATGGGTAACACGACCTCATTATAATGCAGATGTACTTGATCCTCCTCCAACTTCTCATCAGTTAATATACACAGTTAACCTAAAACGAGGCAAGTAGGTTGCCTAATAAGCATTATATAATGTCATGTCCGTCCTTTGCTAAAATATTTAGTTGTAGTGAAGGGGATGAAAGGTTGAAGCTCACCATTTTCCAAAGCATTTTGATAGAATTGTGTCAAGTTCCTTTGATCAATTTCGATGAACCCTGGCTATGGTTTTCACTAACTGTATATATATCCTTCCAACAATTGCATGCCTCAAAATAGACAGCCAATTATAGTAAACATAAAAACAGATCCAAACAATATTCATCCAAACTCTAGTAGTTGATGATTCTCTTCTTTAGATGGGTGCCATGGAGATTGGAATGCTCTTGATAGAGCGATGTAATTAGTTGTTATCAAGAATTTCAAATGGTCGTGCATCTATGCGATAAAAAAACCCTATATTGCAAATACCTATAAGGAGAATACGAAAATGACAGCCTGGCCTTAAGCCTGTTACGATGGTTACCGAAAACCACCATTTTTAATAAAAAAAGACAATATAATAATGGAAGTTCAAAAACATAACCCTCCATACACATGAGCGATCTGGTTGTTTAGTGGCTTCAGAGGGAGATGGCCTTTATACGAACCATGGAGATAAATTATTTTTATATATGTTGTACCTACCTTTCCATGAAAGAAAAAGAGATGAATAATTCCAACCAACCAATGATTACCTTAGTTCCTTGAGGAAGGGATGGGATGTTTGTTGAGCTTGCGAACCATCCCTGAATCTCAAGCTCTTCAACCAATGAGTAAGGCCAGGACTACTCTACTAGTGGACACTAGCGAGAAATACTCTAATCGCAAACATTTTTTTTTACAGAGTACACTTTGAAATCTAAAATATGCAATTATTAATTTTGTAATGAGCAGGTTACCTTAATCAAGGAGATTGGTTTAAAGCCAATGCAATACCTTTGGTAGATCTAAACCTTATGATTGTAGTTCTAAATCCCATTGATGCAGTACATGTAGCGTTGTTGAGACAAGATATGCTTCAAACATATCAAGAGGGAAAGGAGGAGGTAGTTTTGTGGTGATGGAAAGATAGTAGGTCATATGTATAATATAACATCTCTACAATTTGAAAATTGTATAAATGAATTGCAATAGGACCCATCTAAACATTGGACAATTTGGGTTGGATGACCATTTTTTGCTGAAATGTGATGTTTTTTATTTTGAAAAATATGAATTTAACTGTGTTTTAAATAATAGATCAATGCTATGAGTAATGATGCCAAGAAGAAGCACAGGAAATAGATCTTACTACTAAGAATTCTCACAAGCATACATAGGAAAAATATAGAGAAGAAAAGAGACCGAATCACATGAATGACGAGTTGAATATTGGTGTCTATCCTTCCATTGAATAATGATGAATAATAGTGTACATAAATAGTACATCCATCATAGGAAAATCAAGTTGTATGGAGACAACTCATAAAGCTCAAAAAGTCTGAATTACCAAAATATAGCAAACCCCCACAGGTGGCTAAAGCACTTCCCAAATCTATCAAGGACCTCACAAGTTGGAAAAAGCATGAGTGAGTTGTAAAGGAGATGGAAAAAACATGTTAATCCTAGAAAATGGAGGAAAATTCATGAAGGACGGGTTGGAAACAAAAGCGCCCAGTTTCCTAGTTTGACTAACTTTACCTTATCCACAAAAAAGTAGAATAAATCAGAATTTGCTGTAAAGTACTNTGGATGGTCAAAAGGTGGTCAAGATCAACCCAGAATTAGAAATAAATCATTCCTAGGATATAGATGGCATGTATTGACTTTAAGGTGCAAGTGGATGCCAATTAGTTAAGCTAGTGGGAGAATAATTAATCAAACAATGATTAATTATTTTATCCTAAGTTATGAGTGGGTTTAATATATTCCAACAAATTATTCAAATATGGTACATACATACTTGGAATGGGGTTTGTGAGAAGAAAAGACGATCACTGTGTATAATCAAACAGGTTGGTGATCATTTCATTAACATAATACTGTATGTTGATGACATTTTTTCTGATTGGAAACAACAAAGATGTTATAAAGGAGGTGAAGTCTCAGCTGTCCTCCAAAATTGTACATGAAAGATATCGGTGCTGCAAACTTCATTTTGGGAATGGAGATAAGAAGAGATCGCGCACATAGGATGACTTGGTTAAATCAATGAAAATATGTATAGTCGATACTACAGAGATTTAACATGTAGGAAAGTAAGTCGATTAAGGCTCCTATTCCTTTAGGTGTAAAGCTATCTGTAGAGCAGTGTCCCAAGTCACATGAAGAAGAAGAAGAAGAATAAATGTCATGAGTTCTATATGCCAATGCAGTTGCTAGTTTAATGTATTCAATGGTCTATACCAGGCTAGACATTGCTCATGCAGTGGGAGTTTTGAGCATATATATGTCAAAACCAGGAAAGGAGCATTGGACAACTATAAAGAGGGTCTTTAGATATTTGTGTGGCACCACACATTATGCAATATGCTACCAAGGAAGACCTATACCAGATAGAGTAATAAATGTACATGGATTTATTGATGTAGTATGGGTTGGAGATCTTGATCATAGAAGATCTACAAATGGGTACGTGTTTAACCTATTTGGAGGAGCTATTAGTTGGATGAGCAAGAGACAAGTTGTAATTGCACTCTCAACTATAGAAGTTGAATACATGGAGCCCAATCATGTAAGCAAAGAAGTTGTATGATTGCAAAGATTGTGTTCAGGTATTGGGTTTGCACAAAAAGCTATAAGGTTATATTGTGATAGACAAAGTGCAATATTCCTAGTAAAGAACCCTGCTTATCATGCTAAGACAAAGCATATTGATGTGCAATATCACGTGAGAGATATGGTTGAAGACAAGAAAGTGTTGGTAGAAAAGGTTGACACCTTGAAAAATATTGCAGACTCATTAACAAAGTATGTTAGTACAAAGAAGTTCTCTTGGTGTAGAGAATCTATGGGCATTGATGCCTTGAACCTATGACTTTATGAGTACATGAATCATTGTTATGCAAAGAAAAAAACAAGTGGGAGAATGTTGGGTATATGTTATATTCTTTTCATGTGTGTGTGGGAGGTTCACCTGTCAACGATGCACTTGATGATCCATATCAACACCTTCTATTTTTTGGGTTGTTTTTGTCTATTTTTGGGAATTTTCTAAAAATATGTAATTTAATCCCAGTTAAGGGATTGGGGTCTATTTTCTAATCCAGGTTAACGGATTACGGTATTGGAGGCTACACAATACCTATATTATATTGTGAGTTAATCATAATGATAATGAAAAAATAGGTGTGGCTCCAAGGTTTCTTGGTTTTCCCAATTAAGGGTTTCTATGGTAAATATATATGTTTTGCGTTTGAATGCTGCAATGTAATATTTATTCTGCTTTAAAGAATCTATATGCTTTGCTTATATACACAAGTTTAAAACTTACAGTTGCAACATCTATAAACCTTGACAACCATCTATATAATACCCTTGTTGAGGTCTTTGAAAATGTTACTTCAATCCTTAGCATGCATCAGGTCCACGGAGAAGCAAAGTAGATATTTGAGGTAGGTCAATATTATCTTCACTTCTGGGAGTTAGGGATTCCACTCATGGTTGTTCCAAGAATGTGAAACTTCCCAGATTTTGTTGGGTGGTGCATTAACCTATACAACCAAGAATCCAATGCAATAACAACATAGGATGATATAATAATCTGCCTGATAAATAAAGAGTTTGTTGAGAAGTTATTAGGAATTCCAGAGGGCGTCTCACAAAATACCTTTATAGAGGGTGAAATGAATATTAAATTTACAAAGTTTTCACTCGAATAAAAAATCAGTTTCCTCTGTACATTTCTTCCTCCGAATGCATAAATGCCATAACATGATCCTCCTCACAGGTTAGAAATCTCTGCTGAATTACCTAGAATTGCAATGTCCCTCTTCTGTAAATTGTTTGCTTTTGTTAGTGATGAACTAATAGGTTAATCTGTCCCAGTTTTTCTTCATGGGATTTGTAATACTGATGAACCAGATAGGTAGCTTGATTTTGCTCAATTCTAGTAGATTCTATGAAGGAGCACTTTGTAGTATTTTCTACCCTCAATTTTTTTAGGTTCCAAGCATACCTATTCTAAATGATTATATACAATTTCCCAGATCGTTTTGGATAGTCACATCTTAAATTGATGCTACATCACCCAACTAATGAAAAGTATCTCGGGTTTGTAAATCAAGTTATGTCAAAAATCTTTGTTATCTTCAATAGCTCTACTTTACCTAGGAATATTCCTGATTACAAGAGATTCCTTCAGCTAAGCCTTGATGCATCATGGGGGGACTAGTTCTTATTTGAAGATCATACTGAAGTATAAGTTTATGGATGTGAGTTACCTCCTTACCATTTGTCAGATTTCCTAAACCCTAGATTGTTTTCCTTAGAATAATAGCGTCATGAATTTTAATATTCCCTAGCAAGTAGATCCTTTTGTTGTGAATTCTTGTATATCACTACAACTTGTCGAGCAACAACTTCAAAGTCTAAGTTTACCTATGAGTTTCAAATGGAGTTATGAACCTTGGGGTGTAATCTGGAGGAAAAGGAAAAATGTTCAATTGGTTAAATATCCCATCATCGTTAAGGTATGCTAGATAGGATTGCCAATATCGAAAATTGATAGGATGTTAAAGCTATCCTTTATCTTGAGAAGGATAAGGAATCAAAAGAGACGCCAACACAAATTGAAGAAGGCTCAAAGTTAAATAGGTCTCAAGAGGAAATGGACGTAGACACATGTGCAAAATATGAACATTAGGTAATACTTGAAGTTAAAAATACAAGGGTTGAACCTCAAATGACTATGCAAGTTTTTTAAGTGCCCGAAAGTGCTTTATTTCCCATGACACATTCGGCCGTTACGATTGATAATTTCCCAACACCTAGATGGCCGCAATGGGATGGGACATTTTCTTAGTCTCCTTCATAGAGATCTAGCATGACCAGAGCTTTCACTATTATTTGGACTAATAACACACAATTCAGAAAGGAAGAGTTTCCCAAGTCCCAATTTAATGCTCCTAGACAGTCAAGACTGTTATCGACAATGGAATTTCGACATGGCATGCTCAAAATGGAAGTTTTGGAACCCACAATTATGGGTAAAAAATTGACTCTAGATCAATATAGAGATACTCAGGTCTCCTTTGATGCAGATAAAATCCATCCTCTAGATAATATTCAACTGCACAAACATACTAGAAACATGTTATCTAAAGATATTTTGAAGTGTAGTATGCATGCAAACAAACTTCAAAATCTGGTTAATCGATTGAAGAAACAAATTAAAGATGAAAAAGTGGCCAATAGAGCCAAATTGATGAGAATTACATAGATGGGAAACAAGTTCATGGAAAGAGTACTTGATCCTCTCAATCCAACTCCAACCCAAAATGGACTAAAAGAGAAGGATAAATAAATTCAAGCTCTTAGACAAATATTGAGGATACTAGTAGCGGAACACATGAATATGCCTGAGTTGATAATAACTCAAGGAAAAATTGAGTAGGTAGCTAAGGAATATCAAGAGTACAAGAGCAAGATTAGTAGTTTGGAAAATGAATTAGTTTCACTTAAAGAAGAGAATATCATACTTCAGATTTCTCAAGGGACTACATTGTTGGAGATTGCTTTTGTGGATCCAACTTATCAACTGTCTAAATCTCTATCTAGTTTATCATTCTGAGATGCCAAATTAGTTCAAGTCAAAGAATATCTTAGGACGTATAAAGAGAAAACTAATGTTTTTAGGCAAGTAGGGAAAAAAGAGATACTTTAGTGCAAGAGTTAAAATATGCTCAAAGCAAGTTACAAAAAGAGCTTGGGCAATTGAATGAAAAAACATATTTGAAAGGTCCCTTAGTGGGTGCTAAACATTTTTCTTGGGGTCAAATCGCAACCATAATGGAGAAGCATTGGAAACAATTCTCAATAAGTCGGGAATATTGTGACCTGGATGTTCTAGCCATCAACGAATCCAAAGACACCATTTCCTACCTAAATGATAGGCCAAAAAAGGAAATGAAAGTCATTGACATATTGAATTATAGAACTAGACCTGAGCTGGAAGCATTGGAAATTAGAGACAGAACCACCATTATCATCGAAGCAACTAAGGTGGTCCCAAAAAAGAAGCATGCTCTAATTGTGCATGAAAAAGCTTTGCAGTTGGGAAAGGATGCAAATTCATTCAAGAAAATATTTGACGATAGTTTAAATCAAGGCCTCTCATATCCTTGGGATGGTAATGGTGATATATATCCTTTTGAGAATTACCAATCCTTGTTGGTTGAACAACGAAATAATGATCAAGTTTTTGAAGATATAACCAAGACAATCAAAGACAAGGTTGTTTTGGAGAAGTTATCAGGTGTCTTTGGCTTGCATGCTAATTTACTTATGGTTTTTAATGGCTTTCCTCCACCTTCATATGTGCACTACACATATCTTGATGTGTGTGTCAGGGATCCTAGGACATTAACCTACCCAATGGGAAATTACTATGAATATATTTCAAAATATTTGCGCTTGAGTTCCACCCATCATAGTGTTGCAGCAGTACCTTGAGGTGATGTTGGAATGTGTTCTTCACAACTAGTATATCAACAACCTCAGGTACCATTGTCACCTTAGCAGTTTATTCAAATAACATGTCAACAATTTTTGCAAGCGTTGCCTCGGCATCCAGAACAACGATCAGGGCATTGACAATCCCAACATTCTAGAGGCAGGACCAACACTTGTTAGAGTTGCCAACAGTGTTGATGTGGACACTTATTGTTAAATTTTGTAACCATAAGTGTTGTAACTTAATGGACAACTCTCCTAACCAAATTTCATTAGAAACTTTTGTAAAATTACAACTATAAATAAGGTTAGAGACCTAATAATAAAGGTCAACATATTTTTGAGCGAAGTGTAACTTCTCAGGAATTTGTTTTGAAATGTGTGATGCATACTTGGTTTTGTGATCTAACACCGATGATTCTAACTTTTGTCTCTTACATATTGTTACATTTTCTATTTTGTATCTCCATCTCTTCCATTTTACATGTAATGATGCAAATATATACTATAAATCTTGGGGCAGTCTCTTATCTCTAATTTGGTACAAGTAATGTGATGAATATATTATTTTATTAACATGCTTATGAAGTATTGTTATAATTTGATTACAATTAAGATTATTGTCTTATGATCTTGTTGTTCATATGTCCATTGCATTATGTGTTTAAACTATTGAATTCATTTGCTCAAGATTATTACTCATGTTGTTGTAAACATACCCAATTTTATCAATATTAAATTACTAATGTCTTAGCATAGTTCTGAAATCATCCTTAGAACATCTCAGAGACTAACAAGATGCAAGTATGAATATGCAACTATCTTTTTTAAAATTATGACTATGTTACTAAACTGGAATGCTTATAAAGTAATTAACTTGTTTTTTCATTTTTTCTCTTTTAAAAGTGAAAAGACAAAACTACTTACAAACAAGCATACTACACTAAGATAGAAGCAAAGTGTATCAAGATTATGTACCTATCTTATAAGATCAGAACTTTCGACCACCCAAAGTACTGGAAACAACACACTTGAAGAGCAAATTCAAACCAAAAGGCCAAGTATCTATCTTTGGTATAAATACTTCGATAAAAAAAGACTGAAAATAAGAAAGGAATCAAGAAAGAAACACTTGAGGAGTCTAAATAACTCATAGATAGTCCAAAAACATCAAAATAAGTTGATTAAAGCATAATCAATCGAAAACTTTTCAACCATAAAGTACTAGAACATAATTCTTCAACAAGCTTTCAATCAAAAGAAGCCTAAAGATGAGTTTAAGTCATTCAAACAAGGATGTACAAGCACTAAAAGTGCTTCAATAGAACCAACAAAGAGCGCTAAATTGAGAAAAAATCAAGACAAGAGCGTAAAAAGTTCACCTACAGGACTACACACAACTATAAGTATATAAAGGAGCATGTAACATGCAATTGTGCAAACTAGCACTATCATGTAAATAAGGTAAATGTGATTGCAAGAAGGGCCCACCTGCGTTTATGCCTTAAAAAATTTCAAAAAAGAAAAAATGCTCAATAAAAATCAGTTATGGGTTAAATATGACGGTTCAAACTTGCTATAAACTCAACTTTAGACCTGTAACCACACTCAAACTGGAAAAAAACTTAAGCAAAATACCCCAAAGCAAAACAAGCTCTCCCTAGTGGATTCTCTAGTTTTGTTGTAAGGAAAAATGTCCAAATCGCTAGGGTTGATCAAGGTCACCAACATACTCTGAAATTCAAGCAATAATCAAAGTATTTGCAGAACAATACATTACATATAACATATATAAAGTTTTTTGAATACAAGAATCAAGTACCTTTTAAACTAAAGGTTGATCCTAACTTTAAAATCTCCCAGCTTTGTTCCAAGTCCTTCTCTAGAATGTGCAATATAAACACTACTTTTATCAAAAGGTTATGACTACAAATAAATTGATAATTAAAATGAAAAGACATACATACTATGAGCATAAATCACTTTCAAAGATTCAATTCATTCACCATCAAATTAACAAGCTATTTGTGAAGGAAAATATATTTTTATTCATTGAAATAATTGCAACCAATACGTATTTTACCTTGATCTACTTAGGAACCTACCGAAACTTGATCTAAGTCCCTTGATCCTCTCTTCCACAAAAATTTCTCCAGCATAACATTAAAAACAAGTTTGTTTTCCCTCCCTCGTGGTATTTCTCTTGTATTTATGACAAAGATGAAAGGGGTAGTTCGATAGAGGAGCAGCTAGAACAAGTAGGGAGGTTAGAAAACCGATCCTAACTTCCCACAATTTAATTTATTTTTTATTTTTCATGATTTTGGAGGGACATGCAATGGAAAGCATACAATTAGCATGGGAAATGCTAGTTTCGTGAAGGCAACATGCATGTACAAGATTTTGGGGAAAAATGCTAGTGGTAAAGGGACCACCAATGTTTTACATGAAGTTTGTCAGATCAACACAAGTGTGTATTTCCTATGCCAAGGACACAAAAAAACATAAACTAGAGAATAAAGGAATGATTTGGGCCATGAGCATCAGTAACAAATCTAGGCTCTTCCATCCACAATGACCTTTTGTGTGAACAAAAACTTAGTTGACGTCATGAACGGAGAAGTGTCAATTTGATGGATAACAACTCCTGAATTGAACTCATCATTTTTTTCCTCTATTTCTCTCAACAAGATAAAATTTTCTCTTTCGACGAGACAAATTCCCATGGATATCCATCTTACTTGCATTTCCCCACGTGGTGTCTCTCACAAGCCACCTCTTTCACATAGTTAACTTTTAATTATTCTTCTTAATCACACTTAATCCCTATGTTATCATAAAGTATGTTTTAAATTAATTAGTTGGGATTAAATCATGACTTAAGGGTAAGGTCATAACAGGGTTTCCCAACTAAGACACCTCTACTTCCCATTTCAACCTCTAGTGAATACCTAGGTCTGTGATCTCTTTAGTGTACCAATTCATCACTTTCAGTTGTGGATTTTAATATTAATACTTAAAAATACAAAATGTTCAACCCTTCAGGAATTCATAGTCAATAATCACATTTGGACCCAATCAGACGACGGGTTCAGGCCAGGGGTGTTACATTCTTTCTCTGCTTTCCCTCAAGAACATTGAATTGTTCTTTTAATGCTTGGATTGAGTAATCTTTTTTAGAATTTTGATGGTTATACAAGATCTAAAAAAAATTAGTATCATAACATCATAACCATAAAACAAAGATCACTTAAAGAAATACAAACACAACCACACAAAAGAACACATAGATTTATTCCGGGAAACCCTCACGGGGGAGAAAACCCAACAAAACTTCCTCAATATAGAACTCAACCAAGTACAGTGTAAAACCCCAAGAACAAGAATAACAATTCCCTTTCTGCAGTATGCTCTCTCTCTCTCTCTCTCTCTCTCTCTTACGTAATGATTGAGTGAGAAGTGTGTTGCAAATGAAGGAGGCGCCTCACCAATTTATATTCATCAGGTGAATGAATCGATTACCTAACTATATCTGTTGGGTTCTTTAATTAGGGATGACCTACCTAGGAAGACTCAAAATATATTATAAAATACTTTTGTGGGTACTAATTTCCCCGACTTACAACAGAGGTTTTACCTCATGACGTTTACATGACCAATTACATCAAGGACATCCTTGAATGGAGGAATAACATCTCAGAAGGAGGAATACAATAAAAGTACAATATAATATCTTCCGAGGTTACATTTTTTTCAACACTCCCTCTTAACAAGGAAGGTATTCTACATACACATCAACAACAACAACAACAATTTTACAACTGACTAGTGAATCTATATGTCATAGGAAGTTTTGTAAAACAACATCATAAGCATAATCTTCATCACGAAATGTCATCTTCATCTAACATCGTCATCACAAAACATCATCATCACGAAACATCATCATCGTCGAACATCATCATCATGGAACATCATCCAAAGCATCATCATCATGGAACATCATCATCACGAAATATCATCATCATCATCATGAACATTAATGTGTAAATACTGGAATATCATCATCATTTGGAGCATCATTAGTACATGAATACTGAGATATCATCATCATATGGGACATCATCAATATGTGAATACTGGGACATCATCATCCTCAGTATGTGAGTACTGGGTTATCATCATCATAAGTATGTGAGTATTGGGACATAATCATCATTAGTATGTGAGTACTGGGACATTGTTGGGCCTAGGGATAGGTTAGCAAAATTCACTTAGAATTCTGCTTAAGTATGGAAAGGAGCTAAGGTAAAAGAAGGAAAAGGGGCTACGATAGATACAATTATGGAATGAAGGAAGGAAGAGCGGAAGAAGGAAAAGAAGGAGAATGAGGTATGACAGAGGCAGATAAAGAGGAAGTAGTAGAAGAAGGGATGCTGCGACAAAAGAAGATGTCGCGACAGAGGAAGATGCCATGACAGAAGAAGATGCCGTGACAAAAGAAGATGTTGTGATAGAAGAAAGGCAATGATATAAGAAAAGGACGCAACAAAGAACGAAGGTGATAGAGTGGAGCCATGTCAGAAGGAGTTGGGCGACGCAACAATGAAAAATTGACAGGTCATAAAGATCATGGGTGCGAGGTTGGCTAGAGACGACGGAAGCTGCACGTATGAAGGTATCTTTGTAAGTTAGGTTGTTAGTGCCTACTGTCATGTGTCGCTAGAATATGAAAGACAAGTTGTTGTCTAAGTATAGGAAGTTGACTAAGAAAGAAACCTTTAAAGAGTCTATAAAGAGTCTATATTAGGATAAACCCAAACTGTATGTAGGTTTAGACATTGTATAATATTTGGACACTACCTAGCATTAAGACTCTCTGATTGTATTGTTTTGTTAATTTTGCTAAGTGCATTGAGTCGAGACTATGTAACTGAGTCTGTAGAAGTGTAGAAGAGACGTAGTTGATCCAACTTGTGTGCGGATCAGTAGTAGAGTCAAGTAGAGAAAGACCAGAGGAAGAATACGAGAGAGAATGAGAGGAGAGAGGAGTTTGTAAAGATAACCAAGGAAGACCTAGAGAAGAGTCTGCAACTTAGTGCGCAGACCAAAGGTGCCATATTTTTCTCATTCCAGATGAAGAGCACCTTTGTGGTTTTTCCCAAATGGGTTTCCACGTTAGATTCTGTGTTTTAGGTGTAAATGATGAATGCGTTTAAGTCACATGTGCATATGTTGCCATGAATGAATGCTTATGTATTTGCTTATGAATGGGTTTATATGCATCAATCACATTGTTATAAGTTGAATGTATCTATGCTGTAATGGGGTTAATGCTACATTATTTGCAAGAGAGGAAGTGCATCGCAGTCTAGCTATGTATATTAAGCATAAATAATCCATCCACAAACTTTGGTCAAGTGCCTTGGCGATAGGCCAAGGGACATGAAATCCCCCACCCAAGTGTGGAAACCTGGCTATGGAAATTACCCATAGAAAGATATCTCAGGTGAGATTGCATCTCTGTCGCAAGTGTTTCCGACTAGGATTTTCTCTATTGGGATGATATCTTGGGATTTGTAGTGCACAAGAGGGAAGGGATTTAACCTGGGCCTAGGGATAGGTAAGCAGAATTCACGTAGAATTTTGCTTAAGTATGGAAAGGAACTAAGGCAAAAGAAGAAAAAGGAGTTGCAACAGAGGCAACGCTGAAATTAAGGAAGGAAGAGCGGATGAAGGGAAAGAAGGAGAATGAGGTATGATAGAGGTAGATAAAGAGGAAGAAGTAGAATAAGGGATTTCACGACAGAAGAAAGGCCACGACAGAAGAAGAGGACACAACAAAGAAAGAAGGTGACAGAGTGGATCCTTGTTAGAAGGCGTGCAAGGATGCAACGGTTAGAAGGTGACATGTCATAAAGATCATGGGTACGAGGTTGGCTAGAGATGGGAGAAGCTGTATGCATGAAGGTATCTTTGCAAGTTAGGTTGTTAGTGCCTACTTTCATGTGTCGCTGGAATAAGAAAGACAATCGGTTGGATAAGTATAGGAAGTCGACTGAGAAAGAGACCTATAAAGAGTCTGTAAAGAGTCTATAAAAAGAGAAACCCAAACTGTATGGGGCTTAGACACCAGAGACACCTTAGACACTCCCTAGATTTAGACTCTTTGATTGTATTGTTTAGTTAGTTTTGCTAAGTGCATTGAGTTGAGAATCTGCAGCTATGTGCACCGAAGTGTATAAGAGACAGAGTTGATCCCGGTTGTGTGCGGATTATTAGTAGAGTCAAGTAGAGAAATACCAGAGGAAGAAGATAAGAGAGCATGAGAAGAGAGAGGAGTATGTAAATATAAGCAAGGAAGACCTAGAGAAGAGTCTACATTCTAGTGCGCAGACCAAAGGTGCCATATATTTCTCATGCCATATGAAGAGCACCTTTGTATTTTTTCCTAGATGGGTTTCCATGTTAGATTATGTGTTTTATGTGTAAATTATGAATGTGTTTAAGTCATACATGCATATGTTATTGTGAATGAATGCTTATGTATTTGCTTATGAATGGATTTATATGCATCAATCGCACTGTTATAAGTTGAATGTATCTATGTTGTACTGGGGTTAATGTTACATTATTCTCAAGAGAGGAAGTGTGCCGTGGTCTAGCTATGTGTAGTAAGCATATATAATACATTCAAAGGCTTCGGTCGAGTGCCTTGGCGATAGGCCAAGAGACCCAACATCCCCCACCCAACTGTGGAAACATGGTTCTACCAGTTACCCATAGAAATATATATCGGGTGATACTGCATGTGCGTCACAGGTGTTACCGATTGGGATTTTCTCTGTTGGGTTGATATCTTGGGATTTGTTGTGCACAAGAGGGAATGGATTAAACCTGGGTCGAAGAGACGCCAGAAGGCCAACAAATGGTTTGGTTGTCGAGACCGAATCATTTTTGTGAGGGAGTTCATATCAATTGGTGTCAGTTCTTGCTGAACGAACTATTACAAGATGCCATTGAGTCGCAGGAGGAGGGTAGGGAATTTCACTACTCCTGGATATTAATTTTAATTTCATTTATTGCATGGTCCGACCCACCGAACTACCAATAGGTATATTTGTTGGTTAATTGCAGAGGAGCATGATACCAAAAACTTTGGTTCGGCAAGGATAAAAAGGCACGACAAACAAAAAATAACATTGAATTTTTAATGCATCGGGAGGCTATAAGGCACCAGGTAAGGAACATGTGCAGGTTGGATGACATCACTGTTAAACTATTTCATCAAGTGGTTAGGTTTGAGATTGGAATGCACCATTTCAACATGCAGCTGTGCCAGGACCAACATCATTAACACTTATTGACGAAATTCATAATATTAGAGGAATAAGTTGAAGAAATTGTTGATGAATGATCGAAAGAATGGCCCTTTCCGGTGCTAGAAGATCAACTATGACAAGAGGACGAACAAATGCAAAAAGAGGATCCATGACTGCCAAATGACATGAATGAAGAAGAAAATCAGCTAGAGGATTCAGACCCAATGCAAATTCATTCTAGTTCATCTCCAACAGATCAGGAGATAGAAAAGGAAGGAAAATACCATGAGATAGAACATGCAGAGTCCATAAGGAAGAAGAAGAAGATGAAGGCTGATAGAAATGTAAATATCATCATCCTGGACAACGCAGACATGAAACTTATGACTGAGGCAATAGTTGAAACTGCACAGACAAGCTTCAAAACCATAGAGGAGTGACATAAAGAGATTCCATAAATGATTACCGAATTACTCAAAGTTTTGTGTAAAGGGGTAGAAGATGTTAAAGTTGTTGTAGAATTCCCAACACCAACCACTAAAGCACAGGATCCACCAGAGGTTTTAGAAGTACCACCAACTGGAATAATAGTTCTAGTACCGCCAATAAGAATTGAGGTGCCAGGAAGATTTCTCGATCTAGGAACTCGAGAGTTTAATGATGTCACCAAGGACATAGGACAGGTAATGATAGATTTCTCATTAATGGAAATGGTTGGTGCATATGCAATACTGAGTGCTGTAGTGGTGGAGATAAAAGTGCGAGAAGTCACACTAGTTAAGCAGACGAAGGTTGCAAACAAAAGTGTTAAGAATATGACGTTAGTAGTACAAGAGGTTGAGAAAAAGACAAATACATGGGAAGAAAACTACCGCAGGCTTGACAATGTAGTAGCCTTTTCTTGTACAAACTTTATGGAGGAAGGAATAGCAAAGGAAATGGTGTCAGAAGAGAAGATCGCTCGACTTGGCGAGATAACAGAAAACCTTTGAAATAAAGTCATAGAGATGGAGGGGTAGGTAAGACCAAGCACACCCGTGAAGTTGTTGGGGAATAGAAGGTAGGAAACCGTGGAAGTTGCATAGAAGATAGAAGAGGCAGAAGCAGTGTGTGCCAAAGCTGTCGATCAAGTCTCCCAGTCTTGGGTAGCACTCATAAATGACATGGAATTAGAGAAAGTCATAGAAGAGATGCACACAATTGAGACAGAGGTAACTCAGTTGAAGAATGAGATGAAGCAATTACCCTTAGCGCAGAAAATGGCTAAGGCAGCAGAGATGAACAAATTGCAACAACAAGTAACAGTTTTGCACACACAACAAAAACAATGCACATATAAGGTTGAAGAACTATAGGTTGAGGATGAAAGAATCACAAGCATCATTCAGCCTGTACATTAGGGGGTGCGACACGAAGCATAATCAACATAAAAGGTAATGCTAAAACATATCAGTTCTGACATTGTGGAGCAATTGAAGAAGACAAAGGAAGAAGTGCGACAAGAAGTGGAGAGAGTAACAAAAAGCTTACAAGATTTTCAAGTAAAAGCTGGAATGCGTGAACAAATGGAGGAATAAGATTTGCGTGGCTTGGGACAAGCCACAAGTGAGTGTTGGGGACTTGTTCGGCCTAGGGATAGGTAAGCATAATTCACTTAGAATTCTTCTTAAGTATGGAAAGGAGCTAAGGAAAAAGAATAAAAAGGAGTTGCGACAGAGGCAACGAAGGAATGAAGGAAGAAAGAGCGGATGAAGGGAAAGAAGGAGAATGAGGTGCGATAGAGGGAGATAAAGAGGAAGCAGTATAAGAAGGGATGTCATGACATAAGAATATGTCATGACATAATAAAGGCCATGATATAAGAAAATGATGCAATAGAGAAAGAAGGCGACAAAGTGGAGCCATGTCAGAAGGCGTGCAATGACACAATGGTCAGATAGTGACAAGTCATAAATATTGTGGGTACCAGGTTGGCTAGAGACGACATAAGTCGTACATATGAAGGTACCTTTGTAAGTTAGGCTGTTAGTGCCTACTTTCATGTGTCGCTAGAATAGGAAAGACAACATGTTGGCTAAGTATAGGAAGTCAACTGAGAAAGCGTCCTGTAAAGAGTCTATAAAAGGAGAAATCCAAACTATATGTGGGTCAGACACCAGAGACACCTCAGACACTCCCTAGCTTTAAACGCTTTGATTGTATTGTTTAGTTAGTTTTGCTAAGTGCATTGAGTCGATAATCTACAACAAAGTGTGCAGAAGTGTAGGAGAGACATAGGTGATCCAGGTTGTGTGTGGATCAGTAGTAGAGTCAAGTAGAGAAAGAACATAGGAAGAAGATAAGAGAGCATGAGAGGAGAGGAGAGACTATAAAGATAAGCAAGGAAGACCTAGAGCAGAGTCTGCATCTTAGTGTGCAGACCAAAGGTGTCATATATTTCTCATGCCAGATGAAGAGCACCTTTGTGGTTTTTACCGGATGGGTTTCCACGTTATATTATGTGTTTAATGTGTAAATGATGAATGTGTTTAAGTTGCATGTGTATATGTTGTTGTGAATTAATGCTATGTATTTGCTTATGAATGGGTTTATATGCATCGGTCACATTATTATAAGTTGAATGTATCTATGTTGTACAGGGTTAATGCTACATTATTCACAAGAGAGGAAGTGCGTCATGGTCTAGATGTGTGTAGTAATCATAAATAATTCATCCAAAGGCTTCGGTTGAGCACCTTGGTGATAGGACAAGGGACACGAAATCCCCCACCCAATTGCATAAACCTGGTTTTGACAGTTACCCATAGAAAGATATCTTGGGTGAGACTGCATCTGTGTCGCAGGTGTTACTGACTAGGATTTTCTCTATCGAGCCGATATCTTAGGATTTGTTGTGCACAATAGGGAAGGAACTGAACCTAGGTTAAAGAGACACTAGAAGGACAACACACATCATCATGTGCAACATCAATATGTGAATACTAGAACATCATCATCATCATATGCGACATCAGTATGTGAATATTGGAACATCATCATCTGCAACATTCGTATGTGAATACTGGAATATCATCATCATATGAAACATCAATTTTTAATACTGGTACATCATCATTATCTAGTGTAACATCAATATGTGAATACTGGAACAACAACAACATCTTTAGTATGTTAGTGCTAAAAGAAAAACATCAACAAATAAATGCTAGATCATCATCTGCATCGTTAACATAGAGATGATGGAACATTATCATCATCAACATATAATGCTGAGACAACATCATCATCAACAACATGGAAATGTTGCAACAACATCATCATCAACAACATAGAAATGTTGGAACAACATCGTCATCAACAACATAGAAATGTTGGCATTAACACACAGTGTTGGAACCACATTGTCTTCATCAACATAGAAATAATGGCATCAACATAAAGTGCTGGTACCACATCATCTTCTTTAGCATATAAATGTTGGCATCAACATAAAGTGTTGAAACCACATCATCTTCATCAACATAGAAATGCTAGAATCAACAAAGAGTGTTGGAACCATCTCATCTTTCCCTTAGGAAATCTGAAGCAACATCATGGTGGGTTCTCCAATAGATCCACCCAAGCGTTTTTATGACTTTCTAACCCTTTCGGTTCAAACAAGCCTAGCCAGACTAATGGATCTACCTGGGGACCAAACAAGCCTTATCTGGCTTACTAACCCTTTTGGTCCAAACAAGCCTATCCAAACATACTAGTCCCCCTAGGATCAAACATGCCTAGTTTGGCTTACTAAATCTTTAAGGCCAAACAACCCTAGCCAAACATACCCTACCTAGGCTGAGCTACCACACCACTGCAACAAGAAACCTACTACATCATCATCACTCCCTATTTTGAGGGAGGTCCTTTTGAACTACATCAAGCTTGTCTTGAAAGTATTCAAACTTTACACGATATAGAGTCTTAGTCAACACATCGATAACTCATTCTTCATCATTCTTCTCTTGTACATTCCACAACTTCTTCATACATTTGCAACTGCATTATTCTTCTGTTGTACATTCGCAACTTCATCATTCTTCTCTTGTAGGCGACTAGATACGATGCTTCCTACAAGTCACATACAGTTGCATGATTAGAAAATTTTCATAACACATTCATAATGAAAAATACTATGCATAAAGATATATGTCATATAGTTATGCAACTATTTCAGCTAATACAACATTCATCCATATCCTGTATACATACAGTAACTTTCTAGATGCCTTCCATCTCTACCACGACATTATTGCGAGCGTGCACTACTCCCAACATGTCACCAAAGAGGTTTCACTCTAGATAAGTAGCAATAGAATGTTGTACAGTAACATAAGCCACTTAGCCATCACATGCATAGTAGTAGTAAACTATAAATACTCTAACATGCATAAAACATTTCCTAAATCTAGGAACATATCAATGTACACAACTGAACAATATCATTTAAGCAACTAGATATATGGAAAATGACAATCCAAATACTTATCTTTGTTTGTTTGGTAGAATTCCTCTTGATCCCTATCTCCTTGCATGGATTATTGACAACGTGCTATACTTCATCGCCTAATTCAGAGGACTTGTTTCTATCTTCCTCACGATCGAAAATACTGAGCAATTCTTCTTACACCACAGATCACATTGAATTGTGTATTGGTGTTGAATCTGTGTGTCCTACAAGTGCATCCCTTCTTATCCAATGTTGAAATGGATAAGAGTATGATATTCATCTTCACTGGTAGAATTCTTCTGGATCATATTCCTCATCACTTGAGGAATTTTCCCTTGCTTTCTTCTCAGCTACAATATATTCATCCTTGGTTGCACTGAGAGAAACACTGGTTCGCTTTCTACAACATGCTAGAGTGCTCTTTTGTTTTTTAGCAATGCCAACCCAACCAGAGTCATCATATCTATGCAGGAATATTCTCTGGTCTCTCGCATATATGAGTCCATACTTAATTGTACCCTTTGTGTATATTCTTTTCCACAACCATGCGAACACATCTCGACTCCGCAAAGCAAATATCTAACCTCATGTTCGTCAAGTTCATCAATGAACCAATATTATGCATATAGACTATGAAATCAACTATATTTAAGTTAAATTCCTTTGGTGTAGATATAACCCAAAATATCGAACCTCTTTAAGGTCTTAACTGCATATTTTCCTTGGCTAAGGAAAATATCCTATGTATTCTACCACACCTCTAATATCAAGAATCATGTCAATATTATCAAACTTTGATATCTAACGTTAGTTACTCCCTCTGAAGTGGAGCACCGTCCTCCCTCTGCATCTTGTACTCTATGCATCAAGACATTGGAGTGAAAGGTAGCCTCCTTTTCTTCTAATCTTCAGTGTATCCATCTATGTCACCTGTCAAGGTCACATGATATCAATATCCTCCATCTCGAAATTTGTTGCAAGTTTCTATTGCACCCATTTATGAGCTTCTCGTCCTTTGTAGGATTTTTATTTTCAACCTTGTAGTAAAGGTTGGGATCTCCACCACTCTAGTTGATCCTCAAGCTCCTCATGTGCTATCCCATGGGTGCCTACTGAGCTTGTGCAAATCCTTCTGCACATAGGTGGTTCTTTGTAGAGAGTCCCAAATCTTGGAGGTTGCTCGACCTGTTCTTCTACATCGATTACACCAACTGTTTAGTGTAATATCCACCACCGAAGACATGTGTCTCATCCCTATAGCAATGTCTCACCATAATCGACTCCCTCTTTTTGAGAGAAACCATGAACCTTGCTTTGCATCTCTTGATACGTCCATTTGTTGTATGCTTGATCTTGTGGATCTACTTGGAAGACATTTAGGTAATCATTCTACACGATGGACTAGCACTTCTTGATCATATCATCCTTCCATTCTTTCTTCTTGGGAGAGGTACTTCTTCTGAAGTCCTTTTATTTTTGCGACAATTTTCTTCCTTCTTGATCTTTCTCTTCTTAGCATGGCTTTTTAGGGATTGATTGCCATATTCATCCATCTCTTCTTCTTTTACTCTTAATCTAGCTTCTTCTTAAGTGCATTCCTCCATAGGTGAGCTTCCTTATAGAACAAATTTCTTGAATTAAATATTCCCATGAACTAGGGATACTATTCAAGGTTGTAATCTCCACTTTCACTTCTTCGACATTGTCTCCAATGGCTTCTAGTTGCTCCTTGATATGAGAGATCCTTGTGAAGTAAGATTGAATGCTTTATGATATTTGCATCTTGACATCCTTGAGTTGAGTTCTCAAGGTCATCTTCCTCTTGATTTTATTTCCTTTGTAAAAGATAGTCATTGCATCTAACATCTCCTTGGGATACTTCAAGAATGATACATGTGAGATCCAATGGAGACATAAATAATCCTCTTGGCTTTGACTATGTCCTTCTTGTGCTTTTCTTTGTCTTCATCTTCCTCTATATTTGTAGCTTCTTCTTTGACAAAGGTCTCTAAGTCATGTTTCTTCAAGTACGAGAAGCACTCTATACTTCTAAGCTTGAAATCTCTCAAATCCTTCAAGATTGTTCTCAAGCTTGGTATTTTTTGTCATGATGATAAAAATGAGAACCTCAAATGGAAATAGAGAGGATAAAACTTACCAATGAGATTTCTTCAACTTGATGCTTGTTTGAAAGCTTTTCTAGAAGATTGTTTCTAGTGATCCCAGGGTTTGATAGAGAAACCCTAATTTTTAAAGTTAGGTAACTTTCATATCTGATTGGATAGAAAGATGCACCTCCTCAAGGCAAGTTGAGCAACATACTCATTTCCCCAAAACTATGGACAAAACTACAAAATATATGATGCCCTAGTTTTCTCGGTAGTAGTGATAGGTCAAAATTTGAAAATACATTGAACTGGAAAATTATTCCATAGAAATGTTCTTCCTCCTAGGGTGAGTTGGATGGTACTCCCTTTTCAACTTATTGGTGGAGGGAAGTGCCTGGAACATGAAGCCCTAGTTTCTCCAATTTCTTCTGCAACATTGTTTGATATTGATTCTACTATAACTCCAAAATTCTTGCTCCTAAATGTCTAAAAATTCGTATTGAGATAGACTAATATGTCTTCTTTCCAACCCCATAGGTTAGAGTAGTATTGGATTCACCAAGTGGAACTTATGTTAAGTTTCCCAAGGTGACGTGTTTCAGGACTAATTCAGTATAGAGAACTTGTACGTACTTCCACGTGTCATTGTTTCAACTTCAGGGTTTGAAACACACACCACAAAAATTAAAATCTATTCCCTATATGCAACATCTTGCGAAATTTGATTTAGACCTTCATATCTTGAGAAATAGCAATTCTCTCTAGGTCGCCTATTTAAGACTGAATTCTAGAAGAGTATAGAACCTTGATTTGGAGGGATCATATATCCTAAAGTATAGTGAATATGAGGCTGAAACTTGCACACAAGGTACAAAAATATTTCACCTTCCTCCTTTCCAAGTTTTATCTCTTGATAATTTACAAACTCGAGTTATTGTGAAAATTCCAAGATGACTAGATTTTTCCTTCTAAGGTTTTCAAGCATGAAACCCTAATCTCTAGTACCTGCAGTTGTAGCAGTGTTTCGGCTACACAAATAATTATTTCAGGGTGGCTCTGATACGATGTTATAATTTTGATGGTTATAAAAGATCTAAAAACATTTATCATCATAACATCATAACCATAAGCAAAGGATCACTAAAACAAAGACAAACACAACCACACAAAAGAACACAAAGATTTATCCTGGGAAACCCTCATGGGGGAGAAAACACAACAAAACTTCCTCGATATAGAATTCGACCAAGTACAGTGTAAAACCCCAAGAACAAGAATAGCAATGCTCTTTCCGCAATATATTGCCTCTCTCTCTCAGGCAATGCTTGAGTGAGAAGTGTGTTGCAAATGAAGGAGGCGCCTCACTTATTTATATTCATCAGGTGAGTGACTCAATTACCTAACTAGGTCGACATGGTTCTCTAATTAGGATTGACCTACCTAGGAAGACTCAAAATAACATTTATAAAATACTTTTATGGGTACTATTGCCCCGACTTACAATAGAGGTTTTACCTCATGACTTTTACATGACCAATTACATCAAGGACATCTCCGAGCGGAGGAATAACATCTCGGAAGGAGGAATACAATAAAAGTACAATATAATATATTCCAAAGTTACATTTCTTTCAACAATATTTAGACTTCCTATCCTTTGCATGACTCTTCTTTTGAGAATTTGTTTCCAATGTTTCCACAATTTCAAACATCATTCTGACCTCAGCTTCATTCTAGTTAACATTTATTTTCTTTGTCCCTATATTGCTACAAAATAGGCAATATCCTTTCCTAGAACTATTTTCCTTTTGAATACTTTTCTTTATGCACTCCTCATCAAGAAACCAAATCTTTTGAATTTAGAGATGTCTCAGCCTTGTGGAACAAGTCTTGTTAACTCAAAATTTCGACCATCATTCTGCATCCTACAAAAGCTTTGTGCCAACACTTATTCTTGAGTGTTTATTTCTCATGGCTCACTAATTCCCTAGTTCCTTTGGTTACTCATGCTTTCTTGGGTCATTCCTCTTTGTGGTTGTCTGCACGTTGCTTGCCTCATAGTCTTAAATCCATTCTACCAATTACAAACCTACCTCACCTACATTGTCTCCCACGAGCTCCACTTTCAACAATTACGCTTGCTGAAGTACCTTCTCTTAGGTATCAAACCACCACAATCTCTACAAGGAACAAATCTCTAGTGAATTAATTTCACAAGCACCAAATATCTCTCAAATAACATTTTAATTCTTCTCTAGCCAGAGTTGAAATGTAGTTTTGATATCTGTCTAGTCTTCTCAACCTAGAATTGAAATGATCTATTGTACCACTTGATGTAATCATGTAGACCTACGGCCCTATCTCAAATAAAGAACTTGTGCTTCCTTTTAGAGTAAGCTGTTACACACATCCTATTATTTTCACAATATTTAGAAATTTTATGTACAATGGAAAGAAAATGAACATAACATCCAACAGGACTAGAAAAGTTTTTAAAACCCTTCTTTGATTCGATTAAATTCAAAAACTACAGAGCAATATCCAAATTCAGAGTGCCTTAGTGTTCTCTGGTGTTACAATGGTGGTCATATTCCACACAGTTCTTGCTCACCTAGCTGTGGCCAACAACATCTATGCATCATATCCTTTGTGTGTAAAATATCCTATATCACTCTCTATTATGTAGAACATTTGAGTTGTATTGAATTCAAACCCCCACTTCCTTTATGTGTAGTCTTATCCTTTTTGGAGTGAGTTCCCCTTTTCGGCATGAACACATTTGTAGATCTTCCTTTCTGACATTTAACAATGTGTCCATGTCAGTTCAGTTTCCCCTCTTTTGCTGGAGCCAAAAAGTCGTGATGGTTTAAATACCTAGATATTACCAAATTCATTCCCCCTTTTTCATGGAAGTTGAATGGTCACAACAACCCATTTACTTGGTCGTTGTCAGTTTGTTTCCCATTCCTTCATGGGTATCCACTACTTGGCATGAAATCTTTATGTGATTTTGGACTAGTAATGGAGGAGTAACAACACAAAGTTGTAGTGTGAAGTTACATCAGTATATTTGGGATGTGTCAAGTAGCAGTGAATGAGTTACAACAATAAGTCACAACACGATTTGAAGCATGGAGTTATAGCGTGAAGTTGCAGAGTAGAGTTGCGACATGGAGTAGTAGTCAGGTTATAATTCCATGGATCAACAACCATAGAGAAATAACCACCTTATTCATCCTACATTCTACTTTCCCATAGTTTAGAAGTTTTTGGTTGGTGCAGATCACCCGAGGCCAAGGATACTCCTACATCACAAAACATAGATCCATTACCCTAGTTAGCTCATTAATTATGCTCCTTAACTTTTGTCCATTTGTAGTCAACATCTCTCACATTCTTGTATAATGTTCCACATCTCTTTCATTAATCTAAATACTCTACTTTGGTCCATCCTTACCCAAACATATTTCCATGGATTTCCAAAATCAAAAGGGCCAACAATAATTAACCATAAGAGATGTTTTTTTAATGTAAGATGAGATTGCTTAATTGGGTTTTATGATGTTTATAGATTGTTTAAATATGTATATAAAAAATTTGAGAGCTATTATACAATGGCCAATACCTAAGAATTCTTTTTAAGTGACAAATTTTTATGGATTTGTAATATTTTATAGAAATTCATTATAAGCCACCAATTTCTCTAGGTGAAGCCCTTTTAAAGAGGGGATAAAATTTATCACTCAAGAAACCCTTGAAGAGGTAATTATATTCAATCAATCAATCAATTCATGTGCGTGTTTGTATTGTACAATTGGTCTTTGTATATAACTTTGGATGACCATAACAATATTTCATATCTAGTTCAACCATCTCCATAATTGTTTCCAACAATATCTCCCTATTTTCCCTCATTATCCTCATATTTTAAACATACATATACTTTTGTGCATTCTCTTTTACGTTCACATGTTACAATGTATTTATTAATCTATCACAACTCCCATTTAATCTTTCATACTCCCCTTTAATAAATATTTGTAATTTCAATATTAAGTCATTATCCTCTATCTATTCAATGGTCTTTTGAATTGGTCAAATCTTTATCTCCTTTGTCTACAGTCTTTGCCTTCAATCTTATTCTACCATGATCTTTTGTTTCATCTCCTATCTTATGCAATATTGATCTTCTGTCTTCTTCATTCTTCAACTTGAATATTCATCTTGCACCTGCAAAACATCAAGTTTGTTGAAGTCATATAAAAAGTTTACCATCCACTAGAATACATGGGTCACAAGCCATTGCACCCATTGGTTCTCTCAGAAACTTTCTCTTGTAAATGGTTCAACAATAATTATTTGAATCATATTTTTCACTTGTACATGTTACTCCCCATGTCTCATACTCGATCATCATTGTGGATTTTCTTTGTCTTACCTATAACCACAACCTCTGTTTCAGTGGATTACCCTCAACCGTCACATTTCTCAAGTGGTTTTGTCTTACCACAAACCATACAATCTGCTCTCAGCAGTATGATCTTCAGCTTAAAAGCTGCAACTAGATCAATCTCAGCAGTTATCCCCTCAAACACTTTTCAGACTCCCCTTCATTGAATTTCTCTTGAGTAAATTCATTCACCCTGAATGATCACTTCTCTAGAATGAGCAGCCTCAACTCTCTTCAATGGGAAATTTTATAGAGACGCCCAGGTCTTCTGGGTCAGTTTTCATTAAATGAGCCACCTGCTTTGATTCCACTTTCTTGGGGAATCATGAACACAAATATAGGGAAGTTTCCACCTGCAACAGTTGGAAGTGGTTTGAGGATGCTGCCACAGGTCAGTTTGCTCTCCACCCAGTCTCCTCCACCAATTTGACCAGTAAACACTCTTTTAACAGCTCTCCTAAGCTGCTGTCTCCTCATTTATTTATTTATAAATAAAATATTCTGAATTTACATTAAATATTCTTGACCCCACAGGTCATCAATTACAACTTAGCATAAAATTTAACACAATGTTCCTCAAATAATATAAAATTATTTTTGCAAATTGGGGCATGTGACATACAAACCCCCTTAAATTATAACATCGTCCTCGATGTTTCTTATTCCTCGTCCTCAGAATTCCCTTGGAACAGAATTGGATATGCATCCTGCATATGACTTTCCAATTCCCAGGTGGCTTCCTCTGGACTAAGTTGCTTCCATTGCACGTTCACTTGACCAATGGTGCGGTTCCGAAGTGTGATCTCCCTCCGCTCGAGGATACAGTCTGGTTCCACCAGAAAATCTCCTTCGGGTTCCACCTGTACATCATTCCTGTTAATAACATGAGTAGCATCATGCACATATTTCTTTAATACAGAAATGTGAAAAACATTGTGAACTCTTAAATTTGGTGGTAAGGCTAACTGATAGGCTACCTGTCCAATCTTGGATAGTATTTTAAAAGGACCACAATAACGAGGTGCTAATTTGGCACAACTACCCAACCTCAGAGAACTCTTTTTGGGTCTCAACTTGATGAAAACATGTTCACCTACCTGGAACTCTTTTGGAGTTCTTTTAAGGTCTGCTTGACTTTTCTGTCAATCTTGCACAATTTTCAGATTACCTTGTACCTGCTTTACAATTTCTTCCATTTCTTTCAATAATTTAGGTCCTAATACTAACCTGTCCACTGGATTGCTCCAAGAGATGGGAGTGTTACATTTCCTTCCATGCAAAATTTTGAAAGGACTATATCTAGCTAAAGCTTGATAATTATTATTATAAGCAAATTCTACTAGGTGTAAATAATCTTCCCATTTACCTGTTGTTCCTTTACATACATTCTTAATAAATCTTCCAGTACCTGATTTACTCCTTTAGTATGTCCATTAGTCTGAGGATGGAATAAGGTACTAAAATTTAGCGTAGTATTTAATCCTTTAAACAAAGATCTCCAAAAGTTACCTGTAAATTTAGGGTCTCGGTTTGAAATTATAACCTTCGGTATTCCATGCAGTCGAAAAATTTGCTTTAAAATGATATCAGCTATGTTTGCAGCTTTATAAGTAGTTTTTACAGGTATAAAATGGGATGCTTTAATCAATTTGTCAACCACTACCATTATGGAGTCATTTAAGTTCTGATTTTTAGGCAGTCCAGTAACAAAATCAAGACTAATTATCTCCCATTTCCAGCTAGGAATGGGCAATGGCTGAAGTAATCCAGGTCGATGTTGATGTTCAGTTTTTACTTGCTGACATTCAAAGCATATAACAATATATTCTGCCAGTTTAGTCTTCATGTTGGGCCAAAAATACTCTTTTCGTAACATGGTTATAGTCTTTTGATAACCCGGATGGCATGAGTAAGGAGTTTTATGGATTTCGTCTAAAATTAATAACTTAACCTTAGGTACATTAGGTACATATATTCTATTTTATACAGTAAAAATCCTTTTTCATTCAAGCTGTACCCCGTGCTTAAACTTTCTATTGGATTTTCTTTTGCTTTTGCTTGTAACTTTTGGTAAATTTCATCTTGTTCTGACCCCGCTTTAAGCTGTTCTTCCAGATCTGTTGTATAAGTGCTGATAACTGCTGCAAAATTCAGCTTTGCATTTCTACTTAATGCATCAACAACTTTATTTTCTTTCCCTTTAATGTGTTGAATTTCGAAATCATATTCACTTAGAAAAGCTAGCCACCTAGCTTGTCTAGCATTTAGGTTAGGTTGATCTAATAGATATTTTAGTCCCTTATTATCTGTCATTAGAATAAATTTTCTTCCAATTAAATGATGACGCCACATCTTTAAAGCATGTATGACAACAGCTAATTCCAAGTCATAGGTTGCATAATTATTTTCATGAATTTTCAATTTCCTATACTCATAAGCAATAACATGTCCTTCTTGTGTCAATACTCTGCCTAAACCGTCATTGCAGGCATCAGTACATACTATAAAATCTTTATTTGGATCAACTATTCTTAAAATAGGTGCGCTGGTTAATAAGGTTTTTAACTTTTTAAAACTATCCTTGCACTTTTGATTCCAATCAAATTTCTTTCCCTTTTTCTGCAAAGAGGTTATCGGATTTGCGATTCTCGAAAACCCTTCGATGAACCTCTGGTAATAACCGGTAATCCCCATGAAGGATCAGACATCAGTTACGTCTTTAGGAACTGGCCAATCTTCAATCACCTTTATCTTTTCGGGATCCACCGAAATTCCTTCTTTAGTCACCACATGACCTAAGTACTGGATTTTATCTTTAAAGAAGTCGCATTTACTAAACTTTGCAAAGAGTTTATGTTCTCGCAACTCTTGCAAGACAATTTTTAAATGTTCTTTATGTTCTTCTTCAGATTTTGAATAAATTAATATGTCGTCGATAAACACGACCACAAATTTATCCAGATATTTATGCATTACATTATTCATTAGACACATAAAAACAGTTGGAGCGTTAGTAAGCCTGAATGGAATGATGACAAACTCGTAATGTCCATATCGAGTCCTAAAAGCTGTTTTAAAGATGTCTGCATCTTTAATTTTAACTTGGTGATATCTAGACTGTAAATCAAATTTTGAGAATACCATGTCTCCACGTAGCTGATCAAACCGATCATCTATGCAAGGTAGCGGGTATCTGTTCTTGATAGTCATCTTATTTAATTGACGATAATCTATGCAGAGTCGTAGAGTTCCATCATTTTTCTTAACAAAGATGACAGGTGCCCCCTAGGGAGACACACTGGGTCGAATATAACTCTTGTTAATAATTTCTTTTAATTGTGACTTAAGTTCATTAAGTTCAAGTATATTCATCCAATAAGGGGCCTTTGAGCTGGGCACTGCACCAGGTACCAGCTCAATGGTAAAATCTAGTTCCCTTTTCGGAGGCAGTCTCTGAATTTCTTCTGGAAATACATCTGCATACTCCTTTAGAACTGGTATATCCTCAAATTTTAATTTATCTATGTTGTTTAGGTTTTCCTCATTGGTTATTGTTACTGCATAAGCCTCACAACCTTTCCTAATAGCTCTCTTAAGTTGCAGGGCAAAAATCTGCCTTACGGTTGTTTTTCTAGGGATTCCCTTTACGCTTATTGGTTTTCCATCATTATTTATACAAATAAAGGTTTTGTCATAGCAATTTAAGACCACCCTATGCTGCTCTAACCAATCCATACCGATTAGTATGTCGTATGAACCCAAAGGTAGTACATTAAGCTTAACAAAAGTTTCAAATTGATTCATAGTTACTGTACAATTCTTTACAAAACTAGTTACCTTTCTCTTTCTACCAGTAGCTAACTGAACCAACCAAGAACTTGCAAACTTTTCAATAGGCAGTTTACACTTTTCTACCAAATTAGGAGAAATATAACTTAAACTAGCTCCTGGAACAATTAAAATAGCTATGGGTGTTTGGTTTATCTTACCTTCTACTTCCACCATGGAAGTTTGATAGTCTGCTTGCCGATTCTCCAAAGCTGCGTTGATCCTGGGCATAGTCCTCGCTAAATCTCCAACAATCATCTCCTCTTGTATTTTGTGGATATTGCTGACAATATTTTTCCGATTGGGACAGACTGAGGCATAATGTGGACCATTGCATTCCCAACACTTTACAGGTTCTTTTCGTTCAAAGTTCTTTGTGTAATTAATGTGATTATTAACGGGCTCTTTATTTTTTTGATTGTTCTATGAATTATTCTTATTCCCCTGGAAATTCTTATTAGAAAAATTTCTGGCATTATTATTTTTAGAATTCCGATTAGGCACAAACTCTTTCTTCTTTTGATCATAATTATTATTCTTTTTGGCCTTCCAGTTGGCCATACCCTCCTTTTTCCGATTCTGTTCATAACAGAAATTTGTTTTCCTCATAGCTTCTTCTAGGGTTTTTGGATTGTCATACTCAATCCTGTCCTTTATGTGATAAGGTAAACAATTGAGAAATCATTGTACCTTTGGTTTTTCATCTACAAGGTATGTCACATACCTAAGCAGACTTAAAAACTTACTGTTCAAATATTTCATAGTCATTGTAACTAGTTTTAGCTCATAGAATTCTTTAGCCCTTTTTTCATAGTACTGTTCAGATAAAAATTTCTTTTTAAAGTACTTCTTAAATGTGCTCCAATTTATGTTCTTCTCTCGTATACCTTTCACTCTCTTTAAATCTGGCCACCATATATCAGGTTTCCCTGTAAAATTGTAAATAGCCATTCTAGCCTTTAATTGGTTAGAACAGTTATAAATATGGAAGTACTTCTTCATCCCGGATAACCAGGATTCTGATTCCTCTCCCTTTTCAGTTTCTCTATTAAATGTTGGCGGCTTGATCTTCTTAAACTCTCCAGAAATTTCTTCACAAGGTTTATATTTTCTTTTCCTAGTATGGTGGTTATCCTCACTACTGTCACTAGTATAATAAGAATTACGTTGATCACCAAATACTTCGGAAGATGAGCTACTTTCATTTTTAATTTGTTTAGTCTTTTTATGCTTATGTTGGTAACTTATATCTTCCGAATCAGCTCTTTTACCCCTTCCCTCAGTATGAAATCTTTCTATTAGGATCTGATTCAGCTCCTCTTGAGCTCTCAGAATCCTCTCATTTTCTTTTTTAACAAATTCTATTTCATATTTTAGTTCTTTTACTGTTTGTAAAAGTTCTGAGGAATTAGTGGTTATGTCTTCTTGTATATGTTCTCTTTGTAAATTATCTTGTTCAGTATAGGGAGATTATCACATGCCCCAATTTTGTAAAAAAAATATTATCATATTTGATTTTATTTCAAGACAATATGTTAAATTTTATGCTAAGTTGTAAATGATGACTCAGCAGAGTCAAGGGTGTGAATGTAATTATGAATATTTTAATTATAAATAAATAAAAGTGGAGACAACAGCTTGGGAGAGTTGTTAAAAGAGTGTTTACTGGTCAAGTTGGTGGAGGAGACTAGGTGGAGAGAAAATAGACAAGTGGCAGCATCCTCAAACACATCCAATGTTGCAGGTGGCAACCTCCCTACATTTGGGGTCATGATCCCCCAAGAAAGTGGGATTAGAGCAGGTGGCTCAATTAATGACAATTAACCCAAAAAGACCTAGGCAATCTTAAAAAAAATACCCATTTGAAGAGAGCTGAGGCTGCTCATTCCAGGAAGAGAACCATTCAGGTGAATGTACTTCAGAAGATTTCATTGGGAAGGGAATTTGTGGAATGTGTTTGAGGGGTAAACTGCAGAAAGTGATCTAGTGTAGCTTTTCAACCGAAGGATATTACTGCTGAGTGCAGAGTTAGTACTGAGTCATTGGACTAGTATCTTGTTGCATGCTCCACTAGTTCTCAGCCAAGGAGACCAGGAACAGGTTCGGGGGTCCTGAGAAGTCGCTGTTTGAGTGCTCTCTAGGAGTTGGTAGGGAGGAACGACCTCCCAATGCTGCTGTTGTCTAGCTTAAAACAGGTTCTACAGTCTTCTATTTACTGTGTTAAAAGTTTATATCTGAGAATGAATGAATAATGAATGGTTTACATGTTTTGTAGTGAACTGTTAAAGCTTGTAATCTTTTAGTTATTTGAATATTGAATATGTATTGGATGAAATAATCCTAACCTGTGTTTTCCCCCGTCTGGAATGGACCAGACCGTACTCTAGCACATGTAGTATAATTTAAATAGATGAAAAGATATGATAGAAATCTAATTTGAATAAAGTTATTATGTATTTCAGAATGTTGAAATCTTTTCTTTCTGTAGATAGTTGATTTCAGAAAAGAATATTAATCTGCCTAGTTAGGTTTATTGTTAAAACCTGACTGTGTATTAAGAATGCTAGAAAAAGAAATAGTCATATTATTTTTTACTAATAGCAATGCATTAAATTCACGAGTTGTTCAAGTAGGTAAGTTATTTCTTTTATACAGTACTTTCTTCTGTAAACTACACTACTATCTTGAAACAGAGAAGATAGAAACAACTCAGATATAATGCCTATCTTTTTATGTTAAGCAAAGAATAGAGTATGGTTCTTTTAGTTTATTTCTTTTACTGATAATAATAATAAACTTAACCCACAACTATTTAAACCCTAGATAGAGTTTAGTAACATATATATTTCTAAAGACAAATTAATCTAAAGATAAAGAGTATCTTAACAGGGAACTATATATAGCTCCAATAGTAATTTATTTATATAATTAAAATGACTAAGATACGACAGTAATTTATGTTTAAATTAATAAGTATTATAACAAGAAAAGGTTTTGTAAACAGATTATACAGGTAAAGGAAAATGACAGGGTCGTAACCCTTATTTCATTTCTTAGTAAGCTAACCGAAATAATACTATTGAATGAACTAAAATAATATAGATTAGTCACAGTCTTTATTAAATAAGTGTACGCACAAATACAAGCTTAAGTATTTATATTATATACAGATAATAGTATTACATAAATAATATCGTTTATAAATTAACAATTCTTTAAACAAAATGAAGGAATCTTAAAGTAAGAACCAGAGTTTAATTCGTTAAACCCTAACCTGGAAATCCTTGAGTACTGAAATGGTTTAAAATTCTATTAATAGTAATCTAATCTATTTATTAACAATACATAAAATATATTTTTACAAGTTAAATAGGGTTAAAACCCTAGCTCGTAATTCTGAGCTGAAATTGCTCAGTTTTCTTTAAAATATGCAAAACCATTACAGTAGTAACCCAAGATAAGCAGTAAACTTATTTATTTTTTATATAACCATTAAAAGAACAATTTAAATTCATTTACATAGACATAAAATACAAATACATAAAGGAAAATGAATTTAACTTACAGACAGACTGTCCTAAAAATATTTACATTATATCCATGACCCCGAAGGCCGAATGTAAGTCAAAACATTAATGAAGTACAAAAACTCAGCTAAGAGCCGAGTATTCACATCGTGCTTTGGAGTATGAACAAGTATTAACATAATATTACAAAACTATAAGTTCAACCCTAATACAAGAGGAGAGCTTTACAAGACATAGCTTAAAGCCGAAGTCACCTTGCGAACAACAAGGGTTTAAATCAAAATAAAAATTACAAAAACGGAGAACAACAACCCAATAATGGGTGCAACACGGCCGAAAATTTTTCCAACTGCAAGAGTCTGTACAAGCAGGGGAAACCATTTTGGAAATCGGAGCTTACTGTGAACGATTCGTGGATCCATTTATATAGCACGGTGGTCAACCTTGGAGACGAGCCAACCTGCACTATAAAGAACCAAAGTTAATTAAAAATCAGAAACCCTTATGCGGAAAAGAACAATAATCAGCAATAGCTCTTAATTATTTTTTTTTTACCTTAACTGGAAGTGAAAGCGATGGAGCCCCGGATGAACAGTAACACCACGACCAACGCTAAAAAGAGCCAAACCCTCATTCTTGCCGAGGATGGAGATGACAAGACTCTGGTGTTTTTTCACAACTATCAGTAGGGGTGTAGGTAAGCTTGAGCAATGGCTACAAGGAGTCTGCAAGCATGGAGTTGGATTGTCACTAACATGCAAATAGGTAAACTAAACTCCAGAACCCTAAGATGAAGGAGCTACACCATCACTTACAGTAAGCTCAAGCTTTCACCAATGACAGACCACGATAGAGGAGCAGCAAAAAGGAGTTTCAAGCGGCCATAAAGCCATAAACAAGGAAGGCAGTAAACTTTGATCAAAGTAAAGAAATCACAGAGGAGGCGAGCAACAGAATCTAGCTCAAGGGAGTAAGCCACGATAAACGCCAGCTTTGGAGCCTCTGTAGCTATCTGCAACTCACGACCACCATGGGAGCTTGCAGAGCAGCCCACAGGACCAACGCAAATGTCAGAGATCGATTAAGCCAAGGGTTAGGGTTGGCAACTATATATGCAACCAGTGCATGGCCAAGAAATTTCCACGTGGCCGCATCAATTTAATCATGCAGTGGGTCGACTTTCCATAGTCACTTGCATTTCACAACAATCATTTAATCACCCAATGATTTCATCAAATAACTTATGATCTCTATAGTTTGCATGGGTTTCATATATCATGAAAATTGTTTAATGTTAATATTTAGCTCATGATTGGCATGGGTTTGCAATGTTATTATAACGTTGACTTAATACATAATATAATTGTTAAGCCTCGTAACCTAAAAGAAATACCTTATATAATTGATCGATAACCAATGTTATGAGATATTGCTAGTCAAAACTAGTGAGGATTATGTTTTTTTTTACATAGTAAGTTATACTAATGAGTATCGTGGGGAGACATTACAAGGTTATATTAACATTATCGTTAGTTATACGCATAATATATATGTGAGTATTAATCCCTTTTTTTGAATAGTTACAAACCATCAAAGCTTATAGTAATATAATCATTGTGAAATAGGGTGTAATAACTAAGTTGTTACCTATAGTATTTTAAGATAAATTATGAAATCATTGACTTATAAACAGTTTAATGAATAGTGTAAGAATAACTATCTATTAGTTCCAGTTCCTTTCATGCTGTTGTAAATGATTACACAACATCCAACTTGAGTAATTTGCATAGGGTCGTTTGGGTAGGATCATAAGTATTATGCAAATGTAACACTGATAAAACCTTTGATGTCGATAAACAAATAGTTTATGCACATTTTTAAATCTTAGAAACTAGCAAAGTTTTGATAGAAAACTACGTAATGGAAACGTGAAATGTAAGAACATTTTCCTATGAACTCTTTTACTTAATACAGATCCATGAGATCTTATCTTAGAAGTTGTGGCAGTTTCTCCTTACCTGGAGTATAGTTTTACATTCTTACCAAATTACTAAGGTTAACATAAGATTAAAAGATTGGCTCGATAAGAAAAACACCAACCCTGGAAGTTGTTCTTAGATAGAATTTAATGCAAGAAATGTAATATAGAATTGCTAGGGTATGCATTTTGAAAATAAAGAATATCAAGCAGATAAAATAAACTGCTCAGAACCAAAGGAAGTAGTACTGTCGCTACATACTCTACAGGAAGAAATACAATCATTTGAACTTCGTTTACAATAGCAACAGAAGAAAACAAACCGTGTTACCTTACGGAAGTAGGTTGGATTACAACAGCTTATAATCTAAGCTTATTAATTGCAAATAGAAATATTTCAGGATGCTTTATGAATTTAAAGACGATACTCAGTCATTTATATCTGTAAACCTGTAAGAACAAATAATCCATTTGCGTTAGCATAAATGCTAAGTAAGCCCCGGAATTCAAAGTCAGATTCCACCTACTGTCATAAATAGAACTCATCAGTAACCCAAATATAGAATTAATGCGCAAGTTAAACTTAAGATTGTGTTAATAAGAAAACTACTGAGTTGACATAACTGAGTTTATGCAAATTAATCTATTAACTATTTCTCTTGTCGCTAACTGCCAACTATTAATAAACTGCAGTCTCAGCATTTTATGTTATTTCAAAATTTTAAAATTTCGTGAAAATTTGGGGTTTTTACAGAGATTCCTCTTCTGCATATTCCTCCGGTCTTTCCATACCTGTTATTAAACTCAGAAACAAATTTCTCTATTGATAACATTAAAAGAAAACAACATCAACAAAATGATTTAAATTCTATGTTTCATATAAGCAAGTTGAGCTTCCTCAAGGCCTAGTGTTTGAACCTTGTGCTCTGATACCACATGTCATAACCCCAAAATTTCATAAAAATTTAAAATTTTTAAAGTAACATAAAATGTCTGAATACGCAGTTTAGTAACTGCTAGCGGTTAGCAGAAAATGAAACAATTTAACAATTTGTAATAATTAGTTTCAAAATACAAATAACTAATACAACTTTAATTTTTATAAGTTATATAAAAATGACTTGCATTTAGATTGCTGCTAGCTGTACTAATAATTTACTTTTGGCAATTAGGTGAGAAACTATCTTTGAAATTCGGGGCTTACTTAGCATGCTGCTAACTTAGATGGACTGTTGGTTCTTACAGGTTCAGCAGGTAAGCGAATGATCAAGTAGAAGTTTATTTTGTATGATAGCGAGAAGTATTTTTGTAGCATGTTAAGATGTTAGTAAATAAATTGATTATTTAAAAGCAAGGCTCTGATGAGGTAAAGTAATTTCCTTCATTGTTTTGGTTCTAAGACAATATTCATAGTTTAGACATAAAGAATGTTATCCTTAACATACTTAGTGCCATTTACTAGAATGAGTTCTGCCAAGGTTTCTTTCTATCGAAAAGATTATAATACTTAGTTAAATAAATAGATTCTTCCAGTGAGCTTAGAGCTCAAGATCTTGACATACAATTACTTTTATTGTAAATGATCTTACTGCTATTATCATGTTTAATGCTTAAATGTACTGCTTTATGCATGAATATACTCCTATGATTTTCAAAGGTAAAGTTTACCAATAGATTACATATCTCTACTTCAACTCTTCTTTACTAGTCATGAAGATTATCAACCTGTTGATTGTATGCAATTATGCTTATCTTCTTGCACTACTAGATATCAAGTTATAAACTTCGATTTCCAGGTTATCGTCACACTACATGTGTTATTGTGAAAATACAATACCACATCGTTTTTATAATGTTACCAAAATAATTTTACTTGTATCCTTAGGTAGTTTGACTACCTAGTAATTACCATGGTGTAGTCTAATTATTGGTATGATATATTATAAGTTTGGTTCTTTATAAAAACAAGATTACTAGCTCCAAAGTATAGTTGACCTTATGTAAGTATATGGATTATCCTAAGGTGGAATACTACCTAACAACCACTTCCATAAAGTCGAAACTAAAGGTAAAACACATTATCAGTTTTATTCTTATAGTTTACTAAATCTAATGCATGGTTTACACAATAGTAGGAATGTTATTTGTAATGTTACCATACTATACGGAGTTGTAGTTTATAATAACTACTATGTGTAACATATGGTAATTTCACTATCTAAAAACTTCTGTCATAAGGTCGACATAAAAGTAGAAACATTATAAATGTTGTTCCTATATTATACTAAATTTAAGCAAAGCACAAACAGAAATATGAATGTTTTTGTAAGCAATAATAAGAACCATCCAAAAGGTCATTGGCAAAGTTGACATGGGAATTAAAATTAGTAAACGTTATACTATGGTTGATTCTTCGTGATTGTATTATTGGCAAAGTTTATGCACCTTTCTTCTATAGTCGATGACATCGATTCATTATTAGTAATGATAGAAGGCCTTATTACAATCAATTCGCAAATGATATAAGTCTTTATACAAAAGTTGATTGCATAGTTTTTAATTATTGGAAATGATAAGTTTGCATTTGATAGTGCAGGGTTGACTATAGAAACCGACCCACTCTTTGAGTTATATTTCTAGAAGGGCACATGGATGAGTCTCCACCATGCAATGGTTGACTATTAACACAACAAAACCTTATTTTCTTGCATTTTTCTTCGAGGGTTTGCTCTGCGCTGTGAGAACTCTTCGCAGCCATGAGAGGCTGCTCCTGATTTGCTTGTTAGCTCCATTATTTGCCTTGCTTTGAGAGGTGGTTTGAGTAACTTAGTTTATATACTCAATTTCTCTTGTGAGTGATGTTTTTACTGTGTAAGTGGTTTCTACGACTTCGCTTAGCTTGGAGCCTGTAAGGGATTTTGCCCTGTCCTTGCTTAATCCTTACCTGGGTCTTGTGGAGTTTAAGTCGTTTCTTACTTCCTTCATCACAGGGTTGGCATGACGGCTTGCTTGCTTCTCTATGTAGTTCACTCACGCTAGTGAATGTTCCTTCTCGGCTCGGCTCTCTTCTTGCTCACAGGTATAGTTTTTAATTCATAAACCAAAATTTCTTTTATTAATACCATTATTTAAGCTAGGGTTTATACTTATGAACCAAGTCTTATTTATTGCTCGGAACTGTGTTCTTATAGGTACCTGCAATGACTCCAAGATTTAAGTGGAAAAATACGACCTCAAGCTTCGATGAACTTCATGGCCTCCAACCGGTAAGCCCTGGTTTCGATGTGGGTTCTCCCTACTTACGATAAGGGTTGTTGGAAGAAGTTTACAGTGTTTGGAAGAATGGATTTAGTTTCTTCGATGGTTAAAATGTTTAGTTTGTTATTACTCAAATTTTAAGTAAAAACCCTTGCGGTGCTCGTTGGGTAGCACAGGATCTTGATAGGATCTTGAGCCGTGATTTGTATTTGGTTTTGGTTAAACAATTTAGCCTTACGGCTTGATAATGTTATACGGTTGGTTTAAGAAAATAAGAACTTCGTTATGCCTTGAGTTTTATAAGAGCTCTGTCTCGTTTGCTCCAGTTTTACCTTTACATGTAGACTGTGAACCGTGTTTCATTTAACTTGTCAGTAATGTATTTAATTTACTGTTAAAATATTTATTTATATATATTTTATTTTAAGGAAGAAGATTGTGGTCAGTCTAGTTGCATAGTTCGTGGGGTTTTTATTTTATTTTACAGTTAGCAATGTGACTGGTTATATTTCATTACAGGATTATTATGTATTTGAATCTAATAGCAGAAAAAGGTTTCAACCCTTTGGTTCTCACAGGCTATAAGCATGTCTGGATTTGAGATTTTATAAAGCACACATATAAATGATTCTTAGTTTATTTTGTCTATTATTTACATATACATTTATTTGATTTACTACTCTGTAAGTTATATTTATTTTGAGCTCTGTAAAGAAAACAATGTTACACTAGAACTCAGTTTATTTTTAAGGGTTTAAAGAAATACTGTAAACCCTACCGTATACAAAAATTGCTTCTGCTTGAAGTATTCTTAACTCTATTTTTAAGAAATGAAATAATGGAATATAATATGATTTACAGTTGTACTTTTAATTCTGTAGGAAATGAAAATGTTCTAACAGTTTTACTCCCAGTTTTTAGTTAAGAAAATAATACTTTAGATTTTTAGTGCAGCCTATTTAACACTAGAATAATCTCGACTCTCATTAATTTTGCAAATATGAAAGGATTATAAACGAATCCCTAATCTGGTTTTATTAAGTTAATAATTAAGATTAAGTTAACTTAAAAGCTGTTTGGTTATTAACTTTTTGTATGCTTTCTCAAATATCAGTTATTATCTACTATAATATTTTTATTTCCTATCAGTATACTAATATTGTAGTAATAGTGTATTTACTATTTCTTATACATGTATTTTCATTTAGTTTGTTTAAGTAAAACAATAAGTGTAAGCAAACCATAACACTGCTTTTTCATTGCATTCTTTAAACATTGAAATAAAATCTATTTCTGTTTACCTACAGATACAAGAATCATATCTACTATTTTCATTCTAATAAAAGAATTATTTCATTTATTTAAAACAATTTAACTGTGCTAGAGTACGACCTGGTTTTCAGGTGTGGAAAAACACAGCTTAGAAATTTAATTTCTATTTGTTTCATTATTTCCATAACCATTTTCATTTCTATAAATAATCTAAAAATTGACTGAATCTAACATTCCACATTCCACATTCCATAGTTACCTTTCATTCATAAACCCTAAACATTTAACATACATGTAGTAGATAAACTAAGATTGATTTAACTAAGACAGTAAAAATAAAATAGAACCTGTTGAGGACAAGATGACAACATCTATTAATCTTGCACATTGATCTAGGAACAAATAATCAATCTCATGAAGAAATAATCAACAAATAACTCAGAAATGGTGTTAATAGGAACCATGATGGTTTCCTCTCTGTATATTCAATAAACAATGAATAGTTACAATAACAATGTCAAGCAATAACTTGAATGAGTGAGGAATTCGAGTACCTTAGGAGGTCATTCGAATTCAATGAGTGAGTCTGGCTTAACTGACTGTAAGCCATTCATTCACACTTAGTTAACCACTTGACCAAAACCCTAATTGACTCACCAAACCTTAACTGAATTCATAGTGCAATAAATGACCGAATCTCAACTGAAGGAGATCAAACACATGTCATAGCAAGCCAACTATCAAGTGCTAGTGCTCCATGCCTTCAATGAACCCCGATGAGGTTAGCTGAAGCTGAACTGATCATCAAAAGTTGGTGGAGGCACCCCTGTTGACTCCAGATCATTAAATAATAATAAATAATCATTAAATAATATATTTAATGAGAGGAGGAGCCTTAACTGACTGGTTGAACTGATTGTAACCATCAGTTAGCAATTAGGTGCATTAATATCACTTAGATCACCCCTGGAGTGCTCCAGTTAGCCTCCTTGACTGTAGGAGAAGGCTAAGTTAGCCTCCTTGACTGTAGGAAGGCATGGGTGTGACTGGATGATGGAAATTAATGCTCCACTGATGTCAATTAATGTCAATTATACTTAGGATAGTGGTTTAACTAAGCCAATTTGACCAAAAAGACTGTGTATGGTGGTAAATGTCTCCAACACCCTCCTTTAAGCTATACTCAGGAAGAGTTAGAAAACATAGATGCATAAAAATGCTAGGGCCCCGGCAACTAAGGCCATAGGTCACCCTGTACAATGCTGAAACTGAAACAACGGTCAAAACAAACTAAGTGAGGAAAAGAGGGAAAACCCAGTGGGAAACCCCCCCCCTCAAGCTGAACACTGCAAAGTAGTCTGAATCACCCTGATGAACTCACCCCCAACAGTAAACGAAGGTAAGTGAACTTATTTTCTGAAAAGCTCTTGGTGAATATGTCTGCAATCTGCTCATCAGTCAGGCAGTATTGCAGAATGATGGTCCTATCATGCACTAGCTCCCTGATGTAGTGCATGTGAATCTCTACATGCTTGGTCCTTTGCCAGGTAACTGGATCTGTGGATATCTTAATAGAACTTTGGTTGTTACAAAAGAAGATTGTGGACAAAGTACTACCAAGATCAAACTCTGAAAGAATGCCTTGCAACCAAACTGTTTGGATGCAAGCATTTACCACTCCTCGATACTCGGCCTCTGCTGAAGATAGTGCTATGGCAGCCTGCTTTTTGCTTGACCAACAAATAGGGCCACCACCAAACATGGATACATATCCATAAGTTGACTTCCGATCAATAGAATAACCCACCCAATCGGAATCTGTGTATCCAACCAGCTCTAGCTTGGAGTTTGCAACATAGTGAATGCCGTAGGTCCTGGTTCCCTGAATACACTGGAGGATCCTCTTGGATGCCTTCCAATGAAGATCATTAGGCTGCTGCATGTATCTTGATACATCATTCATGGCATAACAAATATCAGGCCTAGAATGTGTCAAGTACAACAAGCTACAATCAGCTGTCGATAGATAGTGCAATCCATGGGAGGTGTGTGTTTTCCTTCTTCAAGGCTGATCCCTAAAAGGAAAGGGAACGGTGTAGGCCTACATTCAACCATGTTAAACTTGACTAATAGGTCTGAAGTGTATTTGGACTGAGTGACCATAATCCCATCATAATTTTGCTCGATTTCGAGCCCCAAAAATTGTTTTAGAAGCCCCAAATCACTCATTTCAAAGGCATTGTGGAGAGCAGTTTTGATGGCTGAAATGGAGGAAATTGTGCTACCTATGATCAGTAAGTCATAAAAATATAAAACAATGATAATTAGATGACCATCATGCTGTTGTAAATACACATCTGGATCTGATCTACACCTCTGAAAGTTTTGTGAGAGAAGAAAGGCATCCATCTTGAAATACCACTCTCTTGGGGCCTGTTTTAACATGTATAATGACTTCTTTAGCTTGCAAACCAAAGATGGATCAGTGATGTAGCCCTTAGGCTGCTTCATGTATATCTCCTCATGAAGATATCCATGCAGAAAATCTGACTTAACATCCATGTGATGCACCTCCCAGTGCTTGGATGCTGAAATAGCCAAAACAAGGCGGATGGAGTCCATTTTTGCAACCGGTGCAAAGGTATCATGGTAGTCCACTCCTTGGATCTGAGAGAAACATTTTGCTACCAGCCTTGCCTTATATTTGCAGGTTCTTCCATCAGCATCAACCTTTGTCCGAAACACCCACTTGCATTGAACCAATTTCCTTCCCAGAGGAAGAGAAACTAGCTCCCAAGTAGTGTTTTTCTGAAGAGAATTCATCTCTTCATCCATGGAAACTTGCCATCTCGGATCATTCCGAGCATGGTAGTAGGATTTTGGATCTGAAATAATCATCAAATAGCAATTTTTAGACAGCAAACTATCAGAACAAGAGAGCGCAATACCTGCTCTTTGGAAATTAGACCGAGTTCTCCTTGGATCATCCGGATTTCCAATGTTGTCTCCTGCGGAGGAGAGTGTCTGTTGGGCCCATGTAGGAAGATGATTTTGAACTTCAGGTTCTGATTCAACATCTTATAATTGCTACACATTGATATCAGAAATCAGAGGATCCAAATCAGGGTCATCACCCCCAATTTCATCATCCAAATATTCAGTAGAATAGGAAGGAAATTCAACAATTTTCTCCTTCACTAGTTCGATCTCCTGAAGAGGCTCATCAAACTTGACACTTCTCTCGGTGATGATCTATTTGGTATTGATATCCAGCAGCTTGAATCCTTTATATTCATCATGATACCCAATAAATAGACATTCTATGCTTTACGTTTGCAAAGCCCTTCTTTTATCAAGTGGAATCCGGGCCCATACAGTGGACCCAAACACCTGTAGGTTCGACACATCCGGCTTGTGTACGAAGTATACTTCGAAAGGAGTCTTTCCTTTCATGGATGAGTGTGGCACCCTATTATGGATGTATTCTATAGCATGCATGGCTTCAGCCCACAAATTTGCAGCAAGCTTCTTTGACTCCAACAGACAGGTGGTCATCTGCTTGAGAGACCGGTTCTTCCTTTCCGCTACTCCGTTCTATTGGGGAGTGTAGGGAATTGAATGCTGGAATTGAATACCAATTTGGGAGCATATGTAAAGCAACTCATTATTGACATAATCCCCTCCATTATCAGATCTCAAGATCTTGATCTTAAGCCCAGAGGCATTTTCGATCAAGGCCTTCAATTCAGAAAATTTTTCACATACTTCTGATTTCTTTTTGAGAAAGAAAACCCATGTATACCTTGAAAAATCATCAATAAAAGTAGGGAGGTACCTTGATCCATTCATGGATGTGATAGGAATTGGACCACTGATATCAGAATGTATTAGCCCCAATATGCTTGTAGCTCGGTTTGCCTTCCCTCGATCGAACTTGTGCTCAGGGTGTTTTCCAATCACACAACCCTTGCAAACTCCCGTGGTTGCCTTGATGACCGGGAGGCCTTCAACCATGGATTTTTTCTGTAATTGCTGCAAATATTTGAAATTAAGATGACCAAACCTCTCATGCCATAGCCTACTAACCTCATTTCCATGAGTTAGCAGAGCAGTGGGCTTTGCATCCGCAACAAAGTGAGAGAACTCATAGGCTTTTGCATGATGATTTGCAAGGCCTTTTGCAATGAGTTTCTCGGATGCAATTTCTGTTATCTCAACATCATTTGGGATGAAAGAGACTCTCTTAGGAATTATGGTATGTGTCATCTGATAGACACTATGGATATTTGTTGCTAGAGACGGTACATACAAAACATTAGAGAAAAAACCATTTTCAAGATCTACAGTACCTTGTCCTTCAGAAATGATGGTGGAGTCATCTCCCACGTGGATGGGGATGGATTTGCCGGTCTCCAAGGATAAAAAGGAGTATTTTTCAACCGTCATGTGATTCGAATCTCCAGAGTCAATCAGCAGTGCTTTGGACTTCGAAGTGCTTGCTATGAGGGCATGACCTTTCTCATGCTGTGGTTCCCGATCTTGGTGATCTCTCCTTCGAAAGCTCTCCGGAATATTGATGTGATTCCTCTCAAGGAGAGAGGTTGCTTCATCAAGCTTTTTCTTCATGCAGGCATGTTCAGGGTGAAAACCCTTCCTGCAGTAAGAACACTTGACTTTTTCTTTCCCATTATGCCCTTTTCCTTTGTTCTTACTTGAGCCGGAAGATTCATCATGCTGCTGGTTTTCAACTCTAGGCTTGGGAGCATAAAATTTAGTTTTCTAATTTTTCTGCTGCTTTCCTTTACCCTTCAGATCTTTGGGCCTCGAACATGGAGGGCTTGATCATGGGAAGATCGGATGATCCCCATCTGGACAAGCTTGTCATGTTCATTTGTTAGGGACTCAATGAAGGCATTGAGTGTAGGCATCTTCCTCCAGGGGTTGTGAGCTTCCCCGTACGGAATATAGAAACAAAAACTGAATAATCAGCCCCGAGTTTGGAGAGAATGGAAAGGATGAGTTGATCATCCTCCTTCTCCACGTTGCATTGCTTCAAGAGTAAAATAGTATGCTTGAACTTTGTAAAGAAATCATTCAGAGTCTCGAAATTGGAAGGTTGGAGAGACATGAGTTCATTTTTGAGCTGGTAAACCCTCAAGTCATCATGCTTTCTGTATAGAGATTCCAATTTGTCCCATATTTCTTTCAGTGTTTTCAAATCCGTAAGATGGAAGAGAACGTCTCGGGAAATAGAGAGGCACAAGAAACCGAAGGCTTCATCCTTCTGTTGCAGCTGCAACAATTTCCCAAAATTCTAAATTTTTTTAGGACCCTCCTTTGCTTGAATCAGTTGGATTTTCTTCTTGAAATTGGTCTAAGAACTTTCAGAAAGACTCTGCTTATGCTTGGATTGAGCTACCCATTGTTTGATTCCTCCTTTGATGCCTTAAGTAATCCACTTTTTGATCAAGTTCTATCGCTGCCCTTAAGTGCATTTGAAAACGTGCTGAAATTGGAGGATGATTTGTTTTGATTTTCCACCGTTGCAGGTGGATCTTAGCTTTGGTCTTCCACAGTTGCGGATGGGTTTTTGTTTTGCGGAAAGAAAAACCTTCCGACTTCCGACCCGTTGGGTTTTTCACGTCGGACGCTTTTTTGTTTGGCATCGAAATCTTTTATGATCTTTTCTTCCGCCGTTGCGGATGGGTTTTTGATTTTTGACTTTTGGTTTTCTCCTGATCCGAGTGATTTTTTCGATTGCTTTTGAGTTTTGAGTCGGAACCTTTTATCATGTCAGTTTTCCCCGTTGTGGAAAGATTTAAACTTTCGTCTCCCGATCTAAAACCTCTCGACGTCTGATCTCTCAACTGCTACTCGATGTGTATAACCAGAGCAGAAGGCTTGGCGCTTTGGTCGTCTGCTGTTGCGGAGGGGAGATTACTTCCAACCTCCGATGCAAAAGCTCTCCGATATCCAATATTTTCTCCTTGCACATGTGAGCAAATATATATATACGGGGACGGTGTATTGTTATTCCATTGTTATTTTAACTGCCAAGCACTGTCGCTGTCAAGCTATCATTTTCTTGAGGTAGCGAAGGTCCCTGTTGTCGGTGTACCTACATCCAGGTGGCAGCTGAGGAACCCTAGCCGTCATCGATCTGCCATACTCGCCGTATTGTCAGGTAGGCTACTCGTCGTCTTTTCCCGTTCCATTTGAGCTGTTAATGGTTTTCTATGGTGGGTTTAGGGCCCCGACTGTTTTCCTTGTCCTGATAGGTTATATGCTTATATAAGTGGAGATTTTATCTTTTTTGACCATGGAAGGGCAGTTTAACCTTCAGAGCAGCTTTGTTTTTCCGCCACCGTTCATTTTGCTACCCTGCGCATAGGGATTGACTCGGTTTCGGCGCAGACGGCTGTTACACCGTCTGCGCCAAACCGCCCTTCATAGTCATGATAGGTATGAGGTAGGTCTGCCATGGACTGCTTTAGGGGTTTTGGGGCTATTTATCCCGTGGTGCGTTACCCGTTGTTGAAGCCCTATCCGTTTTCACCTATGCGGTTCTGCACGTCCTCAACGAGCTTAATGTCGAACCCGTAGCCTGCTGGAAGGAATATGTCTTTTCTATTGGTGTGTAGGTGTGGCACCATTGAGAAAAACTCATAGTTACTACTGTTGTTTCCCGCACCGCTTAAAACCCCAACCGTTTTGTACCTATGTACTTCAAGCTACCTCGTAGAGCTCAGCGTTCGAGCCTCAGCCTGTGTGAGGAATTTTATCTATATTCTTAGTTTGTTGACCAGAGGGGCGTGGGTATGGTTTTGCTAAGGCGTCATTAAAAACCTACGTAGCTGCTATTGTCTTTCCCTCACAGCGAAAGGACCATGGCATGCATAGAAAGCAAAAATGGGTGGCCTATTGATGTAGTTTTCCTTGTCATCTTGAATGTGGCTGATATAATTGTTCAATATCATACAATAGTAGTAGACTGCTATTTTTTACTATATGTGACATGTTTGCATTATGCTAGATATAGACAAGGTCATTAAATGCTGCACTTTGTTTGTAACAGTTCAGATTAGTTAGGCCATTTTAGGCTATCCATGCATACATTTATATCTCTAATAGATGGCGGTCATAATACACATTGAAGAAGTAAAACGCTGCACACTATCATATAAATGTCTGCACCTTGAATTTCTCAATGTTACAATGTTATATATGGCAGGAAGAATTCGAGTCCACCATGTCCAAGAGGCAGAAGAAGAAGGCCCCTGTGGTTGAAGAAGGGCCAGAAGTAGAGGTTGTCACGAAGACCGAATACATATATGAAGACACTCAATGTGTTTCTGGTGTTGAACCCAAGTACAAATGGGGTGAAATATATAGATTGATTTCCCGCAGGGAGGTTCCCGACATGGGCCTCGAAGAAGAATCCATCTATGCTAACATAGAGAAATCTTCTCTCATGAAAGTTGCCACCAGACCAGAGCTGTTCCCATGCTCTGAAGTAATTGGCTGAATTCTGCCCCAGGCAGATACAACCACAATGATCCTGGGAAACGTTGAAAAGAAAGGCTATGCTGCTTACAGCCCTGGATATGTGGCTCTATCCTATCACTTGCCAGAGGCTCAGGTGTTCTTGTCTGATGATTGGTTAAACAACATAAGAATGGACCTCATAGAGACCATGAAAAGAATGCTACTGACTGGTAAGCATTTTAGAACCAGAGTAACAGGCAAATATGATACTGCAAGTTTAAGGGTTCCATACAGATTCATAGCCTTGATGCTCAACAGATTATTTGGACGAGCGCATGGCAGGTTATTCAAACTGGAATGGATACCCATCATATTTTATGTTGCAACCCAGGGGACAGTCTTCAACTGGGCCAGCCTTATATCGACCAGTCTTTCTTCTTGCTTGGCCGCAGCTTTGGGAGGAGAATCCCGGAAAAGGTCCGAATTCTATATGAGTTCAATACTGATAGACTGTATATTGTGCAACCAGCCTTTCCCTGGTCTCAGGTGCATCTGGGACAGGGAAAGAATGCCTATTTATGCTGCTTATAAACCATTGTGGGCACACTAGTACCACAGCCATTACAGAGAATACTGTGAGCACTTCATTATGCCACTCTACGCGCTCATTTTCCAGAAAGAATGTGATTGTATGTCTGAGGGGGCCATGCAAGTAATAGAGGATTATGTAGACTACTTTTTGACAGAAAATGGCATGTATTTCAGAATGTTTGGTGGTACGAGAACACCTTATCTGCTGCCCAAATACGCAACTGATTATGTTATCCACAAGGAGGTAGTCAGACAAGTATTCCTGGATGGAATAGGCAGCTTCCTGTTCGAGCATAAGAAGACCGCTTATCCTCCCTTGTCTTTCAGACTAGGGAGCTACAGGTTCACTAAGCTGAAACAAGCTAAGGAATTCGTAGAAGAGCTGCAAAAGTTCCACTTTGGCGAGATGCCTTTTCAGAGAAATGATACCCACAGGAAAGTAGCTGAGCACTGTAAAGAGCACAAGGTGCATTTTGAGTATACCCACCATTTTGATAGGGAAGAATCTGTCTTCCAGAATGCCCCAAACATGACAGCACTGAAGAGAAGATTCAAGAAGAAAATCACTACCATAGGTGGAAAAGGGGATGAGTAGGCAAAGGCAGAGGAAGAAGCAAAAAGGAGAAATGAAGAAGCCTAGAGGTTAGCAAAAGAAGTTGCAGAATGGTTGCGTACAGAAGAAGCAAAGAGAAAGCTCGATGAGGAGCTCCAGACGCAAGAAGCTGAAAGGATAAAGTTGACACAACAGTCAGTTTCTGAAACAACAGCAGAGCAGACCCAGGAAGTGGAGACTCCCGAGGTTCAGACCTCTCAAGTACCTACTGATAGCACACCCATGGTCCCCATACTCAAGCTGGTCCCTTTTGTGCAAGAAAAGGGAAAGGAAATCCCTGATTTCAACACTGTTTATTACGATAGAGCAACAAAGAGAATAATGAAGAGAACAGAATGGAAAGTAGAAGCAGAAGGTATGCCTGGTAAAATGATAACGGATACGGCGGTTATGTTAGGAATAGACCAAGACCTAAGGCTCACCTTGAGAGCTGGGACTGCAATACTCCACGCCTTAGAAGACAATATGAACAAGGTGATGAATAACTTGGAGCAGTCTAAAAAATCCACTGCTCAGTTGAAAGATACATTAAGAAGAGAGCGAGAAGAATACAATAGGATGAAGAGGAAATATGAAGACATGCAGAGGGAGATGAAAGCTGCTAAAGCTAAAGCACAGGCCCTCCAGGCAAAAAGACAAGTGAGGGAGACTACCCAAGAATTCCTAGAGAAGGTGCAGAAAGAATATCATGAGCTAAAGGCAGAGAAAGAGCAGCTATTGGCAAAGGTGGAGGAGATAGAAGAGCAGCAGAAGATCCTCTTGCAGGCCAATGATCTGCACTCCCAAGAACTGAGAAAGGAGCATCAGGAGCAGATTTCTTCGTTGACCACTGCTTTGGAATTGGCAAGAGAACAACAGGTTAACCTCTAGCCATTTAAAGAGCATGTCTTGGCCCAAAAAGCTAGGATGCTGCAGTTGCAGATTGCTATAGAGGAGGAAAGGTGCAAAGTTCTACAGATAGATGGCCGCTTAGAAGAAATCACGAAAACCTCTTCCTACTTCATGGATAGATCACAGGACGTGCTTGAAGTCTTGACTGCCAGAATGGTGAGGCTGGAAAACAACGAAGAAACTCCAGTAGAGCTACCAGCAAAAGATAAATCAGCTCTCAAGCGGGATTATGACCTAGTAGAGTTCGCCATCAACACCGCTGAAGACTTCAAGAAGGCAGTTAAGAAGGAAAAAGGATTATGCATCGAGTTTTTCAGAAGACTTCTCATCACTTACAACCGGTGCCAAATAGAGGCTGAGCAGAGACTTGAAGCTTTCCCAGATCACAACGCCTTTGTGGAGTTGTTGCAGAAGAAATACCAGGAGGAGGAAGCTAAGGTGCAACATCTTACAGCCCTGGATGAGAAGATTATGAGGAACGAAGTAGACCACTCAGCTGTCAGTGTGCAGCTTTTAGATCACCAGCTTCGGTTAAGTGCAGCTAGGATCGAGGCTATTAAGAACCAAGCTGAGAAGTTTGAGATAAATATTCAGTTTTTGGAGCCTTGTGCCTTTGAAGGCATCACTACTAAAGCTGCAGTGTGGAGAAAATTCCTAGACAGCCAAGTGGGGCCCTCCTCGTGAGGGATTAGTCACCTTTGTATTTTGTAACATTTTTGTAAAAGCATTTAAGGAAAAGTAAACAATGGGAAATGAAGAGTTGGGAAGCCCAAAGGTTACCTTTGGGCAGCCCAACAGTTACCCCCTTTTTTTTGTATAAATGTAAAAAGGCTTAGAAGAAAAGGGGACTTTTTCCCAGTGAGACTGGTGAAGACATATTGTAAGAAGAACTATTTCCTTTTGCAATAGAAAATTACAGTTTGCCTGTTGGAGAAAGCTGAGTGGAATATTCAAATGTTATGCTATGGATTTGTTGAAGAGGAACTATTTCGTTTTCAACTCTATGTCCATTAACTGTGAGACCGTTCTAACTCATTGAACCTATGTTCTTGTATGAATGTTTTCCAGTTTATTTTATGAAGATTTCCACTATGAGTAATGGATGCTGTTCATAAACAATTGGCTATTTGATTGTCGAAAATATCTTTAATCTTTCATGTGTTGTAGATAAGAATGTCAGCTACCTGTAATTTCTGTTTACAATGCATGAATAATCCACATTACTCATAAATAAATCATATTCTGGCTCCCTGGGGATAGGTGGATAGATAGGTAGTTAGATGGATAGTTAGTTTATTTCACTACTGCATATGTGATTTAGATGCCTGTGAGCCTAAGATGAGAGGTAAGAACCTGCGCATCACATTGTGTAGTTCCTCGCATCCTTATCACCCTGCATTGTTAGTTAGGGGTTTGCATTGCATACATTAAGTCAAAAAATACAAAAACTCGGTGGACCGGGCCGCAACCGGTAAAACCTTTGTTCTGTTACTTTGACCTACGGTAGCCGGACCGCAAACCAGACAGATTCCCTATACCAAACAGTTAACGGGCTAGTTGGGAACGTTGATTGGGGAGAATCCCTTACTGTTGCTGCCTGCGAATTTTCGGGCCTCAACACCTTCTTGTTCAAGAATCTTGATTTTTCTACGGTGGATCTAGGCTCAACTTCAATGTCCATGGTGACTCTAAAAAGTCCTTTGGAGCGCAACTGAATCTCCATATCACTTTTCCATGAGTGGAAATTGTATGGAGTCAAGAGATCTGCTGAGGAGGCCATCTGGATGTGCTGTAGCGAATGCTTCACCTATAGAAACATGAAAATCAAAAGAGAAAGGGAAAAATAAGGTCAGACAGCCTGCACATTCTAGGCTTTCATCACACCCAGCATAGTCAATCAAGCAAGCTTGATCAACAAGTTCTTTACTTGGGATATTGAGTGTAAGCCTTGGCTTCTGGTGCAGTGCTGGAATTTTGAGCTATTGCTCACTTTTCATGGAGAAATCTGTCAAAAAGCATGTTTTTGAGAGATAGATCTTCGTCCCACTGTATGCTCTGATACCATATTAATCTTGCACATTGATATAGGAACAAATAATCAATCTCATCAATAAATAATCAACAAATAACTCAGAAATGGTGTTAATCGGAACCAAAATGGTTTCCTCTCTGTATATTCAATAAACAATGAATAGTTATAATAACAATGTCAAGCAATAGCTTGAATGAGTGAGGAATTCGAGTACCTTAGGAGGTCATTCGAATTCAATGAGAGAGTTTGGCTTAACTAACTGTAAGAAATTCATTCACACTCAGTTAACCACTTGACCAAAACCCTAATTGACTCACCAAACCCTAACTGAAGTCGGTGTGCAATAAATGACTGAATCTCAACTAAAGGAGATCAAACACATGTCATAGCAAGCCAACCATCAAGTGCTAGTGCTCCATGACTTCAATGAACCCCGATGAGGTTAATTGAAGCTGAACTGATCATCAGAAGTTGGTGGAGGTGCCCCTGTTGACCCCAGATCATTAAATAATAGTAAATAATCATTAAATAATATATTTAATGAGAGGAGGAGCCTTAACTGACTGGTTGAATTGATTGTAACCACCAGTTAGCAATTAGGTGCATTAATATCACTCAGATCACCCCCAGAGTGCTCCAGTTAGCCTCCTTGAATGTAGGAGAAGGCTAAGTTAGCCTCCTTAACTGTAGGAAGGCATGGGTGTGATTGGATGATGGCAATTAATGCTCCACTGATGCCAATTAATGTCAATTATACTTAGGATAGTGGTTTAACTAGGCCAATTTGACCAAAAAGAGTGTGTATGGTGGTAAATGTCTCCAACAATAGCTTGAGGAGTCCGTTCCTCGCTGCCAATATCCTGGAGAGCGCTCAAACAACGCTTCCTCTGGACCCCCAAGCCTGTTCCTGGTCTTCTTGGCTAAGAACTGGGTGGAGAATGCAACTGTAAAAACCTCTGACACTTGACTGGTTCAAATACCTTAGTAATAACAATCTGCTCTTAGCAGTATGATCTTCAGCTTAAAAGCTGCAACTAGATCAATCTCAACAGTTATCCCTTCAAACACTTTCCAGACCCCCCTCCATTGAATTTCTCTTGAGTAAATTCATTCACCCTGAATGATCACTTCTCTAGAGTGAGTAGCCTCAACTCTCTTCAATGGAAAATTTTATAGAGATGCCTAGGTATTCTAGGTCAGTTTTCATTAAATGAACCACCTGCTCTGATTCCACTTTCTTGGGGAATCATGACCACAAATATAGGGAAGTTGCCACCTGCAACAGTTGGAAGTGGTTTGAGGATGTTGCCACATGTCATTTTGCTCTCCACCCAGTCTCCTCCACCAATTTGACCAGTAAACACTCTTTTAACAATTCTCCTAAGTTGTTGTCTCCTCATTTAATTATTTATAAATAAAATATTCTGAATTTACATTAAATATTCTTGACCCCACTGGTCATCAATTACAACTTAGCATAAAATTTAACACGATGTTCCTCAAATAATATAAAATTGTTTTTGCAAATTGGGGCATGTGACATCTGCTGTCTAACTTGATTTACAATCTTCTTCTACTATTTATAGGCAACCTGAAAATTGCTTCTACGTGAATCTACAGACTTGCCATTAATGACTGTAATTACTATCTACTTACAAACTTAGCTTCAAAAATTAATTCGACTAGTTTAGATTACCAAATTGTGGACTCTTCACTCTTGTCAGATTGACTGACAAGATCTGGACTGATACAGACTCTGACAGAGTCGGTTGAGATCAGATACGGATCTGCGAGTAATTAATATTTCCAACACTCCCCCTTAATTATGAGTAGATGGGGATTTTTAAAACAAAATTTACAAAATGTTTTAGAGCTTAGACTTGCTCTGTGCATGACAGAGTTCACTGTGTAGAACTTGTCATTCCAAGATAGTTGTGAATATACTGGAATGTGTCCTTTTCCAATGGTTTTGTAAAGATGTATGGAAGTTGATCTTCAGACTTGCAAAATTCCAAAAAAATTTCCTTGTTGTTCACCAACTCTCTTATGAAATGGAACCTTATGTCAATGTGCTTGGTTCTCTTGTGAAACACATGATTCTTGGATAATGCTATGGTTGAATTGTTGTTGCAGAAGATGGTTGTCGGTTCTTGATGGTTCTGTGACAAGTCTTTTAACACTCTCCTCATCCATACAACTTGACATGCAACACTTGTCGCTGCAACATATTTTGCTTTTGTTGAAGACAGAGTTACTGGGCTGTTTCTTTGAAGCCCATGAAACAACATCTGTACCAAAATGAAATGTGTACCCAAATGTGCTCTTCCTGTCATCTATGATGCCTCCATTTTCACTGTCAGTGTATCCAATGAGTTAAAAAATTTCTTGAAGTTGAATACGTAATGCCAAGATCTTTTGTGCCACCTACATACCTAAGAATCATTTTACCTGCATGCTAATGTGAGTTTTTTGGTGACTCCATGAATCTTGAGATCAGACTTACTCCATACATGATGTCTGGTCTTTTCGTTGTCAAATACATAAGGATGCCAACAAACCTTTTGAACAACGTAGGATCTACAATTGATCCTTCATCATCCTTGCTCAATTTTAAACCTGCTATTACTGGTGTTGGGGCTGTATTGCAATTAGACATGTTAAATCTTTTTAAAACTTCACATATTTTGTCTGTGATATGAAAATACCACTTTCAGACTGTTGAACTTCAATGCCTAGAAAAAACTTCATAAGCCCCAGATCAATCATTTCAAATTCACTTTCCATGACTGCTTTAAAATCTATTATGCCAAAATCACCAGTAAATATCAATTCATCTTCATACAATCACACAATTAAATCTTACCTTGCTCATTCACTTTGGTGTACAATGTCGGTTCACTTTCACTTCTGTGAAATCCATTTTTCAGTGAGATAGGAATCAATCCGACTGTACCAAGCTCTAGGAGCTTGCTTCAAACCATAGAGTGCCTTTTTTAGCATGTACACTTTATACTCTTGACCTGGAACTTCATAGCCTTGTGGCTGTTCCACATATCATTTCCTATTCTAGATAACCATTTAAGAATGCCGACTTAACATCCATTTGATAAACATGCAATTTATTTTGTGCAACAATGGCCAAGACTGTTCTCACTGTATCCATGCGGGCAACAGGTGCAAACGTTTCATTGAAGTCTATGACGAGTTGTTGTGTGAACCCTCTTGCTACCATTCTTTCTTTGTTCTTCTGTACATTCTCATCAACATCTTGCTTGGTTTTGTAAATCCATTTGATGCTGATTACATCTTTGTCTTTTGGTACATCAACCAACTCCCATGTCTGGTTTTTCTCAATGCATTCTATTTCTTCATCCATGGCTTGTGCCCATACTTCTTCAATAACTTCTTCAAATGTTAGTGGATCATATATAGGAGAAAATAATGCAAAGAGAGAGAATGAATTTGGTGTACCAGCTTTATATATCTCACGCAGACTTCTTGTCTTCACCGGTTCTGTCGATGTTGACCTTGACGAAATGCTTGATGGAGTTTGCTGTCCTCTTGGTGTGCTTGTCAGTGTAACTTGAGCTGCTACTTGTGTCAATGGTCCTTGTGTTGAACCATGTTGCGGTAACATGGGAGTTGACGGTGCTATGACCGGTTGACTTACTAGACTCTGTAGCCTTCTCTAGTGAGTTCTCCTGTCTAACTTGATTTACAATCTTCTTTTACTATTTATAGGCAACGTGAAAAATGCTTCTACGTGAATCTACAGACTTGCCATTAATGGCTGTAATAACCATCTACCTACAAACTTAGCTTTAGAAATTAATTCGACTGGTTTAGATTGCCGAATCGTGGACTCTTCACTCTTGTGAAACTGACCAACAAGATGTGGACTGATACGGACCCTTACAGAATGAGATCGGATACAAATCTGCGAGTAATTAATATTTCCAACAACACCTATATGGAAAATTAAAGAACAAAAGGTGGCATATGAAGATGACAAACACGTATGCTTAGGTGGGCCTATCAAACGGTTAAATTTAAGCCATAATTATGGTAATGCAACAATAAAATTCTACTCAATGAAGAAAATGAATATTTAGGGAATTGAAATTGTTTGAAACAATATCCTCCAAAATCAGATGCAAATGGAAGAGAAACTTGTTTAATTAAATAATTTTTTTTTGTGCAAAGATTGTTCTCTTTTTAACAAATGCATTGAATTTATCAAACTTAAACTATACTTTCAGTTTGCAGACACTACCATGAATGTTCCTTTCTTTCTTAGTTAGTATTCAATACTCACTGTAAAATACATTTTCCTAGTTAAGAAATGGCACTTGCCTATGTCTTGAAATAAAGACGCCATATCGGCTTAAATATAATATTATATATTATGATAAAAATGTTTTGAACCACAATGATGCTCCTTTCGAAAGTCTAAGTGTACATTACACTCTACAACCATAACGAGTTATCTAATCTATAGATCATTTTGAAAACATAACGAGTTATCTAATCATAGATCATTTTGCATCTTTTCAAGTAAGTTTGGTTGGAATTCAGCAACACTATTTGTTGTTGAAATTGAATGTTAAAATTGCAATTTTTATTGTAGAAATGGATTTGACGACTTAAGTTTGGTTGGAATTCGGCAACACTATTTGTTGTTGAAATTGAATGTTAAAATTGCAATTTTATTGCAGAAATGGATTTAGAGGGCTCCAAGTTTATGCAATTCCAATCATTGAAAACTACCCTTTAAACAATTTCCACCAAATTTTGACAAAAAAAACTTACAAAATTTTAAATGCAAATGATCTATAGTTTAGTTTACACCCAGGGAACTTTGCCATTGATCATGATCATACAATATCAACGGAGAAAAAAATGTATATGACTATAATTTCATCACAACCGCCATGGCTTTCTGGGACGAATATTTGGGGATTGTTTTCCTGAAATCTGCTTTGGTGATCGCTTTCCAGCAACCTTCTTTGGTGTAATTTCTTTTTTAACCACAAGCTTTGATGGTGTTCGATTTTCAGGCACATGCATTGCTGATGGTGTTCGGTTTTCTGGCACCAGCATTGATGATGTTCTTATATTTTCAGGCACAAGCTTTGCTGATGTTCATTTTTCATGCTCCGGCTTTGGTGGTGTTGCCATTTCGAACAATCCATTTGTTGTTGGCCTGTCAAAAAAACCATTACATTTTGGTTTTCCATTTCCACCTTCATGCACATGCTTTGCCTTTGCCTTTCCCTTTTCCAACGTACCGATTGATTTTGGTTTTCCATTTTCTAGAGAACCATTTGATCTTGATTCACTTGACCTCACTTTCAAACGTTGAGGTTTTATGAATTCAAGATCTTTGTTGAGAGAATGCACAGCCGTCTCCAGTTCTTCAACTCTATGATTTTGTGTTTCTACCAAACGCCCAGTTCTGTCCACCTCTTCTTGTAGGATTTCATTCCGTTGTTGAAGAGAATGTTTTTTTCCCTTGTGCTGCTGAATTAAATCTAAGTGTTGTTCGACTCCTTCATTCACTTGTTGCTCAAGGCTGTTCATTTTACTCTCCATTTTTTCAATTTTGGTGAGCGAAAATTGTAACCTCTTTTTATTGCACGAAGACTCGGCAATCAAAGCCTGCTTCTCGTCTTCCATTATACTCACTCCCTTGGGTTTTCAAGAAGTCAACTTCACTGATTAGCTCTAAAATCTTTTCGCTCATTGATCCTCTTTCTTTAGTCATTAACCCAAGGTTTGTTTGCAACTCTGCAAGAGTGGCCTCCAAATTTCTCTTTTCCACATCCCGCAAATGCCCATGCTGCGCGTTTTCTCTTAGCAAATTCTGAATCCTTTCCTTGGATTCATTCAACTCGGATTGCAAATATTTATGTAGAACACTCGCATTTTGCTCCATAACATCTTTCAAGTGAGCCAATTTCGCATTATGTTTCATTCAACTGGGACTTCAGGGACACTACTTCAGAGCCTACAAACAACACTCCATGTCGATGATTGTGTTGCCTACAATCAAATCCATGTATTCATGAAGTCAAAACTTCGGCTTGGGTAAGGCTTTTGTGAGTATGCTGGCTGGTAAGGCTTTTGTGAGTATGCTAGCTACATTCTTGGTCGTACAATACTCCGTGCACACATTTTTCTCCTTCTTGTCGACCGTAAGTCTCAAATAAAATGACCTTGGATCTCAGTGTGTTTAGATCTATCGGGAAACATAAGGCTGTAAGGCTGCACATATGTTTGATACAAGATTGGTTTCAAAATTAAAGAAAAAGTAGGAATCTCTTTCATCATCTCTATTTCACTAAAATCAACTTTTTTAACTATATTGCTTCACAACTACCAATGGTTACATCAATATATTCAACTTGCGCAGTGGAATATGAGGAGGCAATAAAAGCATGTTGCTTGCTTCTCCAAGAAACAACATGCAAAAACCTATTGAAAAACATCAAGTTGTAGAGGACTTTTTGGAATTCATATCACTTGTTTGATGAACACCTACAAAGTTGTGTAAAAAACATCATATTGCTTCACATATCCAAGACCAAAAGAAATAGTATTACTCAACAAATACTAGATGACTATGTTACCAACCTACTAGTGTACCATATTTGGTTTCTCTATGATCTAATTTAGACTATTGACTAAACCAGAGTAGATTCAAATCCTAGGCTCTATTAAGCACCGAGATGGATCAAATTTCTGGAGGTGCAAACCTCTTCTTAGGTATCCATTGATTTGATTCAAACCAAGAGACATATAGTTTTATTTAAGGTCCACATATAATATTTTTATTATTAATATTTAATATTATTTATGGCCAAAATATAATATTTTTTATTTTGTTAGGAATGAACATTGCATCATTTCCCCACACATGGTTTTAAAACCATATGCAATTCCCTCCGACAACCATGGGTTGTTTAGGAGGCCTTGCAAAGGCCCTCCTAAACCATGTACAATAAAACCATGGGTTGTTTAGGAGGCCTTGCACATGGTTTAAAACCATGTGTAAAGCCTCCTAAACCATGTACAATAAAACCATGGGTACATGGTTTTAAAACCATGTGCAAGACCAACATTTTTATTTTTTACTTTTTTGTTGTTTTGTTAGTTAGGAAGATTACAACATCTTCCCCATATTAGATTATTTTATTTTGGCCTATTAAAAAATTTATTTTTGATTAATAAAAATAAGTTCTGAAAGTGATATTATTTTTTATTTTGTGTTACAAAATCTCTTCCATAATATTCACTATCACTATTATTTTTTGCCTACATGTTACAAACGTTACATCACCTTACAAGATCTCTCCCATAATATTCACTATCACTATTATTTTTTGCCCACATGTTACTAACACTAGCGTAGATCCAAATCCTAGGCTCTATGAAGTGCCGAGATGGATCAAATCTCTGGAGGTGCAAACCTTTTTTTAGGTATCCATTGATTTGATTCAAACCAAAAGACACATCTTTTTATTTAAGGTCCACATATAATATTATTATTATTAATATTTAATATTATTTATGGTGGACATATAATATTTTTTATTATTTTTTATTTTGTTAGAAATGAACATTGCATCATTTCCCCACACATGGTTTTAAAATCATATGCAAGGCCCTCTTACAATCATGGGTTGTTTAGGAGGCCTTGCACATGGTCTTAAAACCATTTGCAAGGCCCTCCTAAACCATGTACAATAAAACCATGGGTTGTTTAGGAGGCCTTGCACATGGTTTAAAACCCATGTGCAAAGCTTCCTAAACCATGTACAATAAAATCATGAGCTGTTTAGAATGCCTTGCACATGGTTTAAAACCATGTGCAAGGCCAACATTTTTTTGCAAATAATTCAATTTTGTGTTTTTTCTTGACCCACATATTTTTTTTACGGATAATTAAATTTTTACTTTTTTATTGTTTTGTTAGGTAGGAAGATTACAACATCTCCTCCATATTAGATTGTTTTTGTGGCCGACATTTATTTTGGCCTATTAGAATTTTTTTTTTATTAATAAAAATAACTTTAAGAAAGTGATATTATTTTTTATTTTGTGTTACAAAATCTCTCCCATAATATTCACTATCACTATTATTTTTTGCCGACATGTTACAAACGTTACATCACGTTACAAGATCTCTCCCATAATATTCACTATCACTATTATTTTTTGCCGACATGTTACAAACGCTAGTAACGTTACATCATGTTACAAGATCTCCCCCATACTAGGCTGTAGAGCGCCTCTCGGTGCAATTACATCATGCTACAATATCTCTCCCATAATATTCACTATCACTATTATTTTTTGCCGACATGTTACAAACGTTAGTAACGTTACATCATGTTACAAGATCTCCCCCATAGTGGGCTGTAGAGCGCCTCTCGGTGCAATAAAACAAATTAATATGAGTATTCCATAAACAAAGAGCATTAAGAAATCACATCTTTACTTGGTCATGGACTCATAATTTCATACAAGGATCTATGAGTGTAAAAATTAGTTTGTAACTTTTCTATCTAAATTTCTTTAAAATATCCAAAACTTAACTTACTTGCATGCCATCAAAGTTAGTTGATCTTTGTCCCACTCCACTTCTAAACCCAGAGAACAATGAAGCTCACCCAAATCGTTCATTTCAAACTCTCTAGAATGACTATTTCTTCAACTAATGAATAGAACCACCATCATTCCTAGTAAGAATGAGATCATCAACATATAAAACAATAACCACAATGTTATTTCTTTTACTCAAAATGTAAAGATTGACATTAACATAGGATTTCAAGATTTTTTTTTTCATAGATCATCCAAATTCTTCACCAACGTCTATATTTTCCCAATAACCTCCTTTTGATCTTAATGGTCACTACCACTCACCACATCAAATTCATCTTATGTCTTGTAATCATCCATAGCTTCATCAGTCTATTTCCTAGCTAACTCCTTTTAATCTTTTGTCACATCATGCTGCACCTTCATACCAAAGAAATTAAATGTCATATTAAAATCAAATTAATCATAAATAACATCTCTGTAATATGGAACATTTCCCATTAGGAGCAAAGCTTCTTTATGCTTTAGACTCATCACCGTTATCTAACAAGTATGTCAACTAGAATCCTCAAGCTTACTTCTCTTATGAGAAGGTATGCAGTCATATGCTAGTGACATAAACACTCTAAAGTTATCAACAAAAGGTTTAACTCCAATTAAAATATTCCTTAATTATAACATCCCTCAATGACTTATGACAACACATGTTCACGATATAAACACTAGTATTGCATGTTTCTACCCAAAGAAAATGAGGGAGATGAAATTGCTCCAACACACATCTAGTTGATTCAATGATACTCACATTCGTCGTTTCAACAACCCTATATTTTAGAAATGTAATTATGAAAAAATGAAATCTAATTATAAAAAAATTAGAAATGTAATTATGAAAAAATGAAATGTAATTATGAAAAAATTAGAAATGTAATTATGAAAAAATGTACTTCTTAAGACCAAATTGATTGAAAAATGTAACAAACTCATTAAACTTGCACTCACCTCCCATTATCAAGGTTTCTTGCGACATCCTTATGCTTTTATGCCAAAGGTTAAATATACATAAGTGATCAAAAGCTTCATTTTTATGCTTCTTGAAATAGTCCCAACACTTCCTAGAAGCATTATTTATAAAAGTTATAAAGTATAGGAAAATGGAAAGAAGTAAACTTTTGAACCGACGATTTGCATCGATCGGACGACCGGCTGCGCGTGACCGGTCACGTCCGACGCGGCCGGTCGTCCGATCGGTGCAAACCGTCGGGCAAATAGGTCCCGGCAAATGGAAATGGTACTCATTGGCCCACTAACATTGAAGTGAACAACGTCAAGAAAATTCGTTATATGATGTTTCTTTCATATGGCTCAGTTATATGGTTTTTGTGGCTTGTTGAGAAGGGATTTTGATGTTTCTTTGATATGGCTCATGCATCACACACACATGCCCTTTTTAAAAAATCAAACTCAGGATTGTCTCTTACCATCACTTCAAATTTCTTCAAGCTATCAATATTCATATGGTCGAACATTTATATCACAACTTCTTGAGTTACTTCCTTTGAAAAATCAACGCGAGGTTACGTCTTCTCAAGCCACATTTTGCATTTTGCACAACTACTTCATGTCCAAGTTTAGCAAGTTTACTAGTCCATGTTTCTTTTTTTATATAGTATCAGGGATATATAGTTTATTATTACATAGTTAGTTTTAGTAGTTTAGACTATGTGAGAAAGAATAAGAGATAGTTATGTTTGTTTTAATGGCTTCATTTTCTAATGAGACAGACATTATTAAAATAAACCTTATATGTAGGCATGCTCTAATATCTATGTACATATTTCTGAAATATTAATATAGACATTACTTGGTTAAGAAAAACAATGTGCGTCATAGTTATATTGATCCTTAATATAGTACAAACATAAAATAACATCTTGTTGGCCTTTACTTCAAAAAAATTATACAACACTATGACACTTTATGATAATCTTAATGACTACTCTTTGACACTGATTGATGATCATAATGATGACTATGTTGGAGACATTGTTTCTAAGAACTTGTGCACCTTTACTACAAACACAACGACTTATTCAAAATTGTAATATTGCTCTCGGCAAATGACTGCGGCAATTAACTTGAGTTACTGCGCAGTACAACCTTTTTCTTTTCCCCTTTTTAACTTTAGTAGAAAGTCTTGCGACTCAAAATACTTGCGGCAGAGTTAATGCGATAGAGTTATTGAAACTAACTTTTCACCCGACTCACATTTACCTAGTCAGATTTACTTGGCTTCGACAGGCTTGTGCATTCTCCGTTGTTCTGTATATTCAGATTTACAATCTTCTTCTTCATATAGAAAACGCCTATTAACAAAAATTGCTTCTCTCTGAAGCTTCCGACTTAACACTAAAGGCTGTAATAACTCTCTACCTAGAAACTTAGATTTGAAACAATTTAATCCGACTGGAATATATACAAGAGACGTGAACTCTCCATCTTGTCAGTCAGTCTGACATAAATTGACTTGCTACAGACTCCGACAGAGCCGGATGACGTACTATTCAGATCAACGAGTAATTAATATTTCCAACACTCCCCATTAATTATGAGCAGACAATAATTTTTAAAACAAAATATTACAAAATGTTTCAAAGCTGAAACTTGCTTTGTTCATGATAGAGTTCACTGTGCAGAACTTGTCATTCCTAAATAACTTTGCAGATATTGGAATGTACCCCTTGCCAATGGTTTTGTAAGATGTCTGTAAGCTAATCTTCAGACCTCTAAAATTCTAAACAAATTTCTTTATTGTTCACCAATTCTCTTATAAAATGATACCTTGTGTCAATGTGTTTGGTTTTCTTGTGAAACACATGATTCTTTGACAAGGAAATGGCTGAATTGTTGTCATAGAAAATGGTTGTTGGTTCTTGCTGGTTCTGCGACAAGTCTTTTAACATTCTCCGCATCCAAATGGCTTGACATGCAACACTTGTAGCTGCAACATACTCTTCTTTTGCTGAAGACAAAGTTAGTCTGGGATGTTTCTTCGAATCCCACGACACAATACTTGTACCAAAATGAAATGTGTACCCACATGTTCTTTTTCTGTTATCTATGTTTCCTCCTTTGTCACTGTCAGTGTATCCAACGAGTTTAAAATTTTATGAGGTTGAATACATTATGCCAAGATCCTTTTTTTCCACTTACATACCTCATAATTATTTTACCTGCTTGCCAATCAGAGTCTTTTGGTGACCTCATGAATCTTGAGATCATACTTACAACATACATGATGTTTGGTCTCATTGCTGTTAAATACATAAGGCTTCCAATAAGCTTTTTAAACAACATAGGATCTACAGTTGATCCATCATCATCTTTGCTCAATTTTAAACCTGTTATTACTGGTGTTGGAGATGACTTGCAATTAGACATATTGAATCTTTTTAAAATTGTACTTGCATACTTTGAATGTGATATAAAAATACCACTTTCAAATTGTTGGAATTCAATGCCCAGAAAAACTTCATAAGCCCCAAATCAGTTTTCAAATTCACTTTCCATGAATGTTATAAATTCTTTTATGCCAAAATCACCATTAAATATTAAATCATCTACATACAGGAAGTCAACTAACATGTTACCTTGCTCATTCACTTTGGTGTACAACGTCGACTCACTTTTACTTTTGTGAAATCCATTCTCAACGAGATAGGAAGCAATGCGACTGTACCAAGCTCTCAGAGCTTGCTTCAAACCATAGAGCACCTTTTCCAGTATGTACACCTTGTGTTCTTGTCCTGGAAATTCATATCCTTGTGGCTATTCCACATGTACTTCTTCATCTAGATAGCTATTCAAAAATGTTGATTTAAAATCCATTTGATAAACATGCCATTTTTTTGGTGCAACGATGGCCAACACTGTTCTGATTGTATCCATGCATGCAACTGGTGCTAAGGTTTCATTGAAATCTATGCCGGGCTACTATGTGAACCCTCTTGCTACCATTATTTCCTTGTTCTTCTTCACATTCCCATTAGAATCTTGCTTGGTCTTGTAAATCCATCTGATGCTGATTACATCCTTATCTTCTGGTACATCTACCAACTCCCATGTTTGGTTTTTCTCAATGCATTCTATTTCTTCATCCATGGCTTGTGCCCATAATTCATCTTCGACAACTTCCTCAAATGTTAATGGATCATCCATTTGAAAAAATAATGCAAAGAGAGAGAATGAATTTGGTGTACCAGCTTCATATATTTCACACAGACTTCTTGTCTTCATTGGATCTGTTGATGTTGAACTGCTTGATGGAGTCTGCTGTCCTCTTGGTGTGCTTATCGGTGTAGCTTGAGATGTGAGTTGTGTCGTTTCTCCTTGTGTTGAACCATGTCGTAATGTCATGGGAGTCTGCAGTACTGCGACCGGTTGACTTACATGTGGTGTTTGAACCACTTTCTCGGTCATGTCATCATGCTCTACATTCGACACAATCTTGAAATTTTTCTCAACGGTTCCATGATTCATTATCAACGAATTGAACATTGCGACTGATAATTACTTTCCTTGCAACAGGGTCATACAACTTGTATGCTTTTGTGTCTTCATAATAGCCAACAGAAATACATTTTTGTCCCTTCTTGTCTAATTTCTTTCTCAACTCATCTAGCACATGAGCATATGCAACACAACCAAAAACTTTTAAATGAGAAACACTATGATTCATACTTGTCCATGCTTCTTGAGGAACCTTGTTCTTCACACTCTTTGTTGGACACCGGTTCATAATGTTTACATTAGTTGCTACTGCTTCAGCTCAATATTCATTTGGCAAATGCTTGGATGCCATCATGCTGAGCACTATCTCCACAATGGTTTCATTCTTTCTCTTTGCGACACCGTTCTGCTGAGGTGTATATCGTGAATTGAATTGCTTTTGTATGCCATGGGTTTTGCAAAAAAATAGAAATTCATTTGAAACATATTCACCACCTCTTTTCATCCTTAGGATTTTGATGCGGTGACCACTCTAGTTCTCCACGAGTGTTTTGAACTGCTGAAAACAACTAAATGCATCAGATTTATTTTTCAGAAAACATACCCATGTTTTTCTTGAGTAGTCATCAATAAAAGTAAGAAAATAATTGCAGCCACCAATGGATGATGTCTGTATTAGGCCACAAATAGAGTGCACAATCTCAAGTGGTGTGCATGCTTTATATGACTTTCCGACGGAAAAAGTCTCTCTATTCTGCTTGCTAAAAATGCATCCTTCACAAACTCTATCTGGTTTGTCAATCAATGTCAATCCTTTTACCATATTCTTTGTGTGTAATAGCTTCAACCCACCAAAATTCAGATGTCCAAATATGAAATTCAACAACTAGAAATAATCTTCAAGTTCTGTTTAAAATGCTGCTTGAATTTCAACGCTGTCATTTTCTTTCTTGTCGCAGAGTACGACTTCTTCTTTACTTTCTGCTTTGAATGCAACTCTAGTATTGTTTGGAACTATCCTTAATGGTGTTATCCTATGAATTGACACTTCTCCATTTGAGAACCGACACTCAATGTGTTGGTACACAAAAGGACAAAATGGATGGAAGTTGCCAAAACCTTATAGATGTGCATGCGCCTTCAAATATTCTCATCATGCCACTTTTACTTATTTTTCATAAAGTGATTAAGGAGAATTCACAATTGTTGCCATTGAAACTTGTGTGTCATTTGTGAGTGTTGACATTGTAACCTGCAAATATATGATCTTTCCTTATACACACAGGTTTCCCTTATGAGAGTCGCGTATGACACATGACTTGCTAGTATCAAGAATCGAGAATGCCCTATAATCCAAAAAATAAAAAAAATAAAACAACTTTTGTCGAGGACAGTTGGACCCATAATCATAACTATCCCAACTTACTCAACCATCTCAACCTTTGTAACCTCTCTCTTTCCTCAAGTATAAATAGAGGGGAGGGGTTGAGGCTAAACATGTCATTCATTATAGAGCAAAGTTATGTTGGTGGATTTCCTTTGGAGATCTTGGAGCTCATAACTCAGTTTCCTTGGTTGGAAGAGGAGGTCTTGTATCAGATACTGGTTGTAATCTTCCATCACTTATTTATCAATAAAGAGAGACTTTCTTCCAATTTTGTGTCTTTGTACTCTTATGTTTCATGATTTATGAATTGTCTTGTTATATTGTTGCAAGCACATTATTTCATTAATCACTCATATAATGTATAAGATATTGTAGGAAAGGTATGTCTCTTTGCAGGTGTGTAGATTCCCTAGAATATCTTGGAGCAATTTGGGATTGAAGACGAAAGCTAGGACGAGCCTCCCTAAACAAGGTACACTTACTTTTTTCCTTATTTCTCTGTTAAAATCTCGAACTGCTGAATGTATGCAAGTTTATTTTAGTATGTTGATAATTCCATACCCTTGGTTATAAGTTGTATTTCCATGAACAACATAACTGGTGACTTTGCTGGGGAATCCAATCTGTTGTGGGTCCTTTCCTTTTGTTTTTTGTTAGTTTTACTCTGTTTGATTTTGTGAGAGATTTGTTAAGTTTTTTCCTGTAGTTGTCAGTGATTCATGCTCAGAACCTTTTGGTCATTTATTTTTCTCTTTGAAAAAATTTGGCTACATTCAGGGGTTGTCAGTATACAGTTACGAATTGTCTCTTGTATTCGTGGGTTTCTTCGGTAACAATCGTGAATGGTACATGGGTTGTCTTGATGACATTCATGAATTCCTGTAGGTGTCTTCCAGAATATTAAGGTTTCCTTGTCCTTTTCTTTTTTATCCTTTAGGTGCCTTTGAGGGTTCTTATTTGGGTTTTTACCATGGCTTTGGGTGAATACATTTCACTGTTCACTTGTTAAGTCAAGTTTGCTTGAGAAAGTTAGGTTTGATTCATTTTTGTGAATGTATTAGGTCCTTCCTGCTTGGCTGATTGGTTGTAATGTTTGTGTCTTTTTGAGTCATTGGTGTCTATCAGTCCTCTTGGGAATTTGATATACCTTGAATTACTTTTCTGGTAGTCTAGGTGAGTCATTCTTTCTATCTTTTGGATCTATTTGTCCTTTGAGTCAATAGTTCCACCCAAGTCTAAGGGTTGAGTTATCTCTGCCTGTTTGGTTGAAGATTGTTACTATAGGGTATGACTACTATCATTTACATGCTTTATATGATCAGATCATTAACTTGCTTAAATTGCATTTAGTTACATATAATTTTTGAATTTTTCGAAAAAAGAAAGACAAAAGGAAGTTTGCATAAGTTGTTTTTCTTGCTATTTTTCAGAAAAAGTCAAATTTTTTTAAGTCTTGTAGTTTCTCAAGTTGTTTCAAAAAATAAAAAAATTTCATTAACTTTCATTTACAAAAAGAAAGGAAAAAATTGCATTAGTAGTTGCATTCATTTTGAAAAATTTATACATCATTTGCTTTCATTATGTTGAGTCTATAAAATCATCTAGTCCCACTCCACTACCCTTGAGTAATACAATCATTAAAAAGAACGTTTAATTAAAATTTATTAGTAATTTTCTTTTTATAGGCTCGATTATCAACTAGGTTAGACTAGGTTTTTGGACTAGGCATTTTAAACTGTCCAAAAGCACTTTGATTTCAAACATAGTGGCCTTTCTTTAGGTAAATCCACTTCTACAAGAGATAATCTAGAAAGCTCCTCTCACACAGGAGTTAAGCATGAGGCCGTGTGAGAGATCGGTTGAAGAGATAACCCTCCACTTCCTTGTTCGATCGTTTACCAGTATTGTTGTGCGTTTGGGGGTCTTGTCAATACCACCTCTTGGGCCCAATGTGGGGCCAATATTGATAGGATTTTGGGCTTAGCTACCTTGCTCATGCATAAAAATCAAGCTTGCAACTATTTCGCCGGACTCTCGGTGTAGATTTGGTAGCCTTATTCTCCAGACACTAAGATCATACACATGTGGTATTGGAAGGCTATTTCCAGTACACCTAGGAAGGATTTGGAAGGTAACCTTGGTTGGAAATTTGGGAGAGCAGTTGGATGATTCCAGCATTTTCACCCAAAAACATCTACACGAGACGCCAAGTAACCATCCTTTGATATTCAGTGCTTGGACCTGGGCCTTAATCATCCCAAGATTTCCTTTGGAAGGTGTATCTTTTATCTGTTGTGTCTGTGTTGCTTAGGATATTTTTAGTGTGTGATGTTTGGTTTTCTTGTGTTTAGTTGGCCTTTAGGTGTTTGAGTCAAATTTATAGCTGTGGAGGACCAACATATTCGTCAGTCCAGAAGGTTGCGTAACCTTCCTCCATCTGTTACAGTGGAGCCTCCACCGCCACCTCAAAGGATAAAACTTGACACAAATGGTTCTTTTGAACTGACATGTGTTAGAGAAGTTCTAGGTGAACTAGAACTTATGCTTAATCAGGAAGAAACATCAACATTAGGGATAGAAGACTTGCGGGCTGATGAGTTTGGAAGAAACTTTAATTCACCTCTGACTGATTTGAATGATCTTGTAATAGTCCAGGTCCTACCTTTTATCTCACCTATTTTTGGTGTAGCTTTGAGATTAGTTATGTTTAGCTTAGGAGAGGGTATATCTACCCCAACTTCAACCATTTTGGCTGGTGGAGTCCCACCTCCCTCGATGAATAATCCAAGACCTAGTGCATCTACTGTATTCCTTTCACCAAGTGCTCAAGTGGTTCAACCCTCAACACCCTCTAATGTAGTAGGTTAGTCTTGGGGGGTTTTCACTAGGATTCCTAGTGCTCCTTTTGCTTCTCCTTTATTTATGCAAAGTGCTCAAAGTGGTCCAAGTGGAACCACCTCGTTTGTCTAGGGTTTCCCATGGAATGGAGGACATATTCCTCCATCCAATCCTTATGTAGGCCCTTCTCTTGCTTATGCAGGTATGTCTTCTGGAAACACAAATTCCTTTACAACTCATATTTTTTAGGTACATAACCATGTTTTGGTTGCTCCTTTCACAAGCTCTCCCTTTTCATTGTTTAGTGGAGGGATTCCTACTCTGGTCTTTCAAACTCCATTTTTGGCCAGGATAGGTCAAACCACATATCATGCACCACAAACTAGTAATCCACTAGATTTCGAGTGGAATCCTTTTCAAAATTTTGCTTCTACATCACAATTGGCGGCTAGGGGAAACCACGCCTTATCTTTTGTAAGCCAAGGGGAAGGTCCTTCCACACCCCTAACTCCTCAACATCAAGCCCATATTAGGCCCAAAATTCCATTCCTGGAAACTTTAAACTTGCCATATTTGTCAAAGTGAATGAACGACCCCGTGTGGCACAATGTGGCATGGCCACCTGTACCCATTAAATTGCCATTAGACATTCCTATGTTTGAAGGAAAAATTATTGAAGATCCAGGTGCACACATTACAAATTTCCACCTTTGGTGCTCTTTGAACTCGCTAAACAATGACTCCGTTCGGCTGAGGCTTTTTCAGAGAACGTTGACTCATGTGGCAGCAAAATGGTACATAGAACTTCCTTTTGCTGCATATGATAGCTTTCTGTATTTAGAGATCGTGTTCATTAACCAATTTCAGCTACCTGTCTGGTATGATGCTGGTATAGACTTGTTGTTGAATTTTCAACAAAACAAGGCCACACATATCCCTTATCACATTCAAGAGTGGCAAAGACAAAAGAGGCTTATTAAAGCCACTATATCTCTCAAGTTTTTATTGGAATGGTTCTTGAAGTCTCTACTACCTTACATTTCTAAGGACATATCCAATTCGGGGGGGGAAGGCATGACCACAGAAGAAGAGGCTATTCTTAGGGCCCAATAGTTAGAATTGATATATGATCAGTCTGGGATCTTGTATGAGATTATCCATAAGTTCCTGAGGCTTACAAATGACCAAGAGAAACCCAATCTTGGACCCCATGCCAATGGCATGGTTAGTTCAGTTAGTTCCCCCATTGTAGAATCATTGGCCAAGAAACTCAATGAGTTGTCAGTGAAGAAATCTATAGTGGAGGCAACTAAGGATGCCACCCCCTCACCACATAATGCAAATGTTTTTACACAGTCTTCTCAGAAGAGAAATCAACAACCCAGTGGGAAAAAGAAGAAGGGGAATAAGGGTGAGGGAAACCAAAATGAGCACAAACCCACAAAAAATGTTGATGGGGGGAAAAAGACAAGAAAAAGTTCAATTTTTCTTATAAGTTGTGCTAGGGAGACCAACTCACTTATCAATTCCCTCTAATGGAACAAGAACATAAGCTTATTAAGAATCAACAACCGACTGTCCTGAACGATCCCTTTACCCAAGGGAAAAATGCAGCTTCTACTTCGAATGTAGCTGGGGGTACTTCTGGTGCTCCTCCTTATCAAAATTATATCAATATGGTATGATACAACACTTTCCTCCAAACTAGAAATAAAAATTATGAATCAGAGGCTCAAGAGAAGGGTAAATATATTGCTGAAACTTCAACCCCTCTCACTATTGAAAAACCAGTTGAACCATTGTCGAAGATACCGAAAGGTGTCTTTAAGAAAACATTTCACAACCCTAATGTTAGGGATACTTCCAATTATTCCATGGTTGAAGAATTAGAATAGACTCCTTGTGCAATGTCATCATTGGTGGTGTTACAAATTTTTCCTTCTTAGAAGGATGCACTCTTAGTATCCATAGGAAGCATGGATTCAGCAAGCCTGCAGGTGAAATTTAATATTTCTGATGTTAAAATACACCTGCCATACCATGTGGCTTTGTCAATTGATGTTGTCCATGAACAGTGGTTGATGAAGGTGCTTCCACGTGCGTGATGTTGATGTCTTTCTGGAAAGCCTTAGGATCCCTAGAACTAGTTCCATCGAACACTCTACTTACTGCTTTCAACGGAAGGTCTTTTCATCCACAAGGTATCCTACCAGATTTCAAAATAAAGCTGGCAGGGAAAGTAGTGTCTGTTGAGGTGGAAGTGACCGATTCTTTGTTGGATTTTAACTTTTTGTTGGGAAAAATTTGGACTTATGTTATGTGTGCCGTCCCTTCGACCGTTTTCTGAGTTGTAGTGTTTCCCCATGAAGGGAAGTTGGTCTCAGTTGACCAGCTTAGTTTCACTTGAAAGGGTCGTTTAGAAACAAATGATTCCACAGTACCATTGATTGATCAGTCAAAACTAGCTAATGAGAGCTTCGGGGTTGGAATGTATGCATTTTGATGGGAACATTTGTTATCCCAGCCCCTATTAACTATCTAGTTTCTACGAGCGTAAGAAATTCTATCATGATGGTTGTTGATAAAACTGATCCTTGGGTCCTTCCTTCACGTCATGAGCCCCAAGTTCCCTTTTCTGCAGTGGAAGTAGCTTATCAAACTGTTTTTAATGCCACTGTCGATTCCATCGCGACTCCTTCTACAGTCTCATAGGAGTTTGATGAAGCTTATTTTCCCTCCTAGGTAGAGAATTCGACATATTCATATGACTGCTTAGATATGGTTTTTCCTTTGGACAAAGCCATTCTGGAAGTTATGATTGGACGAGATAATATTTGTGAATACCTTCACCATAAGTCCTTCTTTCTTCCAGAGTTGAGCAAAATTGAGAATCAAGAGTTCCATGTGAGGCTGACAAAGAATGTTGATTTGTTGATTAATCCTTCACCCAAGGAGGGAGTATTTGCTGTAGGGAATATGGAAAATATTTCTGCTACCATTCCAATCAACATTTATGTGAACCCTAACGTCATTGAAAATGTCATATTGGTGCAAACTGCTCTCCTGAGGAGATTGCCATTTACACTTCCTTGTTTAAGGAATTTGACGACATCTTTTCCTGGTCATATGAGGAGATTCCATGCATTGATCCATCTATTGTTGAGCACGAGATCCGTACTTACCCTGACACTAAACATGTTCGACAAAAACTTAGACCGGTTAACCTTCACAAAGCGGCAATCGTTAAGGTTGAGGTGGAGAAATTGATGAAAGATGGGTTCATTTACCCAATATCTCTGATAGAACGGGTATCTAATCCTGTTCTTGTTGATAAAAAACATGGGATGATTCACGTTTGCATTGACTTTCATGACTTAAACAAGGCATGTCCCAAGGATAACTACCCCATGCCTTTCATTGATCAGATTATCAATGCTTGTGTAGGTAATGAGGTTTTCTCCTTTATGGATGGATTTTTTGGGTATAACCAAATCAAAATTAATTTGGGAGACCAACATAAAACAACCTTCATCTATCCTTCGTGGACCTTTGCTTATAAAAAAAATCCCTTCGGTTTGAGAATTGTNGGGGGGGGGTGACCACAGAAGAAGAGGCTATTATTAGGGTCCAACAATTAGAATTGATATATGCTCATTCTAGGATCTTGTATGAGATTATCCCTGAGGCCCCGAGGTCTACAAATGACCAAGAAAAACCCAATCTTGGACCCCATATCGATGGCGTCATTGGTTCAGTTAGTTCTCCCACTGTAGAATCACTAGACAAAAAACTCAACGAGTTGCCAGTGAATCAATCTGCAATGGAGGAATCTAAGGCTGCCACCCGCTCACCACATAATGCAAATGTTTTTGCATAGTCTTCTCAGAAGGGCAATCAACAGCCTGGTGGGAAAAAGAAGAAGGGGATAAGGGTGAGGGAAACTAAAAAGAGAAGAAACCCACAAAAAATGTTGATGGGGGAAAAAAAGAAAAGAAAAAGGTCAATTTCCTTGTAAGTTGTGCCAGGGAGACCACCTTACTTATCAATTCCCTATAATGGAACACGAATAGAAGCTTCTTAAGAATCAACAGCCGACTGTCATGAAGGATCCCTTTCCCCAAGGGCAGAATGAGGCTTCTGCTTTGAATGTAGCTGGGGGAACTTCTGGTGCTCCTCTTGATAAATATTATATGAATATGGTATGATGCAACACTTTCCTCGAAACTAATAAGAATTATGAATCAGAGGCTCAAGAGAAGGGTAATTATACTGCTGAAACTTCAACCCCTCTCACTATTGAAAAACCAGCTGAACCAATGTCGAAGATACCAAAAGGTGTCTTTAAGAAAACATTTCACAACCCTAATGTTAGGGCTACTTCCAATTATTCCATAGTTGAATAATTAGCACAAAATCCTTGTGCAATGTTAGCATTGGTGGTGTTACAAAGTTTTCCTTCTCAAAGGGATGCACTCTTAGCAGCCATAGGCATCATGGATTTAGCAAGCCTACAGGAAAAATTTAATCTTTCTGATGTTAAAATACACTTGCCATACCATGTGGCTTTGTCAATTGACATTTTCCATGGAGGTAAAACCATTGAATGAACTGTGGTTGATGAATGCACTTCCACGTGCGTGATGTCAATGTCTTGTTCGAAAGCTTTAGGATCCCTAGAGCTAGTTCCATCAAACACTCTACTTATTGATTTCGACGAAAGGTCTATTTGTCCACAAGGTATCCTACCAGCTTTCAAAAGAAAGCTGGGAGGGAAAGTAGCATTTGTTGAGGTGGAAGTGATTGATGCTATGTTGGATTATAACTTATTGTTGGGAAGAAGTTGGATTTATGTTATGTGTGTCGTCCCTTCGACCGTTTTCTAAGTTGTAATCTTTCCCCATGAAGGGAAGTTGGTCACAGTTGACCAGCTTAGTTTCACTCAAAAGGGTTATTTAGAAATGAATGATTCCACAGTACCATTGATTGATCATTCAAAACCAGCTAACGACAGCTTCGGGGTTGGAATGTATGCATCTTTGATGGGCACATTTGATATCCTAGCCCCTATTAACTATCTAGGTTGTACGAGCATAGGAAAGTCTATTATGATGGTTTTCGATAGAACTGATCCTTGGATCCTTCCTTCACCTCATGATCCCCAAGTGTCCTTAGTTGTAGTGGAAGTAGCTTATCAAGCTGTTTTTAATGCCACTGTCAATTCCATCGCGACTCCTTCTATAGTCTCAGAGGAGTCTGATGAAGCTTATTTTCCCTCCTAGGTGGAGTATTCCACGTATTCATATGACTTCTTGGATATGGTTTTTCCTCCAGACGAAGCCATTCTGGAAGCTATGATTGGATGAGAGAAGATTTGTGAAGACCTTCACCATAAGTCCTCTTTTCTTCCAGAGATGAGCAAAATTGAGAATCAGGAGTTCCATGTGAGGTTGGAAGAGAATGTTGATTAGTCAATTAATCCTTTACCCAAGGAGGGAGTACTCAGTATTTTCTGTGGGGAGTATGGAAAATATTTCTGCTACCATTCCAATCAACATTTCTATGAACCCTAACCTCATTGAAAATGTGCATATCGGTGCAAACTTCTCTCCTAAGGAGATTGTCATTTGCACTTCCTTGTTTAAGGAATTTCACGACATCTTTTCCTGGTAATATGAGGAGATTCCATGTATTGATCCATCTATTATTGAGCACAATATCCGCACTTAACCTAACACTAAACCTATTCGACAAAAACCTAGACTAGTTAACCCACACAAAGCGACAACCATTAAGGTTGAGGTGGAGAAATTGCTGAAAGATGGCTTCATTTACCCAATCTCTTTGATGGAATGGGTATCAAATCCTGTTCTCGTTGATAAAAAAACAAGGGACGATTCACATTTGCATTGAATTTCACGACTTAAACAAGGCATGTCCTAAGGATAACTACCCCACACCTTTCATTGATCAGATTATCGATGCTTGTGCAAGTAGTGAGGTTTTCTCATTTATGGATGGATTTTTTGGGTATAGTACAAATTCAAATTAAGTTGGGAGACCAACATAAAATGACCTTCATCTATCCTTGGGGGACTTTCACTTATAAGAAAATTCCCTTCAGTTTGAGAAATGTCAGAGCTACCTTCCAGTGGGCAATGAATTTTTCCTTCCACGATATTAAGAGTATTGTCGAACCATACTTGGATGATCTACCTGCCCATTCTCGCAAGACGAAGGGCCATACAGATCATCTTCGTATGATTTTGAACAATGTAGACATTATAAAATATGCTTGAATCCCCACAAGTGTGTTTTCTATGTCGAGTTGGGGAGGTTATTAGGGTTTATAGTGTCAAATAGAGGAATACAGGTGGATCCTTTGAAAGTTGAGGCTATTGCCAATTTTCCGCCTCCTCATTCCATCAGGAAACTACAGAGTATACAGGGGAAATATAATTTCCTTCAGTGTTTCGTAGTCAATTATGCCAATATTACTAAGGGTTTCATGCACTTATTAAAGCAAGACACCCCATTTCTATGGGATGAAACTGCACATCTTGATTTCCAGGCATTAAAGAAGGCCTTACTGTCGGATCCGTTACTGCATCCACCAGATTACACCAAGGATTTTATATTGTATCTGGCTGCATCTAAGTCGACTATAGGAGTAGTTATAGTTTAGGAGGAAGACGAGCTCTAAGAGCACGTTGTCTATTATCTTAGTCGTGCATTAGCTGGCCCTGAACTTAGGTACTTACACGTCAAGAAGTTAGCATTGTCAGCAGTCTATGCTGTTTAGAGGCTACACCACTACATCTTGCTAAGGACAACCACAGTGGTTGCAGATGTAAATTCGTTCCAATATGTTTTATCCCGACATATAATCGAGGGAAAATTCAACAAGTGGATAGTCATTCTTGAGGGGTTTGACATGGATTTTCAATTTGCTAAGTCCAAAAAATCCTTAGTTTTCACAGAACTAATCTCAGAATTCCCAACGGAAGAGACTGTAATGGCAGAAGAAAAATCATTCCCAGATAAGTATATATTTATGATTTCCACCCTTGATCCCTGGTATGGAGATATTTTAGTATATCTCCACACTCTTAAGTGTCCCGTGTCCTTCTTGAAGGAAGATTGATGTAAGTTGAGTGTTAATTCAAAAAATTACCTTAACATCGGTGATACTTTATATCAACGAGGGGTAGATTCGATCTTGTGTCGGTGCCTCACCCATGAGGAGGAAGAGCTTGTCTTAAATGATTCACATAGAGGAGCATGTGGGGGTCATTTATCTGGGTTAGCAACGACCCAATAGATTTTACGATCCGGTTATTTAGCATGTGGGGGTCATTTATCTGGGGTACAAATATATCATTGTCGCTGTAGATTACTTCACAAAGTGGGAAGAGGCAATGCCTACCTTCAAAGGCAATGGCGAAATGACAACTTACTTTTTATTCTACCAAATAATTGCTCATTTTGGTGTACCAAAGAAGATTATCATTGACCATGTTAGTCACTTTCAGAACATCATGATGACCGAGTTGACCACCATGCTAGGGTTTAGGAAATATCATTCATTTTCCTTTTACCCTCAGGCGAATGGGAAAGTAGAGGCGATAAATAAAACCTTGAAAACCATTATAAAGCGCACTATCAAATCAAGCATGTCAAATTGACACATCATGCTATACCCTGCACTTTGGGCATACAGGAATAATGTGAAGAATGTTACTGGCTTCTCTCCATTCCTACTCATTCACGGGATGGAGGCAGTCACGTCGGTTGAGTGGGAGATTCCGTCCTTAAATATTGATATTCATGTACTTCCTGACACTACGGATATGTAAGAACATTTGCTTCACCTATAGAATATGGATGAACAATGCAGAGATGCGTTGACTACAAACAAGGCTCACAATAATAGGGTAAAAAACCAATACGACAAAGGTGTTAAACTGAGAGTTTTCTCTGAGGGAGAACTTGTTTTTCTCTGGGATCAATACAACGAGCATGTTACCACTTGTGCTAAATTTTGGATAGGCACTTGCAGTAGTTCCCTTGTGAAGAGGGGTAAAGCGAAAACATTTCTCCATTTGACAGATTTGAGGTTTCTTTGGGGTGACATATCCTAGCCCGAGCACCAAATCAGGTTATCCCATGGCGCGTAAGCTTGACATAGGAAGACCGAGGTCAAACAATAAGAAAAATCAGCTGTCGAACGAGAAAGTTGCGTGAATCAATAGTTATGAAGGATTTTGTAAGGGGAGATAAGTGCAAAGAATTCAACTATAAAGGAATGCAAAATCTTGTAGGGCCCTCCCACCCCAATGGTCATGATTTTGGGAAGGGGCTAGATCTATGGTGGAGACGCATTTCGCGGAAGAAAGGTGCACAGTAGATAAGGTGACGATGCAATGCGAAACACCACTAGAAGGCTCAGATCGGACGAAGGATTGGATCGATGACCCTGGTATTTTTCAAAATAAGGACATGCATGAAGGATAACCAGCAGGTGGATCGCAAAGCTGGGTAGGAGGGCCACAGAGTTGAATGGTTAAGATCTGGCGTAGAGGAGATCTATGGCCAGAGTCTGTTTCACTATTCGAAGATACCAAGGGAAATAAGGAGGCAAGGGGTTGAAAAATGGAGGTGGGTACAAGCCTCGATGGTGGGGATTGAATCAAGATAAGATCCATGGAGGAAAGTGATTCCTCCTATTGAACATGTGTGTAGTGAATCACCCTTAGGATTTGTGAAATATGATGCCCCCATTAAAGATGAACGATAGAGATTGAAGACCCTTTCGATCAGAGGGCTGCAAATGATTATGCTCGATTGAAAATTACATGAGAAGAAATCAGGGTCGAAAGCTGTAGGGTTGCATATGGACCATTCATTTTACAAGTCACTGTGAGGACCGAAACAAGGATCCACGGTTGAGAACAACACTACTCATCCTAGATGCGAAGAAGTGATGTTTGGGAGGGGGGGGGGGGAGTATAGAAAGGGCATAACTGATAGGAAATTGAAGGCCCAGACACCATTTTAAAGGATCTACGACCATAAATTGAATCCATGGCATGGCTCCCTTCTCGAAATCTGAAGTCTACCACCTCATGCGTATGATAGTTGGGGGCATCTTAATGATCAAATTTCGATAGAAAATAAGTATGGCCTCCACACAAAGTAGGATAAGGAAATAGAGGCATACAAAATCAAGGACGTTCCAATATCGTCACTAAGAGAGGTCGATGAATGCTGAATTTAGTCCGCATGCCATGGGATAACTACAGGCTGACAAGGATTAAAGCCAGACGTCACTTCTGCAGTTGATAGCATGATGTCGTGACCAAAAGCGACAGCCTGACCGGTACCTCTGTATAGGGATGAGATGCATAACCCACATGATTGTGTGTACTGTCATCATGCTACTCGACGATGGCTGCGTGAAGATGTGATAGTGCCATTGTTGGGTTCGGTCACCCAACCCTTCATAAGCACCACAGTCGAAATCAATTGAAGATACAGACCATGTAAACGTTGGAGGGAAGTGAAAGTGGTTGAAAGTCACTTGGCCAGGAATCCTGAGAGTTTTGAAATTAGGTCCGTGATGGGCTTCCTGCTTAAGAAACCTGTTCGCTGAAGTATTCTATTAGCCAACAGGCGCCACTATGGAATCCTTATTTTCATGGGTTTTCATGCTAAGAGAGCTCCAAACATCATGGTAAAGATGTTCATTACATTAGAGAAGTGTTCCAGTGCCAGTAACGTCGATGGAAGGATGTTCATCACATTAGAATGAAATTCTAAGTTTGGTGAGGACAATACTATCCCAATAAAATGCAACCCCCTCACGAAAGCAGTGTCTAGGGTCTCCAGCTAGATGGGTGTTCTGCTGGAGCCTATGGACGTGGTCGTTGTCTCCATAATTACAATGTGTAGAATTTTTTTTTAGGAGCGATCGTTCGGAGCGTATGCTCGTACGAAAGGAGGCCGAATCAAAGGCCTTCATCACCATCTTTGTGAATTCCACTTTCCAACTTTATCTGGGTGATGACGAGTCTGAGGAGGTGTCGTACGGTTATGCCCGACAAAAGGACCCTTCTCTCAGGAGAAAGAGAAGCACAATAATGATAATCCCATAAAGGGATTGTTATTGTAAAAAAATGAACTGCCCTCCTGGGCCTCCATGCATGAATGCGTTGCCAGGGGACATAAGTATTAGACGGGGAGCCAAACACAGAAGGGTCATGAGCCTTCATGCCAACCAGGAATGCGGGTAGAACATGACATCAAATACGAAATGAACATAGAGGTCAGGAGCAGAACACATATATGACAATATAGAAAAGTTAAAACTAGATATAGATATGGCTTCAATGTGGTAAAAATATTTTATTTATGAATTTAATAATGTTATGATTTGAAGTGACAATGTGGGTAAAATGGAATTAGATGTAATTTTAATTTGACAATATATATATATATATATATATATATATATATATATATATATTGTAAGTAAAATATTCACATTATATTAATAGAGAAACCTTACAAAACATCTGTATAGAGCTGATCATCATAATATGACTCACATGATCCCCTTGACCCGAGAGATGACTCCACAAAATGAAACCCATACCCACATACTCAATTCCAACCAACCCAAAAGTTACAGACTCAAAAGACCTCTTCATACCATATGGCAGCATGAACAATTCGACACACTTCATAATATTCCAAGGAGCGACAACGTTCTTGATAATCTACTATCAAACAGAGCGCAAGGCCAAAACTTTTGACAAAAATAACCAGGGTAAACCAACCATTACATTTAGTCGATAGAACTTATAACATTTGAAGATAACCGATAGAGGCAGCAGGCCATATAATGTTTATAACTAACTATTAGAAGAAAATAGAAATGGACTAAAACCGATTTCATACCCAGACCAACAAAAAAATCTTAAAGTAAAATATAAGTAAAATATTTCCCACCACCCTGACTGGTGCCCATAAATTCTGGTTTTGAAGCTCCAGGCATAGGTGAGGGTGGAAACTGAAATCTCATACACGAGATGAGGAAATTGACCTTTGCTTCCACACATTGGACCACAACCAAGATAGAGCATTTCCACGGGTCTGGAGCAAAACCTTGCGTATCGGCATTTTGTTGATCCCAATTGACCTAACATACCATGTTTTTCATCAACCAGTAGACTGCCACCATTTTTTTATACAAAATAACGCCGCCCACCATATGCCTTGGGTCCAAAATCCAATCTTCCACCTTTTTACATTCGTCCTTCAACTTTTGGCTATCAAATTCCTACCAAAGTATTTTTCAGTTTCAACAATTCTATTCTGGATCTCTTGAGGCAATTTAAGTTCATATATACAGGAATCCCACAACACTTGACATTGTGCCCTTGACACTCGTTCATGAGTGTCCGATTGAGCACTCAACCATTTTCCTTTTCTCTCATCTCCTGCCATGGTAATCCAAGCTACACCCTTCTACAAACTCCAAAGGTTATCACATGAAACATGAGGAAAAACATAGAGCAACAACATGTCGTTCACCCTGCCACCTTACAACCTGCTAAATAACTCAAACCAATTCTATGCCATTGTGATCACACGCTAGATTATGATGGCTCTTTTCCCATCCATATATCGTAAATATATCTTGTCATTTATGCACTTGACCTTTCCCCTTACGAACAACATATGAATTCGTACCTTCCACAATCGGCTGAATGAAGCATATACACACACCAACTGATATTAATGGGGATTCTAATCATTACATAATATTAAAGATCACCACCACTTGATGCCACATGCTGGTATGATCTTTCACATGCACGGTGGCCCTTCTAGAAAACCACCTAGATGTTTACCCTATCTTTCAACTATAAAATATTACATTAGTCACGTTCCATCCCATCGGGGATCATAGCCTAGTCTTTAGCCCTAACATCCCTATGCGTATAGGTTGGCTAAGATGTCAGCCATATTATAAGTGCCTCTCCTAACGTGGGAGAATCGTATTGCGAATCCATTAATTAGCAAGGTATGAAGGATCTCCACCTGGCCTTCCAATGCCACAAGGTAGCCAACTTAACACTCTAGGCACCATGTTGCAACTTAGTAGCCATGCTTATGAGAAACTGGAAGTCTCCTTCCACGACCATCAGTATTCTGAAATTTTTCATAGCCCATTCCAACCCCTAAAACATACCCTTAATCTCCTACGTATTACTTGTCTCACTTCCTAGGAAGCCATAACCAAAACCTCGCATATCCACCCACTGGTCATCAATGATGAAGCCATACCCCGCCGGTCCTAGATTACCCTTAGACAGTCCATCAAAATTTAATTTAGACATGCCCAAAGGAGGAGGCCTTCCATCGGTCTGGACTCTGCAAGTGGCAAGGATTCATAGCATTGTCCGGTAGTGTTGTCCGAATTTCCTTGAAACCCCAATTAAGTAGAATCTTCCTTTCATTACTAGTCAGATCCCAGTCCATCTTCTCCCATTTTCCCATAAGAATGGTTTCATGCATTTTATTGGCCATACTATCCCATAATTTGGAAATCCGACTATCCTTTTTTCTGAAAATTCTCAAATTTTGCTCATGCCAAATTGCCCATATAAAAAAATTTGGGAAAATTTCCCAGAGGTGGTTCATAATATGATTATGAAAGGGTTTTTTGGGCCAATTAATTGAAGAAGCAACCAGGTTATGGTGAATCCTAGCCGTTCGATGAAATAGCAATGCTCCACGATCCCAGATCTCTGAATAAAAATTACAGGAATCAAGAAGATGCGTTGAGGTTTCCTTCGCCTGTTCACACAAAGAACACTGGTAAGGTCCAAGCAACCCATGCTTTTGCAAATTTTCTCCAGCTAAAATTCTATTTCTAATAACCAACCAACAAAAAATAGAAATCTTTGGCCATACCTTCTTGTCCCATAGATTACTCCAGGTTTTGTCTTCCTGGTCCATATTATCTTGAATAAAAATAATATAGGCTTCTTTTAGAGGAAAAACACCTTTCTAAGAGTAACCCCAATGTAGTTTATCATTTCCTTCCTGCCACCTGATACGATGTATATGGATTTTCTCTTCTAGGCAATCTACTTCTTCTCTTGGGCCTAACCACTCCAGCTAGGTTTGAGGAGCCCAAGAGCAAAAATCAGTTCGAGGATCTTGATCCCCTAGAGATCCTTTACCTTGGATATTCCCCTAATTTGGTATTTTGCCTGAATCAAAGGGAACACCCTTCCCTTCCTATCAGTGGGATTTGTTTCCAAGAATCTTCCCAAATCCTCGCCGTATGACCATTTCATATCTCCAAAAAACTATGCTCTTGGACCAAGCTACGACCTTTCTAAGCCGTTCGTCAAATATGCGACCTAGATTTGTCCTTAGAAAACCTAATCAATTCGTGGGTGTCCCAACATTTCACGTATTTAGCAAACCAAAATTTGGCCCAAGGTTCTTAGGTATGAGTTATCCATCTCCAACAAAGTTTTGCCCTAGCCACTAAGATTTCCTTTTTAGGGTCATGAAGCCCCAATGCACCCTGCGACTTGGGAGTGAAAACAATATCCCATTTCACCAACGCCCATTTGTGGGATTCCTGAGTTCCACTCCAGAGAAATTTCCTTTGAATATTCCGCAAATCCTGTAGAATGGTTTAGGAGCCATCATCGAGGAAAACAGATAAGTTAGCATAGCTTGGAGCACAAAGTTAACCAAGACTAGGCGCCCCACCAAATTAAGTGGTGTGAATGTCCAATTGCCCAGGTGTTGCTTAATTTTATCCAGGAAATCAATCCATGAACCTTTTTTAGTAATGTAATTTATTAAGGGAGTTCCCACATAGTTGGATAGAAGGGAGCTCTCTTGAAATCCCAGAATTCAACAGATATTTCAACGAGTAATACTGGGAGTATTAAAATAGAAAATATGAGATTTTTGGGCATTCACCTCTAATCTAGATGCTCAACCAAACTGATCCAGGCAGTGTTTAAAACTACCGAATTCCTGAACAGAGGGATATCCCATAAGCATGGTATCATCAACAAACTGCTGGTGGGTTTGTCTGTCCCCTCTAGTTGTCCCTCTTAATCCTATGATGGAATTACTATCTCTTAGGGCCAAAATAGATTTCCCCAAACCTTCAACCATGATAATAAACAAAAAGGTGACAAAGGATCCCCTTGTCTAATGGCCCTAGAGGGTTTAATGATTCCTGAAGGAACCCCATTCATGAGAATAGAGAAAACAATTGAAGAAACAAGATGCATAATCCAATTAACCCAATTCTGGTTAAAACCAAAAGCTTCAAGCATTTTCCTTATAAATTGCCAATTCAATTTATCATAAGATTTAGCAATATATAATTTGACCAACATACTAGGGTTTTTTTCTTCCTTTCAAGAGAGTGTAGCATTTCATGGACCAAAATGATCCCATTCGATATCTGTTGACCTTCCACAAAACCTATCTACTTTGGAGATATCAGAGTGGGTAGAATAGGTTTCAGCCAGTTAGCAATGACTTTAGTAATAATTTTATATATGAAATTGCATATACTGATAGGCCGAAATTTGTACGTGGTATCAGATCCTTCACATTTGGTAATTAGGTTTAGGAAAGTGGCATTTAGAGAAGGAATAATACAACCCGTAATCCTAGAGTTCTCTACTATTCACTAAGCATCCATCTTGACCATCTCCAAAAAATGATGAAAAAAATTCACTGTAAAGCCATCCACACCCAAGGAGGTTCCTACCTTCATTTGAAAGACCTCTTCCTGAACCTCTTGAATAGTGATGGTCTTCATTAATAGCTGATTCTGTTCCTTAGAGACCAAATTCGGGATTCTACTTGTAATGGATTCAATATCTGATAAGCAGTTCGTCCTAGGATCGCTTAAAATATCCGATAAGTGGTAATTTAGGACTGCTGCAATGTCTTCCCTCAACTCTACCTTTTCTCCCCTGTCATTTTTAAGAGAATAGATTTTATTTTGAAACCTATTCTAGATAACAGACTGGTGAAAATACTTGGTGTTCTTCTCACCTTCTTGGAGCCATTTAATTCTTTACTTTTTCCACCACAAAATTTCCTCCCATTTCTCCAGTTCTTCTAGATTAGCTTCTAGTATCCTCTCTTCCTCTTTCAAGGCCATAGAATATCCTTCATTAGTCCGAATTGTATGGATCTCTTGGAGGCGAACTTCCAAATGTTGCTTTTTGTGAAAAAATATTCCCAAACTCTTCCTTATTCCATTTCTTGATCTTGGATTTCAAACCCTTCAAATTTTGCTGGAAATTATACATACACTGCTCTTGATATTCCCGCATCTCTACCCACCAGGATTTAATTTTTCCTTCGAATTACGGATTTTCCAACCAAAATTGTTCAAAATAGAATGGTTTCTTAAATTGGGATCCTAACCCTCTCCAAATGAGTTCAATAGGACAATGATCAGAGCCCTTTATCGAGAGAGTTGCACTATGGATGTCGCTTCCCAAGTTAATTATGGATTCTATAACTAAAAACCGGTCCAGTCTTGACGCAATATGGTGATCCCTAGATCTTTTGCTATCCCATGTAAACCAGCTTTCTCCCGAAGTAATTTCCACCAAGCCAAGCTCCTGAATAGTTTCTCTAAAAAGATCACATTCTTCCTCTAAGTAGCACTTTCCACCCTTTGTTTCCTCTAGGGAAGTGATAAGATTAAATAATTTTGAGGGAACCAAGAAAAACATGTTTGTCCACTTCTTTTTGTGGTCTGTAGACATTCATAACAATCCCAGAGATAGGAAAACCCACAACCCTAAAATTTGTTGTGAGCGAGTTGCGCGTCCCTTGAAATCCACTTAGGGTAACCCGAGATGGATCCCAAAGGATACTCAAACCACCAGAAAATCCTCTAGAGTCTATGCCCATTCTTTCACATCTTTCCAGGTTTTACCTCGAAGCTCCTAGACCTGATCTGCTAAACATTTAGTTTCTTGCAAGAAGACAATTGTTGAGTTTGTCATCTTAATCTTTTTACATAGAATTTTAATCTTTCTCAGGATATTAGTGCCTTGAGTATTCCAGGACATGAGCTTCATTGGGGAAACTTACATCCATAGGGCAGCTTTGATTGTCGGGTATTGTCTCGACTCAACCAACCTCCTTCCTTGTTTGTTTTTCGACCAGTTTTTCGTCCAAACTCCTTTTCTTTCTTTTTCGTTTCTTTGTGGGATCCCGAGCTGATGCACAGTAAATTGGAGGTTCTAGCTTTCAGAATAGTTTCTTTAAGGAGGCTAACTTGTTCCTAGGGAAGATATCCCTTATCTTTCTCTGTACATGCTTTTTCAATCCCTTCAAGATACAAATACCCTATATCCATATCCTCGACTTCCTCCTCCGATTCTAGTTCCATACTTTCTTCACTGATATTATTTTTTTTGTTCTAGTTCTTTGACAGGGTTCAGGTCAAACTTCTCATCCTCTGAGCTGGGCATCTTATGTAGGGTGCTTCTTGTTTTTGAGGTATCTCCCTCATTATTTTCCATAACTTCAAAGGGGTTTGAGGTAGCCATTTTCTTATGAATTTCTTTATGTTCTTGTTTCCTGCTTCCTCTCTTTCGAGACGCAACTTTGGTAAAGCCTAGATCTGCTCGATCTCCCTCCTTTCCTAGCTTCTTTTTAGGTTCATTCATAGGAAATTCTCGAAACAAATGACCATATTCATGGAATATGCGACATCTAAAAGGGATTTGTTCATATTCAAGGTTTTGCAGCCAATCCTCATCATCCCCTATCATCCTAATAGCCTCAGGTAAGGATTTTGATAAATCCATATAGGCACAAATGCGAGCATAGGCGGAATAACGTTGAATCTTAGTTTTTTTAGAGATTTTGATAAACGTCTCTAAACTATTTCCCAAATATTCCAATATTCATTAGGAAGAGAGTACAACCTGATCCATACAGGGGCAATTCGCATGTCTTTTTTTTCTTTACTGAATTTCTCTTTCCAAGGTCATAAGAAGAGACCAACACAGTAGTAGAAATATAGACCTCCATCAATGATATGATTACTATCCTCCAGACTGATAAATGAGATTGTAAAAATACCCTTTGAGCCCAAATGGAGGTCAAAATGACCCTTCAGTTTCCAGGAGTTAATCCACCATATCAATGCTTTCTAAGATGGCTGCATACCTATGGATTTACCAATTAGAGAATGGTCCGTCATAAACTGGATTCTATCTCTCAGATTTGAAGATTTTACTACCATGGATGGGATCATAGATGATTTTGGCATACATTGCTCGGGTTTATGGTCTTGGCCAAGTGTACCTGGGATCAACCGTTCAGACATGTTAATTGCGATATTTCCAATTTTCAATTCCTTTGCTTAGGGGGGTCGGGCAGTAGAGAGACCCCCCCTTTGTCTACCATCATCGTCCATCAAACCTCGTCCTCCTGTAAAAGCTCCAAAAACAACGTCCTCCTCACTTCTTGGAGCCTCAAATTAGCCTATTTTTAATTTGACAAAATATATTATTCTATATGTGATTTTAAGATAATTTTAATTTGACAAAATATATTATTTTATATGTGATTTTACAAAATATTATTCTACATTAAATTGTGAAGTAATATTAGAAGCTCCAATATAAGTATGTTGGATTTATATATAAGTAATATTAGAAGTTCCAATATAAGTATGTTGAATTTATATATGATTTGAAATGATGGTATACGTATAAGCAATTTAAAATTAGATATGATTTCAATTTTCACAATAAATAATTTATATGGGATTTTGATGTAAGAACCTAGTGTTAGTATAGAAAAGTTGGAATTAGCAAAAAGTATAACTTAGACCCATATATGTTAATGGGACTTTTAAGTAATAATAAAAATGATAATATAAGCAAGTTGGAATTATATACAATTTCAACTTTGTTATTTATACTTGGGTTTTTGAAGTGACATGATTGGCAAGTTTGAATTAGATATGACTTCAACTTGGTCATGTTGTAATTAGACACGCCGATGTTGTAATTATATATGGTGATAATGGCATAAATATTATATGGTATATTAATTGAATTCTTAAATGTAGGAATTTATGGTATAGTTTGACTTGTGATGTAGGTATTACTGCTATTTTGTTTCTCTTTTCAATTGTTTACAATATATAATTTTCCTTTGATAGTGATCTTGAATTTATACCATGAAGTGGTTTAAATGTATTCTTGTGTTTGTATGTGCTCACAAAAATTATCCAAACACATAGTCTCTGTCTACACAACATTGCAAATTTAATTGTGTCTTTACTTGTGATCGTTCAACCTAATTATAGGAATTGAGAGGCAATTGCTAATAATCAAGTCACATGCCATCCATCCAACCATCGTTGGATGTAATTTCGACCTTGGTTTCCTAAGAGAGTAGCCCACATTTGTTGATTAACATCCACCTCCATCACTTGATTTTAGGTTTTAATGGTTTCAATAGTGTGTAGTAGATGCCATTTTATAATGTTGCGATGGAGGTTATCAAATTCAATGATATTGGTCATTTTCCTATATATTCTATTGATTTTACCAGTGAGATTTCAAATTCCTCCATGCATTTCAATGCAAAACTATGATCCAAAAATATGTAAAAGTTCATGTAAAATAAAAGGAAAATTGTGATTCAAATTTATGTAAAAGTTCATGTAAAATAAAAGGAAAAAATTACAAGTAAATATTGTCCAAGAACAAGAATGTGCAAGCGATTACACCTACACATCTAGGCAATAATAACAATAATGATGGCTCAAACACATAAAAAATGGGCAAATGAGAAAACTCTAAAAGCTTCCTTTCCAAGCTTGCATACCAACCATTCCCAAAATATCTAAAAGCAAGGAATATCTCACATAAATATGCCATCATAATAACAATATTTCATACAAACCATTCCCAAAAGGCCTCAAAGTAAGGAATAACCCACATAAATATGCCATCATAATAATTATAGTGACATAGAGTTAGCCCATAAAATACTAATATAGTAATATGCACTACAATATCACTCGAGTGACTATGGCTAGGAGCTTGGGAGCTATTTAAGATATGTATATTGACACATACACTAATAAAATGCCACACATTGTCTATTAAATTTATACCATTTACTTTCTCGATGAAGATCAAAACATTTGTGTGACTTAACATAGACAAATAGTGTGCCTAAGCTTGTGCATGTCTTCATCCTCTTCGATGTTTCATTTCCCCACTTAGGGGGTATGCTAGTTAAAAACTATTACAATATTACATTGCCCTGAACAACTCATTACATGAATGAAAAGCCAAAGTAAATTGACTAAAGACGATTGCAATATTACACTGCCTTGGGCAGATAATAATTATAACATAATATATAAAAATAAAGATGACAAAAACATGAGGGGATGTTATGACATAAATCAAGAGGAAAAACTTAGGTAATGGTTTTCGCTTTTCATGCAACTAGCATAAGAAGGAGAGGATGGATCGACTTTGGTTTTTGTTGGATATGTTTTCCTTCGTTGATAGATCTGAAACCTTAGTTGATGGCTAATGTGTTGCTGCATAACCTTGGAGTTCAACTAATCCTCATGGATTATCCTAGTACCTACCAAGTAAAAAAATTGGGAATCTTTAAGGTTTTTGCTGCAATGACGGTTACGCTAGAAACCTAGGGTTTTAGCTCTTTATTGGGATTTTCTCCATGTGTGGCAAATTTTAGTTAGCCACAGATTTTTTAGAAGTGGTATTTGGGATTTTTGCTAAACCCATTTGGAAAATAGGATTCTAAATTTTGTCTTGTCTTTTTGAAACATGGGACGTGTCCTGACATTCTGAAGTGACATTTGTTTGGATTCATGGTGGGTGGTCTAGAAACTTGTGACTGTTCCCTTTTCAATATGGATCCGACAAAAACTAGTTTAAACCCTACCTCTTCACAAGGGCATGAAGCTTGTTCTCAATTTTTTTCAGAGCTTTAAGGTTTTGATAGTTAGGAGAAGGGGAAATTCAAGCAGCTATAAGGAGATCGAGCGCAATTGAGATGTCAGATCAAAGCTTACAAGGTAAGTGAAGGTTTAACTGTTACACTGAAATCTTGTCCTCTTGATCCATGTGTCAACCCTTTTCCTAATCCCCAAATTTATCTCTGCTAAATTTGATTGATATTGAGGTTATTCTTGCATTTTTTCCTCTTTAGGAAGGCCGACTCTTTTCCCCTTCATGTTAGGTGCACCGACGGTGCTCTTTCGTTTCATTCTAGGTGCGCTGGTGGTAGCGCTCTGTCTCCCACTGCTAGGTGCATTGACGGTGCTATTTCCCTTCATGGAAGGTGCGCCAGTGGTGTTTTGAGGGAAACAAGACGAGCTTTAAGACCCTTCTCGAAGCTGTATGAGGTGGATGTCTATCCCTATCATCTAGGTGAGGTGGAATTCAGTTCCTAACCTATGGGGAAGATCTGTTAGTCTCCTCCTCCTAATCCTCAACCTACTCTATCCATTTAGCCTTATAAATTAAACCCTCTCTCCATTGTGAAGAGAGGAAGGACTATGGTACTATTATGCTGGTGGAATTTCTAGGTGATCCCTATCATCCTTTGGAGGCTTGGCTTGGATTGTTGGATGGAAGATTACAACCTTAAGGCTAGGTTATGATTTTCTTTCCCATGTAATTCTATGTATCTCCTTGAGTACATTAATACAAATATCTTTCCATAACTGTGATTGTGTTGATAATGTTTAGAGATTTCTTCTTTAAATGTTTTGTTCGCTTATATCAATTCATGTTTGGATACCACATGTACTGTTTGCTGGTTCCACTTGCTCTATAGGGTTTTGTAGCTAGATATCTGAAGTTTCTAGGGCTTGGATCAACAAAGAGAGAAGAGGATTTTCATTTTGCACATACGCGTTCTATCTGTTACTTTGCATTTCTATTTGATCTAGGAAAGTAGATTTTATTGTGTACTTGATTTGTTGTATATCCACTTGGAATAGGGAGATTTGGCTTGAGTCTACTTGAGTAGATTTATCTGATAACAAATTTGGAGACTCTACTGGGGAGAGGAATTGAATTTGGTGACTCTCTCAGATAAACCCACCTGAGCATCCTAGGATCCTCAGGGTCTAGTCTACTCACAGTCACTTGTGGCCTCAAGTGGGGCACCCTGTGCAAGATGAAATATACCACCACAGCTCCTTAACCGAACTGCTTAAGAGTCCCCCTCTTACACTTGTTCATTTTATCATTTAGACTTACCAACATGCCTTCACAATAGTTGAAGACTATAGGCTCCATGCACTCTAGGGCATACAACATGTGTGACCTAGTAGTCAAGTGAGTGGACCTAGTCCCGACCACCTTTCCAATGGTATAAACCACCATCCTTAAGGGACGATCCACTATATGCTGGATGCATAATTTCCCAGATTGCGAATACTTACCCAGTGCATAATACTGGTCGATCAAATCATCCAACGAGGACTCTCCTCCTCGTGCATTAGATAAGACTACTAATCTCCCTATCTAGGACAAACCAGTCAAGAAGTAGATATCCTCAATATCTATAGTGAAGGAGTGGGTCATGACTACAAAGTGTTGCTGCTCGGGATCCTACATATCTATAATGTACTCCAATAGGCAGATGTATGCCTTCATGCTGGTACCCTGAAATATTTCAGCAGCTCGCAGTTCAGTAAGGCCTCTACAGTAGCTAGATCACTGATGGCTTGAAAGTCTACTGTCTCATGCTCTCATTCTTTCCAAATGACCATGATGTGGACGACGTATTGCACCTACAAGCACATAATTTTTTTTATTAATAATCACATTATGACCAAAGGGAAGCATAAAATGATGTTTTTAAATAACATAGAAGGAAAAAATCAAATTTTGACAGGGATAGGGTTTTTTTTTCCAATCTTTTGGGCCTATGGTGCCTTTTTATCTTGTGGACAAAGCACCTATGATGCATCTGCCTTTGCATGCACAGAGCGTCGATGGCCGACGCCTATGTCGGCTATGGACATAGTGCCTACGACGCATCTGTCCTAGCATGACAGAGCGCCACCATGCTTACGGATCAAAAATTAATAGGGCTATCATGGCCCGCATTTTGACCCCTCAAAATGTTTAAAAACCCTAAAATATGATAAAAAAATCCCCTATACAAAAATAGAAACCTTCTATTATTATTTAAAACTTGAGAATTTATCATGGGCATGAAATACAAATGGTTAGAATACCTACCTCTTCCAAGAAGATTGAGAAACAATGGGTGGGCTCACTTGCAAAATCACGATGGAAGCTCTCTCCTTTCACTCCAATTCTCAAACTCTCCAAGTGGTAAGAGTAACAATGGTAAATGTTTTACTATTACTCTCTATTTATAGTAAATTTGGAAACTTTTGTTATTTAATTATAATTTAATTATTTTTTAAATCCAAAATTATTTTATAAAAGTGGGTTTTATCACTTGTTTTTATATAGTTCTAATGGAGTTGGATTTTAGTATGTTTTTTGAGTTTTCAGGTCCAAGTTTGGTTCATGGCTATGAAACAAGCTCTTTTAGTCTTTTTCAGGACTAGAGTGAAGATGAAAAAGTATCGAGCATTTTTGTACACTTTTCACATGCTCGTTAAATCACCAGTAAAAGAGTGTCGAGTCTACTTTTTTCGCTTTTTTAGACTCGTTAAAAGTGGATTATGAAAAAGGAAACCCGCTACGGAGTTATAATTAATCTCTTTTCAGTATCCTTAGAAACACAAAATACTTCCAAGTGAACTTGTTACATTCACGCTTGTAAAAGTATCAGAATGATCAACTAGTCGGTGGTAGGTTATCTCTTTTTCAGACCGATTAGGCCTATTTATGAAAAAGGACCCTAAAACAAAACGATGGAAGACCCTATATGGGAATGAACCCCTCCTTTCTCAGGTTCATAAAACATGTGAGAATGGACTCATCGCTTGATGAGCTATAACGAGTGTTTGTTACTGTCTTTGAAATCATAAAAATGAAAAGAGGCACTCATATGTGAAATATGGGGACATTAAGGGAAAGGAGAGTGTTTTTCATTTGTATTTATGGCAGTCTACAGTCCACCTTTGAACATGGCACCTATTTGCATTTTCATATCTGAACAGTTGGGTATTCAACTTGTCTCCAAGTCGATCCACTTTTGTGAGTCACCTAACTCCTTTGCGTCAATACAAATAATGCTTCATCATATTGCTTGCATTACTCCTAGTTCTAGTCTCATCAAGTCAATGCTGCCAAGTCATTTGTCATGCCGCAAATTGTTCAAAGGTTATCTCTTTCGAAAAATAACTCATCAATAACTTTGCCTATCCATAAAAGTCATTCATGTCTGAGTCAATTTCATCTCTTCAAATCAACTTTTGTTCCATGTTTCGTGCCACTGATGTGGGAATCATCATGGACCTCATGTGACAAGTCTGTTCCTGCCTACTTCATCTCATTATCCATGAATTAGACTGATCCTGCCGACTTCAGCTCATTATCCATGAATTAGACTTAGAAATCTAGTTAAGCACCTTGAAGCATGCATGTCTCAATGGTAGGTTTCCTCGCTTTCGACAGTAGGTTTTCATCAATGACCTCTGATTGAAAGATTCTATCAAGTGTTCGAATTCAAAATAGTTATTCACACTTGGGAGGATGTACTTAGATTCCTTGGGGATCATTGACATTAATGATGATTTCCCTCGCACTTGTTAACAATTTACATCAATGACTGGTAATCAAGTGGTTTCTGCCATGTTCGACATCAAAACATCTATTCACATGGTTGAATCGTATCAGTTGGGGATTGGCATGAAGACCCTGAGTGGTTAGGCTTTGTCATTATGATTACTATACTCAGGTTGCATTTGAAGATCAGTCAGAGTCTTGACACAGATACACATTGTAAGTTTTGGTGGCTGTGTTCAGTATTTAAGGTCAGATAACATGGATCTACTTTGTATGTTCCGTAGCCATGTTATACCTCCTACATCAGTTGTTCATGGATCTACAATGTATTATTGGTAGCCATGACATGGTCATCATCATGGATCTGCAGTGTATTGGTCCATAGCCATGATTGATTTGGTTAAGTCAGTTACTGGTCCTATGTCAGTTATGAGCTCATCTATCATTGCCTTTATACCAGACTAATATCTTGCAAACTATTCACCTATCACTTCCCTCTAGCTTCATACTTTGTGTAATGTCTCCAACCCTCTGATCGACGAAGAGGATGCTACTGCAATGCTATCTACCCGGGAAACTAGCCCCATGAACATAATAATAAAAATTGAATTGCTTTGAACTAAAACATGCATACATTATCACCATACAACGGAAGCAAAACCATACATTCAAGCATTCAACATGTTCATTGTAATTCATTATCAAATGTAATTGCAGGGATTTAAACACAAGAATACTTATCTTATGAAGAAGAACACCCTACAACAACTATGTCACACAATGTTCCACCCAACCATAGGCCACTGTGCTCCTTAATCTCTCAGCAACACTACCATCCTTGAGATGGGCATGATTCCCACAAGGAATAAGGAAACTAAGTAGGCTCACACATAGACAAATATATGTCCAGACTCAGCCAAGCCAACACGGTTGGTTTTATCAGGCCAAGAGTACACAACAACACATAACCAAGCCAACAAGTTGGGTTTATCAGGTTATCAGTAGATGGAAGCACTATTTGCTAAGCTAGTGGGCTCACTAAAGAGCTAAGGATTCCTACACTAGAACTAGCTTGACTCCTAAGACATCCACACACACCCAACATAAGGATTCATTCCCTTCTTTGATACACAGTCCCTTAGGCCATAAATTCCTTTCCAGTGCTATTCAGGGGGGGTAGAGAAGAGAGCCATCCCTCTAGCTCTATCTATGAGGCTTTTGCAAAACACTAGGTTTGTCAAGCAGACTCCTTTCCACTCCTACATAGTCCAAAGACCAATTGCATACACAACAATATACACACTTTCTGGGTTGAGGAAAACAATTCGACCATAAAATGAATTGCCAAGGACGGTAAGAACAACCCCTAACAACAATTCAATTTCCCATGGATTTTTTGGCCATAACGTGGCCAAAAACGAATTCAAACACACCCAAGAGAATGTGGTCTCTCCCCCCAATCGCTGGGCAATTCAAAAACGATTTTTAGCTTGGAATCTGTGGGGAAAATGCAACAAAAATGTTGGGGGAAGAAACCCAACCACATATCATTCCAAAAATGAATCCAGAACCCAAGAGAATGAAGAAATTACTACCCACGTGAGAGAAAAACACACACACACACAGAGCAACCCGAAAACAGATTTCACACACAGGAAATTCCCAGCCACTTGAGAGAGCCCCAACATGGGTGAATGATGAAGATGAAAACACCCAGGAGCCCAAATCATGAAGAAGAACATACCATAGGAAAAATCGTGTAGGTAAAATAGCTCCCAAGCTTCCCTACGTGAGCCAAAACTAAAGAACGTGGATGTATGGCCAAATGGGCATGCGTTTTGGGTGTTTACTTGCCCCAAAAGTTAAAATTGATTTTCCCCAAAAATGGGTTTTCCCCAAATTTGAATTTCATGCCCTTATTCTTCCCATCCCCATGCAATATCTACTTCAACCAATTTCTGGCAGAATTAAATGATTGGGTGAATGAGACAAGAAAGGTAGTTGACTATTTCATGGGTTCTCCCTTTGACATTTGGATTTTCCCCATTGGCCCCAAAGGTTAAATATTTTCCTCTCCTTATCCTTACGAAAATCATGCCCCCATCTCTTTTAATGTTGCATAGACATAGCTGGTTGTGGGTATTTTAATTAAAATGCATATTTACATGATGCCAAAATCATAATGTGTCAGATAGCACGATTCACCATTGGCAACGATTTTAATCGTCGGAACATAAAACGTTAAATCGATGATGGGGATTTTGCCTTTAGCTCCACACCATGATTAATTACAATATATCCATCATATACATTTAATGCAAATGGGGTCAAAACCGAGGTGTTACATTCCCCTCCCCCTTCAATACCACTATCCTTAGTGCTTTACAAAATTGAACAAAATGCTACACTGGTACTGCCTCAGTGCTCCATAGAATTGAACAAAAATGGATGTGCCAATTGCATGGAATCCTCCAGCTCCCATGTAGCCTCTTCAGGACCATAGTGCTCCAATTGCACCTTTACCTGCCCTATGGCTCGGTTCTGGAGCATTGTGACCTTCCTGTCGAGGATGCGCATTTGATCGATTTGGAACTCTCCCTCGGGTTCCACCTGGATCACATCCCAATTTATCACATGGCATGTACACATTTCTTAAGCAACGAAACATGAAAAACATTATGAGCTCTAGTGCTAGCAGGCAATGCAAGTCTATATGCAACCGACCTTATTCTTTCAAGCACTTCAAACGACCCACAATATCTTGGTGATAGCTTGGCACAACTTCCAAGCTTCAAGGAACTCTTCTTTGCCCTTACTCTGAGGTAAACATGATCTTCAACAATGAACTCTCTGTTCACCCTATGCTTATCGGCATAGCTTTTCTATCTGTCCTGGGCTGCTTTCAGATTCTACCTGATCTTTACAACCTCTTGCTCCATCTCCTTGAGCAATTCTGGACCAAGCACAACCCTGTTCACTAGATTATCCCAAGTCATTGGTATTCTACACCTTTTTCCATACAAAGCTTCATACAGGCTCATCCCCAAGGATGCTTGCTGTCCATTGTTATAAGCAAACTCTACCAAGTGTAAATAGTCTTCCCACTTGGTTGGTTTGTCTGTCACATACATGCGCAACATGTCTTCAAGCACTTGATTGACTCTCTCTGTCTGACCATTAGTCTGAGGATGGTAGGCAGTGCTGAAGTTGAAATTTGTACCCAAATCTGCAAACAACCCCTTCCAAAAATTGGAAGTGAACTTGACATCTCTATCAGAGACTATTGCCTTAGGAAATCCATGCAATTTGAAAATCTCCTTCATGAATATCTTTGCAATGTCACCAGTATTATGCGTAGACTTAACCGGTATAAAATGTGCTGCCTTTGTCAACTTGTCCACCACAACCATGATGGAATCATGTTGTCTCCAAGTCATTGGAAATATTGTAATAAAATCCATGGAAATAACTTCCCATTTCCATTCTGGAACTGGCAAAGGCTGCAACAAACCTGCAGGGTGTTGATGCTCAACCTTTACCTGCTGACATTTCATGCACCTTGAAATATATTGAGCCATGTCCTTTTTCATTCCTGGCCAAAAGCACTGCTTTCTAGCTGTAGCAATGGTCTTCTGATATCCTGTGTTATCAAAATATGGAGCTTGATGGATCTCGTCCATAACATCTCTCCTCAACTCTACTACATTTGGAATATAAATTCTGCCTTTATAAGTAAGAAGTCCATCTTCTTCCAACTTATATCCCTCATACCTCTTCTCAAGACTTTGCTGCTGCAATTTGTCTTTTACCTGCTCATACAATTCATCTCCAGTAGTATGATTAACAATCTGCTACCTCAAATATGATTGGAAAATACTAAGAGATGGCACATGCATTTCCTGCACCTTCCTACTGAGAGCATCAACTACTTTATTCTCTTTTCCTTTTATATGCTTGATTTTGAAATCAAACTCACATAAAAACTCCAGCCATCTAGCTTGCCTAGAATTTAGAGTAGGCTGATCAAACAAATACTTTAGACCACAATGGTCTGTCCTTAGCTCAAATCTTCTTCCCATCAAGTAATGCCTCCACATCTTGAGAGCATGTACTATTCCTGCAAGTTCTAGATCATGAGTGGCATAGTTCTTCTCATGCTCCTTCAACTTTCTTGACTCATAACATATCACGTGGTTGTCTTGCATAATGACTCCTCCAAGCCCTTGTCTGCATGCATCGGTACAGACCACAAAATCTTTCTCTGGGTTTGCAACTTTCAATATTGGTGCACTGGTGAGAAGATGCTTCAACTGCTGAAAGATTTCTTCACACCTCGATGTCCATTCAAACTTTATCCCCTTCTTTTGCAAATAAGTGATGGCATGTGCAACGTTGGAGAATCCTTCAATGAATATCCTGTAGTATCCTGCAAGTCCCATAAAATATCTTACATCTGTCACATTTATTGGAGTATGCCAATTCATAATGGCCTCAATATTTTGAGGGTCCACAGATATACCCTCTTTTGAGATAATGTGACCCAAATACTGAAATATATCTCTATAGAAGTCACAGTTGCTCAGGTTTGCATACAACTGATGCTCCCTGAGCAATTGCAATGTCAATCTCAAATGCTCTTCATACTCTTCCTCATTCTTTTGAATAAATAAGAATGCCATAAAGGAAAACATGAACAAAATTGTCCAAATACCTGCTGAATACATTGTTCATAAAGAACATAAATGTAGCTGGTGCATTTGTGAGACCAAATGGTACCACTACAAACTCATAATGTCCATACCTTGTTCTAAAGGATGTATTATGAATGTCTTCATCCTTGATTCTCACCTGATGGTAACCAGACCTCAAGTCAATCTTGGAAAATATCTTTTCTCCTCTCATTTGATCAAAGAGGTCATCAATCCTAGGCAAGGGATATTTGTTCTTCACCATGACTTTGTTCAGTTTTCTATAATCAATACACAACCTAAGTGAACCATATTTCTTCTTTACAAACAGGACTAGTTTTCTCCAAGGAGACACACTCGGTCAGATATACTTCTCCAACAATTCTTGCATTTGCATTTTTAGTTCTAGCATCTCAGGTGTACTCATCCTGTAGGGTGTCTTGGACACTAGTGCTGCTCCTGGCACAAGTTCAATTGTGAAATCAATGTCCCTCTTTGGAGGTAGACCTGGAATCTCATCAGGAAACACATCCTTGAATTCTTGCAACACATGAAATTCCTCCAACCTAGGAGTTTGATTCTCTGTTGCCTCCAAAATATGAGCTGCATACAACTGGAAACGTTTCCTACATAATTTCTTCAATTGCATTGCCAAAATCTGCCTCACAGAAATCACCTTTGCAATGCTTTTCACAATCCTTGAGTTTCCTTCTTCATCAAGCACTCAAAAGCCTTATTATAACATACAAGATTTACCTTGTGAGCTTCTAACCAATCCATTCCAATGAGAACATCGTGGGAACTAAGTGGTAGAACATTCATATCTACACAAGTGACCAATCCATTCATGACCAATGGACATTTCTCTACCACTTCGTTAACCTTTCTCTTAGTTCTAGTGGCTAGCTGAACTAACCAAGATTTGCTATGCTTTACTTTCTTAAAGGCACAAATCTCCACTACTCTAGGGGTAATGTAAATGTGAGTAGAACCAGGGTCAATCAAAATAGAAACATATTGCTCAACAATCTTACCTGCAACTTCAACCACAGTTGACTGGTGATCTTCCTCGCTGTCCTCCAGTGCTGCATAAATCCTAGGGACGACCCTTGCTACTTGACCCACTGTCTCTGCTTCTTAAATGTTGTAAGCTAGCCTTGCACTCTCATTATCGAGTGGACAATTATTGCGCATGTGGGGTCCTACACATTTCCAACATTGGAGAGGTTCCCTGTTCTGCTGTGGATCTCTTGGTTTCTCTCCCATTGCTCTGGCTGGCTGCTTCTCAGCTTGTGATGGTTGCTTCTGCCAATTATTGAAGTTAGAAGGTTTGAAACCTTTCTTCCTTTGGTCAGAATTCTCATTCTTTTTGTCCTTCCATGTCTTATTATAATCATGTTTACCTTTTCTTTGCTCATAGCAATACTAAGCTTTTCTTATTGCTTCTTCCAGAGTTCTAGGTTCGTAAAACTCAATTTTGTCTTTGTAAGACCGAGGAAATCCACTTAGGAAACATTGCATTTTCACTTTTTCATATTTGATGTACCTGACATACCTCAATAGTAACTTATTGGCATACTCTTCCATGGTATGTTTTCCTAATCTCAGCTCATGGAATTCTTTAATCTTATCATCATAGTACCTGTTAGAGAGGTACTTCTGCTTGAAGTATTTCTTGAATTGTTTCCACACAATTCTTCTTTCATTAACCTTCTTTACTTGTCTGTGGTGTTCCCACCATATGGATGCTCTTCTAGTCAAATTGAATATAGGTACCCTTGCTTTCATATTTCCAGAGTAGTGTTGAACTTGGAAATACTTACTCATCCCAAGAAGCCAAGCCTCAACTTCTTGACCAGTCTTGACCTCACCATTAAAAGTAGGAGGCCTTGGATTTTCAAATTCATCTCGTGAATTGTTCTTGTAACGTCTCCTCCTCTTATTCCTGTGAGATGGAGAGCTTGAATCCCCACTGGGTTTTTCAAAATCAGATGACCCACTAGTAGGCCATTCTGGAGTATCCCTTCTGTCCCTGGAATCCCTCCTGGAGACATAGGACCTTTTACGGGAATATCCCCTAGCACTACTCTTGATTCTTTCTAGATTAGCTATCTAATGCCCAGAGTTTATCTGTCCCTGGATGTATGTCAAAATCTATAGTATAGCTGCATTTATCTGATTTCGATCTTCTTGAGCCTTAAGCATCCTTTCATTGTCTTCTCTGCAACTTTGCAAATCCACCCTTAGGCTCCTTATGGTGGCTGCAAAATTTGGGGGGTATCTTGAAATATTCTCCCATTGGACTTTGTCTCGTCATTTCCAACTCTGAAATTTTCTCCCATAGCATCTCCCTCTAACTCATAACGGTCATGTGCATCCTTCATGTCGTCGATTCTCATCTTGGCCCAACCAAGAATGAATTTTTGAAACTGCTCTATGCGGAATGTTGCCTTTGAAGGTGACTATAGTTATGCAAAATGTGTTAATAAATACAACTGTTAGCTACATAACAATCTCATGAGTTCATAATTACTTACCTTCATTGGAAAATACTATATTGACAACTTTGTCAAAACACATAATTTTCTTTTCACCAAGAATGATGGTCTTTGGGGGACGACGGGGGTCAAGGGTAGCGCCCTCATTTTTTATTATTATTATTGTAAATCTTTTATTTTCGCACAATCTGGTGCATAAGATCGCTACCATTTTTCACCTTTTCAGCACCTCTAAATCCCACTTGAATCTTGCTTTTGCACTGAAAAATTGCTGAAAATTTGCTTCTGGAAACTTGGATTTTCCCATCCGATAAAAAAAATTCAAGTTTCTCACCTGATGCTTCGATAGATCAATATTCATTTCCCTTCTGACTCCTTATCAGATCAATCTTCCTTTGTCTTCTGATGCCTTATCGGATCAATATTCCTTTGTCTTCTGACGCCTTATCAAATCAATCTTCCTCTATCTTCCAACGCCTTATCGAATCAATCTTCCTCTATCTTTCAACGCCTTATCGAATTGATATTCCTCTATCTTTCGATGCCTTATCAGATCAATATTCCTTTGTCTTTTGATGCCTTATCGAATCAATCTTCCTTTGTTTTCCGAAGCGTCAGCTCCCTTCTTGCGAGCCTTACGGACACCTTGGCTTCGCTTCAACAATCATCTTCCGATGATTTTGACACTTACAAAATTTTTCGAAATTCTTCTCTCCATTTGCCTTGTTGGCTGGGTCTTGGGTTGTTAGCCGATGTATTGACTCAGCCTAGACGAGACCATCAGTTCCACCCAGCCGAGACCTTCGGCTCCACCCAGCTGAGACCTTCGGCTCCTCCTAGCTGAGACCTTCGGCTCCTCCCAACCGAGACCTTCATCAAAATTTAAACTTAGAATTTTTTTTTGAAATTTTTTCTCCCTGCTTTGGTTTCTTTGTCAGATGGACTTGGCTAAGTCATCCAACGTATCGGATGGAACTAGCTTAAGTCATCCTACGTATCAGATGGACTCAACTTAAGTCATCTGATATTTTCCATACTTAGAATATCTTTGAAATTCTCTCTGTTAGCCTGTTCTCAGTAGGGGTTAATTCTGCCTCTATCATTGCTCTTCATGGACCATTGAGGCCCATGCTGCAACATGAGCTCTGATACCACACTGTAACGTCCCCAACCCTCCGACCGATGAAGATGATGCTACCACAATACTATCTACCCGGACAACTAGCCCCATGAGGTTAATAATAATAATTGAATTGCTTTGAACTAAAACATGCATACATTGTCACCATATAGCAGAAGCAAAACCATACATTCAAGCATCCAACATGTTCATTGTAATTCATTATCAAATGTATTTGCAGGGATTTAAACATAAGAATACTTATCTTATGAAGAAGAATGCCCCACAACCAGCTATGTCACTGCAACATTCCACCCAACCATCGGCCAGTGTGCTCCTTAATCTCTTAGCAACACTGCCACCCTCGAGCTGGGCATGATTCCCACAAGGAATAAAGAAACTAAGCAATCTCACACATAGCCAAATATATGTCCAGGATCAGCCAAGCCAACACGGTTGGGTTTATCAGGCCAAGAGTACACAACAACACATAACCAAGCCAACAAGTTTAGTTTACCAGGTTATCAGAAGATGGAAGTAGTGTTTGCTAAGCTAGTGGGCTCACTGAAGAGCTCAGGATGCCTACACCAGAACTAGCTCAACTCCTAAGACATCCACACACACCCAACATAAGGAGTCATTCCCTTCTCTGCTGAACAGTCCCTCAGGCCATGACTTCCCTTCTAGCGCTATTCAGGGGGGTGTAGAGAAGAGAGCCATCCCTCTAGCTCTGTCTATGAAGCTCCTGCAAAACACTAGGTTTGTCAAGCAGACTCCTTTCGACGCCTACACAGTCCAAAGACCAATTGCATACACAACAATATACACACTTTTCTAGGTTGAGGAAAACGGTTCGACCAAAAATGAATTTCCAAGGACGATAAGAACAACCCCTAACAACAATTCAATTTCCTAGTGACGTTTTCACCCTAACGTAGCCAAAAATGAATTCAGACACACCCAAGAGAACGTGGTCTCTCCTCCCAATCACTGGGTAATGCAAAAATGATTTTTAGCTTGGAAACAGTGGGGAAAATGCAACAAAAGGGTTGGGGGAATAAACCCAACCACATATCATTCCAAAAACGAATCCACAACCCAAGAGAATGAAGAAATTACTGCCCATGTGAGGGAAAAAAACACACACACAGCAACCCAAAAACAGATTTCACACACAGGAAATTTCCAGCCACTTGAGAGAGACCCAACGTGGGTGAATGATGAAGATGGAAACAGCTAGGAGCCCAAATCATGAAGGAGAACATACCATAGGAAAAATCATGGAGGTAAAACAACTCCCAAGCTTCCCTGTGTGAGCCAAAAATGAAGAACATGGATGTATGGCCAAATGGGCATGCATTTTGGGTGTTTACTTGCCCCAAAAGTCAAAATTGATTTTCCCCAAAATCGAATTTCCTGCCCATACTCTTCCCATCCCCATGCAATATCTACTTCAACCAATTTCTGGAAGAATTAAATGATTGGGTGAATGAGACAAGAAAGGTAGTTGACTATTTCATGGGTTCTCCCTTTGACATTTGGATTTTCCCCATTGGCCCCAAAGGTTAAATATTTTCCTCTCCTTATCCTTAGGAAAATCATGCCCCCATCTCTTTTAATGTTGCATAGACATAGCTGGTTATGGGTATTTTAATTAAAATGCATATTTACATGATGCCAAAATTATAATGTGATGCATAGCACGATTCACCATCGGCAACGATTTTAATCACCGGAACATAAACATTAAATTGATGATGGGGATTTTGCCTTTAGCTCCACACTACAATTAATTACAATATATACATCATATACATTTAATGCAAATGGGGTCAAAACCGGGGTGTTACTCTTTGGGGGGCATTCTGTTGCACCTGGAAATTAGACATTTCCTGTTAGCCTTTCAGAGAACTTGACCTAAGACACCTTGGTTAGTTTTTTTCCATATTTTGGAAGGGCGGTGCCTTTTTCTTGTTTGCATAGAGCGCCAACGATGCTTTCAACTGTGGATCAAGGAGCGTCGATCCATCATTTCTTTGAAAACAAGTTAGGTCGATGCCTTTACCCCTTCTGCTCAGTGTGATGATAGAACAAAAAGAGGAAAAAAGAAGGTTCTAGAAGCTTCCTTGCAGAAGCCTCTGTGTAGTCAGTTCCTATTTGCTTGGGAGAGGTGGAATTCACTTCCCTCACTTGTTGGGATCACCTCCTATCCATTCCCCAAGCCAATGTCATGTGTTTTGGGCCTATAAATGAAGCCTTCATGATGTGAGTTGGGGAGGCCAAAATAAAGTACCCTTATGTTGTTGGATTGAATTTTGAGTTAGAGGCAAGATAGAGTTGGCTTGTATGTGAAGAGATACTCATAGCTGTGAAGGATTGTAGATTTCTTGTAGAGGTTGAAGCCATCAACATCAAGGCTTGGTTGTAACTTTACTCTCTCATTATTTAATACAAAAGTGTTCCCCTTTCCTATATTGCTTACCTTTGGTGGAATTTGTTAGCAGCCAGAATCGCACCCAAGGTTGCAGGAAGGCAGATCCTGACGTAACAATAGAACCAGTTTAGAAAAGAGAGACAGCTCCTCCGATTACAGAGAGGGATCTCTCACACATACGTAACAAGGCCAAATTTATATTGTCACAAGCTAAGAATCAAACATTGGTGGTTGGAAACAAAAGGAAGAGCTATCAGGATATGGAGTAAAAAATAATCAAGAAAACATAGAAGTTTGCACAGGAAAATGTTCACAGGAGCAAGGTAGTGCCTCAACCACTGTCGTTGTATTTGGGGTCTGGTGGTAATGGCAGAAAGATGACAGTCTGCTAATGTGGATCACCATAGGGATGAATTCCATGCCAATTTTGGAAGAAACGTTTAGTGGATATCGGAGACAATTGCAGGAGCATATAAGTATGAATTTCTATCCATTATACACTAAGTCTACGACATGAAGAGAAACATAATGTAAAGAAAAAATGGAAAAAAACATGCACATGAGAAAAGAAAGCACAGACTGTAATTTGGAAACACATAGGAATTCCCGTAAATGCATATAACCAACATTCGACTCTGTATATTAATTCAAAAGTATTACAAACACAATAGTCTTGCAGATTCAAAACCAACCAACCCTTTCTCCTTCTGTGAGGAGCCTGTTTAAAGCGTTTTGGGCCCTCGAGACCAACCTCGAAACAGGGCCAAATCAGTTACAAAATTAGCAACAGTTTCTTAATAAATTGTAACGTGGCATCCTTTCACGGGTGACATAAAACAGAAAATGATGGAGGTGAGGTTTTCCACTGGGTCTAAAGGCTTTGAAGTCTTCAAACTTCCTGCTCTCCTGATTCTTCCGCAGCTGTGCCCTGGGTTCTGGTTGCCGTTAGAGGCCATCATCCTTAGTGTGACCTTTTTTTAGACTTGCTATAGTTGTCGATAATTTTCCATTGGTTAGCTATCGGTGTCTCCAATTTAACCATTTCTTCCAACAACACTCCTAGCTCTAGATTTTCCATATAGGAAGACGCTGAAGGTGTTGGAAACTTAGTGCACAAAGTTTTGAAATCAAATAACAATTCAATCTCCCATGACAATTTTCTAATCACGGTCACGCCTGAAAGCGATTGCTGAGTCATATATTCAAATTGTCTGTGGTCCTTCCTGCACTCGACCAACTTGTTGTAATACTCCTTCTGGATAGCATGGGTCATTTCTCTTCCCAAAAGAAAGGGATCCCTCTCTAGACCAGAGGTTTGAACTTCTCGAAAAAATCATCAACTTGTTTGCACATGAAATTCAACTTTGCCTTGACCATCTTTAAATGGTGGTGTTTGTGAATCGCCCTTCTGACCCAAGTGATGGTGGGAATCCTATCCCGGATGTTCCCTTGTATGATGTCCTCATATATTAAACTTTTCAGGAATTTAATTGTGCTTTCAGCCGTGTCCAAAGGTCTTTTATGCAGGTCGCATTGAGCTTCCTGGATGTGCTTTCTAGCTGCTTGTATGGTGTTCTCCTTATCTTGGATAAAATCCAAGTATGGGTGCACTTTGTTTTCTTCCACTATAATCATGTCCCAATTTAGGTGCCTTGCTTCTATCAGATCCCCCTGGCCTGAAACCAACTTTGATAATTCATTGTTCTTCCTCTCTAGTTCCCTACAATGCTCCTTTATCTTTTTCTTTAGATCTTCTCTGACATTAGCCATTTCCATTAAGTCCCGATTCTGTTTCATCAAGCCAGTGGTCTCTATAGTATTGAGGCTTACCTGGGACATATCTTGGGATAATGAGTCTGCACCAAGTACTTCGGATGCATCAAGCACTTTGGGTGATTGGGTCGCGGGAGTTGGATGTTCCTGAGATTTTTCCTTGAACTCTTTTAACTCTTTTTCCAATCTAGCTTGCTTTATTTCAAATACCTATTTTTCTTTGACCCAGAGCTCTGCATCTTTCTTCCATTGCACCACTCTCCCTTCCTGTATGAATAATTTGGATTTACAATTGACCAACTCAGTGTTTAGGGTCTCCTTCTCCTTTTCTATCCCAGTCAACTCGACTGTCTAAATGAGCCTTGTAGAAGGAATTTCTATCTTTTTCTTCAGTAATTGGATAATACCTTCCTTGTCTTTGAGTAGTCTCTGAGTGGCAACACCCTTATCCCTTAGGCTATCTGCTATAGATAGATCCATTTGGAGCTTCTTGATTTGTGCTAGGTGAGCCTTATTTTCCACTCTCTCCTTTTAGAGAATTTCTTCTACTCTTTTCTTACTAGTTGTCAATTTGTATATTTGTAAAGCTGCTTGGGGTACATCAGCATAGAGGTATTCACTTATCCCCTGATGCAAATTGATCATGTCAATTTTAGGGACTCTTTTTGGATCTACTTCTAACTTTGCCACCTTGTCACCCATGATTTGACTGTCACCAAAGAGGTCTTCTGGCCTGGCAGTTTGTCCACCTCTTTGCTTAACTTTGACCTTTCTTTGAAGGCCCTTTTACTAGCATCTTTGTATTTTTCTAGCAGCTTGGTTTTGGACCTGCATGATTTCATCTAGTTCTTCCATATTTTTTAGGTGTCTAGGCCGCCTCTCCCTCTTCTACATCCATGGCTTCTGAGTATTCCCCTTTATTCTCCTTATCAGACAAGCTGGCTAGAGGTGTAATCTGTGTGGCTGCGACTACAATGCAGGAGAGGTCTAACTGAGGAGGACTCTTCAACCGAGCAGAAAAGGTTGGCCTTTCTGGCATATCTTCATCGGAATTGATTTCTCCAGGGTTTTGCATCCAATTCGATCTTTTCTTTAGGCCTGCCACTTTGACATGTGTGAAGGGTTTGCTCTTATTTTCTTTTCTTCTGTTGGAGATGATTTGATGTGGGTCGTAGTCGATTGTGGCTTCCCTATCAAACCCTTTCTCCCTGAGCAAAATTTCGACCTTTGGAAAAGCCAACTTGTTTTTGACAGTGAAAGGACCAACCACCCATGGAAATTTAATGTCTGTATGTTTTCTGGCACTTATAAAATGTTTATTTTCGGCCACCAACCTTTGTCTGATTAGTTCTAGTGCAAACACCCTCGGTGCCAGAAATGTTGGGAGGACGTATGGTTGGTGAGTAAATACATAGACCCTGATCACTGTACTATTCTCTGACAGGAACCAATCCCTAAATCTCCTTTTAGGGGATGATTGTAGTATCCTCTTCATTTTCAGTAAGACCCTCGACAACCTCTTTTCAAAGAGAGTCTCATAGAATGAATCCATGAAGGAATTCATGAATTTTCCATAGTCACTGTGCATGTCTCTTGTCATGACCATATCAGGGAGCTATATGTCATCATCATTAAAACTCAAAAACATTTTCATAAGAATAGACTAGAACCTGAAGGTCCCAGACTGACTAAAATTACTCAGCTGGGCCTTTATATTTCTGGCCAGTGACTTGTCGAACTCCAGATAGGCGGGTGGCGAAGACTGACTTAACAGTCCTAACACTTCTTGGCTCAAATTGAGGGTGAAATTCAGACTCAATAAGGGTTCAGTGATGAACTGGTTCGAGTCCAGACCTAAAAATTGGCTCACTATGGTTAATACAGATTGAGTTTCTTCATTGAACAGGTCAAAATCAATGGGGAAAGGAGGGTTCGACAACTAGCTTTCAGGTTTTAAACAGGCTTCGAGGAAGGTGTCTTTCTGTTCATCTAAGGATTCTTAAAAGAAATGAAGTATCTCTCCTTCATTATATTCACTGGACAGTTGTATAAACTCAGAAGGTATTGACAGAGAGCTTCAGATATTGAGGGAATTGATGGGACACAATATCCTAGACCTAGACATGTCCATGATCGTACCTTTGGACTGAGAATAATTCTCTATGCACTAGCTTATAAACTTGGGGAAACTAGGGGTTTGCTCGACTGAAAAGTAGAAAAAGAAGGAACCGAACACCCCATGGGGGTCAATTCCCTGTGATTGGAGAGCTTTTAACTTAGCCTGGGCAACTTCTATACTATTATTTAGAATGATAGTATCGAATACCCCAACGTCTTTATCTGTTAGGGATTCTTTTGCTCCTTGAAGCTCAAGGTTATGATCTTTTGAATCCTACAATTCAGCCATGGGACAACAAATTATTATAGGATAAGTGTAACTGGGTGGCTGATAGCTTGCTCTGGAGGTTTGTCCAAGGTGGCGCGGTCTGCATAGTCTGAAACCCTTGCTTTCCGATGCTGCAAAATAATAAACTGTTTTGATCCACGTGCTGAATTTTATCCTACTTCACCTTCTTATCTAAACATGTACTTTTCCCTGCTGGATGTGATCAAAGCCATAGATCTGGGGTCCCAAAATCTAGCAATGCATGATCCCCGCCATCAATTTTTCGCATGATCATGTTTTACTTTTTTCCAGCCCGAGCGCACTTTCGCTTCGCGGGTTATAACCTCCACCATAGATCATATACCCTTTTACTATCTAGCCGTCCAATGTGGAGAGCTTTATCGAGTTTCAATTTCCCTAACTAAGGATTTCTTTTGAGCACTTACGGTAAGCGAAACGGTCTTTACACCGTAGATCTGCTCCCGCGCCAATCTCCACCGTCAGATAACTCTGCCCTTTAACATATTTCACGGATTCTGGCTCACCATCTTCCTATTGCACTTTGGATAGGAGGAATCAATCTCTACCATCAATCTTGAGCCTTCTCGATCTCTACCGTTAAAACTCGCCATGATTTAAAACATTTTGCCAACTTGGAGAGGATCTTTTTGGTACACATTTGGAACTCGCGAAATGGTTTTTCGTCGTCTATCTCCGATAGTGACCGTTGAAAACATTTCCACCTTCTGCACTTCATCTGACAGGTATTCTCCCTGCCTTCTCACATGTCCAATCATGGGTGGGCCCACGTATGACTCTGAGTCCGGTATTTTTATCCTCTTGACAAGCTGCGACTAGTGCATGCTCCTTCATCCTTATAAATCCTCCCATATTCTCTTTGAGATATCTCCCTTATTATCTAGGGCTCATTACTGTTCTCCCAGAGCTTCCCCTCGTGAAAATTTTGCAGGCATCGCTTTCTTCTTTTTCTCCCGTGGGTCAAAAACCTTTCATTTCAATTAGCACCAATCAGGTGCTAACAGAATTTGTTAAATTTAATGATGGTTTCCCCTTAGCGATTTATCTAAGAAAGTCGCTACAAGTCCCCACAAGCATAGTTACTTTTTGTTTCAAGCTTGTGTAAAAATGAAACAGGTCACCTTGAGCAGTGTTTATTTTTGGTTTTAAGCTTGTTAAAAAATAAAACCAACCTCAAGCATAGTTACTTTCTGTTTCAAGCTTGTGTAAAAATGAAACAGGTCCCCTTAAGCATAGTTATCTTTCTGCTTCAAGCTTGTGTAAAAATGAAACAAGTCCCCACAAGCATAGTGAATTTTTGTTTCAAGCTTGTGTAAAAATGAAACAGGTCACCTTGAGCAGCGTTTATTCTTGGTTTCAAGCTCGTTAAAAAATAAAACCGACCTTGAGTAGAGTTCCTTTTTCGTGTCAAGCTAGTTGAAAAATGAAACAAATCCTTCCATTGTGTCAAGACTCAATATTTGAACCTTCATTTCATCTGCTTGTAAAGAAGACGAAACAAAGCTTGGGAGGGATTGTACCCTACCTATTTATGTTGTATTTAGCTACTTGACAGTTATATTGGGGGAAAGTACCAACCATTGGACCTCATGTTGGAAAATCACTTGTCAATGGGAGCCATTTTAAGCATACTTTCTTAGTTTCAAGCTCTCTAAACCATGAAACGACCTTTTGAGAATAGTTCTTTTCTATTCCAAGCTCGTTAAAAATGAAGTAGATACCCTGAGCATTCTTTCAACTGATATTTGATCTCATTAAAAATAGTAAAATAGTGTTGAGCTTACTTTTCATTTTTCGTGCTCTGGTTAAAACATGAAAACTGGTTTGAGCTTACTTTATCGCTTTTTTGTGCTCTGGATTCAAACATGAAAAAGGTTCCGAGTGCCTTTTATACCTTTGTCGTGCTCGTTAAAAACTTAGTGAAGAGGTATCGAGTGTACTTTTACTGTTAAGTTAGACTCATTAAAATTCGATTATGAAAAAAGAACTCGTTACAGAGTTATATTTAAGCTCTTTTTAGTCGCCTTAAAATCACAAAATATTGCCAAGTGAACTTGTTATGTTCACGCTTGTAAAAGTATCAGAATGGTCGACTAGTCGGTGGTAGGTTATCTCTTTTTCGGACCGACTAGGTCTATTTACAAAAAAGGACCTCCTGGAGTCTTCTTAGTCATTTCAAACTCTCTTAACATGAAACGACAAATGAGTTTACTTTCATCGGACTCATAAAATTAAACGATGAAGGACCCTTTTATGGGAACGAACCCCTCCTTTCTTAGGTTCGTAAAACATATGGGAATGGAATCATCACTTAATGAGCTATATCGAACATTTGTTACCCTTTTCCAACTCATTAAAAAGCAAAGAGGCACTCATCCTTCGTGATGGGGAAATTAAGGAAAGAGTTTGTATTTTGTTATGGCAGTACATAGTCACTCTTGAAAATGGCACTCATTTGCATATGCATTTCAGCACTTGGGTAATCCGTTTGTCTTTAAGTCTTGCTAATTCCTAGAGTCTTCTTACTCCTTTGAGTTGTCCAAGAATACTCTCACCGTTATTTGCATTGGGGGATTGGTATCATTCTCGTGTCAATACTGCCAAGTCATGCCATGCTAATGTTCAAGAGAAATTTGGTCATCTGTTCACTATCTGCAGTCAGTTTACCTTCTATCATGTTGGTCATCTCTGAATCAGTCTCATTCATCACTCTATTGTCTAGTTTACTCCAAAACATATTTTATCATGCTTCGTGTCGATGATGGGGGATTCATCATGTCCCTACTTCAATGAGTCTATTCCTGTCGACTTCATCACCTTATCTAGAAATTGGACTTAGAAACCAAAACAAGTACCTTGGCTCTGCATGCCTTAATGGCAGGTTACCTCACTTTCAACATGAGCTTACATCATTGGTTCTTGATTGAAAGATCTCATTGAGTGTTCGACTCCAAGTTCTTTATTCACATTTTATGGTATGTATTGAGATACCTTGGGAATCATTGATATCAATGGTGATTTACCTCGTACTTGTTAACAATTTACATTAATGACTGATAATCAAGTGGTTTCTACCATGTTCGATGCCAAGACATTGTAATCCCATGGTTATATTCGTATTGTTGCGGGTTCGTCTTGAAGACCCTGGGTTATCTGATATTTTTCCCAGGTTGCAACAGAGTTTGTTTTGAGTCATATTACATGGATCCACTTTGTATTGGTTGTGGTTGTGTTATCATCTCATCATGGATATACGCTTGTGTCTAGTAGCCATGATTGTGTTCAGTCGGCCTCTACTACCATGTATCTGCATTGTATTGGTCGGAAGCCATGTTATGAGTTATATAAGATTTGAGTCAGTTGTATTGCAACAACTTCCAAACAATATCCTTGCCTTTGATTTCTTCACTTTACAAAGAATTCACCTATCGTATTCCTCTAACTTCATGCTTTGGGGGGTATTCTATTACACTGAAATATTGTCCTCTTGATCCATGTGTCAACCCTTTGCCTAATCCCCAAATTTCTCTTTGCTAAAGTTGATTGATATTGAGGTTATTCTTTCCTTTTTTCCTCTTTAGGAAGGCCGATGCTTTTTCCCTTCATGTTAGGTGCACCGATGGCTCTCTTTCCCTTCATTCTAGGTACGTCGGTGTTGACGCGCTGTCTCCCACTGCTAGGTGCGCCGACGGTGCTATTTCCCTTCATGGAAGGTGCGCTGGTGGTGTTTTGAGGGAAAAAAGAGGAGCTTCGAGACCCTTCTCGAAGCTGTATGAGGTGGATTTCTATCCCTATCATCTAGGTGAGTTGGAATTCGGTTACTAACCTATGGGGAAGATCCATTAGACTCCTCCTCCTAATAATCAACCTACTCTATCCCTTTAGCCTTATAAATTAAACCCTCTCTCCATTGTGAAGAGAGGAAGGACTATGGTACTATTATGCTGGTGGAATTTCTAGGTGATCCCTATCATCCTCTGGAGCTTGGGTTGGATTGTTGGATGGAATATTACAATGTTAAGGCTAGGTTGTGATGTTCTTTCCTATGTAATTCTATGTATCTCCTTGATTACATTAATACAAATCTATTTCCATAATTTTTATTGTGTTGATAATGTTTAGATCTTTCTTCCTTAACTATTGGATTATATCAATTCATGTTTGGATACAAATGTACTTTTTGTTGCTTTCCACTTTCTCTATAGGGTTTTGCAGCTGGAGATCTGAAGATTCTGGACCTTGGATCAACAAAGAGAGAAGAGGATTTTCATATTGCAGGTAAGCGATCTATCTGTTGCTTTTCATTTCTATTTGATCTAGGAAAATAGATTTTATTGTGCACTTGATTTGTTCTAGATCCACTTGGACTAGGGAGATCTGGCTTAAGTCCACTTTAGTAGATTTATCCGATAACATTAACTAGATTTGAACTAGGGATCGATGTTAATGTAGGATGATTAGAAATTCTTACAAAATGGGAGTTAGTCGGTAGATTGGAGTTTGTGAAGCTCAATAATAATGAGTTATTAACTTGGGTAAATAAATACTGGGTGCCATAAGTGGGTTATACTTCGAGGGTTTGTATGTTAATCAATGGCTGGATAGATTTTATTTTCATGGAGGAAGATAAGGTTAAGACTATTCTTAACAAGGTATGGTTGATTTCTTTACAACTCTCATGAAAAAGTTTGATCTTAATGATATCATTCCTCAGGTTTTAGAGCCTACCTTAACTAATGGTAGGAGCGGTAAGGAAGGCATTAAAAAAATACTAGACAAATTTTTAATTAAGGAGCCTCTTGTTAAGTCCTTCCAACCTTTCAGAACCTAGGTGGGAAAGGACAAGATTTCTGATCACAGACCTATTTTTTTAACAGCTGGAAGGAAACACTCCTTCCGATAATTTCTCATTCAAGTTTAATAGTATTGGTTTGATAATGCTGAGTTCTGTTCATTTATCAGAAATTTTTGGATGCATCACTCCCCATATTTGGACCTAAATCCTATAGAGAAATTTTTTTTTTCAATTAAAATAGCTTAAAGAGGAAGTACCTAAATGGATGAAGTTCAGAAAGCTTAAAGATAAAGAAGAGTTCTCTCTTCTTGAGGATCAGATTAAGAACCTGTTTTCTAAGGAATGGGATCATAATGTTTTAGAGGAGGATCTTATGTTATCAAAAGAACTCGAGAATAAAAAGGATTTGATTCTCAAACAAGATGAAAATGGTTGGAGGCTAAAGAGAAGATCCATTTAAATCAAGTTAGGAGACAATAATACTAGGTTTTTCCATTCTTATGCTTCTCATAGAAGAAATTCCAATTCAATCTGGAAATTATTGGATGAAAATGGTAATGCAGTGAAAGGACAACATAAACTTCGGGAATATGCAATGCATTACTTCTGTGAGATATATAAAGATAATGGTAATTGTTCTTTGGAAGCCCAGTTAAAAACTATCAAGTTATTTCCTTCCTTTTTTGATTCATATGAAAAGGAAAAGTTGGGAGAGGAGGTGACTTTGTAAGAAGTTGAGAATGCTTTGAAGTTATTCAAAAAAGGAGAAATGTCCGGGTCCCAATGGGTGTACTATCAATCTCTTTATCCACTTTTTTGATATTATGGGAGAAGACTTGCTTGCTATGGTAGAATTTTCCAGAATTGAAGGTTTTGTTTCTGGGCCTTCCAACTCTACTTTTCTCACTATGGTTCCTAAATGTAATAAGCATGAAACCTTCATGGATTTTAGATGAATTTCATTATACAATCTAATCTATAAGATCGTTTCTAAAATAATCTCCATCAGAATTAAACCTACTTTCTCAAATTGTTTATATTTAGAAGAGTTTGGTTTCTTAATTGACAGACATATTTTAGATGCAATCGTGATAACTCAAGAAGCCATTCATTCGATTAAACATAAAAAATTGAAGGCCCTTCTTTTGAATATATATTTGGAAAAATATTTAGATAGAGTTGATTGGATTTTCTTAAGCTTAGTCCTTGTTCAAATTGGGAGGCTTGTTCTGGTGGTTAAATGGATCATGGCTTGTATTACTTCAACTCAGTTTGTTGTTCTGGTAAATGGTGCCCCCTATGGGGTTTTCAAAATTGGGAGAGGAATAATACAGGGTTGTCCTCTCTCCCCCCTACTATTTCTATTGGTTACAGAATGTCTGAGCATGCTTATTTTAGAAGCAAAGAAAAAGGGCAGATCAAGGGAGTGAAAACCAGTAATGGCAGTTGTTTGTTACCAAGTTACTCTTTGCTGATGATGCACTGATGTTTGGTATAGATTCTTTGGAGAAATGGGATTTCTACATCTTTGGAGAAATGGGATTTCTACAAGGAGATAATCAATCTGTTTTGCAAAGCTTATGGGATGTCTGTAATATTAAGACGATCTAGTTTCCACCATCATAAACTGAGTAAAGATTGTTTAGATAGTATTACCTCTATCCTTCCTTTTAAAACTTATGAGATTGAAACTGGTTTTAATTATTTAGGTTTTTTCTTTGGTTTTTGGAAAAAATTGAAAAAATAATAAAAATTGGACTTTTAGATTTCTGTCAATTGGTGGAAGGCTTACTCTCATAAAAGCAATGCTCATTAGTATCCGAGTCTACTAGTTCTCTCTTCTGCAAGTTCCTTCTTTCATTATTAGCAAAATAAGAAGGTTAATCTTCAACTTATTATGGACACGTGGAGAAAAAGAAGGTAATCTCATAATGCTGAGCTGGGACAAGCTTTCTTTGCCACACGTTTGGGGAGGATGGGGCATCAAAAACTTACAATGGTTTAGTTCATCCATAAAATTTAAGAGTTTTGGCGAGGGCTGAATCGTTACACTCTCTCGTCTACAATTTTGTTTGGAAAATACTTAAAGATGAACCTTATTGACTGGCTAAGATCTCCAAAAATGATCTCTAGAAATGCATCTCAAATATGGAAATGATTTTTGAAACTTTATCATTGGATGAGTAATTATCTCACTTGGGAAGTAGGTAATGGAAAAATTGTTCTTGTTGGGATCAATCCCATTATTGGGTTGGGGTTGGATTTTAAACTCTCCTTTTATAAAAAATTACTTGGATTAGATCGGTTATTTACTCTTGCACATATTAATAAACCCAACTTGCTCAACATGAACAGTTGCTATTTCCTATTGGTACTCGACAAAATATTTGGGCTTGGTTCAGGATCAGGCCTTGGAGTGAGAATCTTACATCAAAAGACTTAATTCTTAAGGTTGTAGACTCTCTCTTGAAGATGATACTTTGTTTTGTTCTGCTAATCCTAAGTCTGGTTATATTACTACCAATTTTGCTCATAAGCATTGGTTCATAATTATTCAAGTACAGTTCATAATTGGTGGCATAAAACATTATGGAATTGGCACATGCCTCTGAAGATAAAATGTTTTGTGGTTATCTCTCCAAAAATGTCTGAAAACCTGGGACAATCTTATTAAAAAGGTTGGATTGAGCCACGTTTTTTCCCTCTATGCACAAAGGTAGAGGAAACAATTGATCATTTGTTGGTTAAATGTACCTTATCTCTCAACATTTGGAAGTCTCTGTGTAATGCTCTTAAGATTCAAAAAATCTGGGAAGGAGATAATCTTAGCCATGCTTGTTATTGGTGGTTTAAAAATTGCAGAGATTTCCCTTCCTTACCTGCAATTGTCTCTTGGAAGATTTGGAATGTTAGGAATAGTGTTATCTTTAAAGACTCTCTTCAAGATCAGAGCTCAATTTGTTCCCATATCTTAAATTTGGAAAAGGATTTTCACTTGAATAAGGCTTCTTCTGCAAAAGCAAGGATTTTGAAAGATATCTAGTGTATAGGTGCTTTGGGTTTCTTCGATGGTGCATCTAAGGATGACCTTTGTGCTGAAGCTCAACAATTCTCACAGTTTCAATTTCCAACTTCAGTACAGAACAAGTTCAAATATGAAAGTAGAGCTTCTAGCTATTTGGTGTTTTTGCAATATTGCTTCATCTTTTGGTATAGTAACTATTAAAATTTATGGCGACTCCAGAGTCACAATCAAATGGGCACAAGGAGACTTTAACCTCAAAGTTGTTTCTTTACTACCTTGGTGCAGTAGAATTAGCTCAGTTGATCTTAAGATGTTATGCAATATCTCTCTCCATCATATTTACCGAGAAAAAAATCAACTTGCTGCTAAGCTCTCAAAATCAGCTTTGTCTGACAAAGAAAGTTGGCTCTTTTGGGAAGAATGGATGGACAACCTTCAAACAGATTCAAGCTATATCAACTTTTTGGATCTCTAAACTCTGTTCTAAAGCTTAGATAATCTTGTATATTTGTTTTTTGAAGTTTTGGAGCCCTTTCAGCTAGGTCCGCTCCTATCTAGCATGTATCCATGAAGATTGGTATCTAACAAGTATCCATAAAGACTTGATTTTTTTGTTTTTCTTGAGATCTCGCAAATCATGATTGGTTGATTATGAAAAAATCATTTTTGACGATGTCTATTATGTATTTTTTATTCAATTTTTAAATAACAAAACATGTTTTTTTTTTCCAGCTAAAAAAACTTTCTAAGGCTAACCATTGCCTTGACTCTCACACTATTGCCATCACCCCCACACTCTCTTTGCACACCATCTCCATCACCCCCACACTCTCTTTGTAGACCAAATCCATTTATACAAAAGAATACAATAGCGATCTGAAGCCAATCTCGCTTTCAATTGAAGGCATGTGAACGTGTGAATTGATTTGCGTGAATGGATTAAATCAATTCTTTGCTTAAAATATACCTAGGCTATTACTTTTCTGATCGCAGACCTATTAGATTCAATATGTTAGATTCGATTAGATTAGATTCAATAGGTTAGATTTCCACTTTCTGTTAGTTTTAATACTTTTATTATGTTTTGTTAAGAACATTACAGTTTTTTTGTTAGTGTTTTTTTTTCTCTACTTTTATTATGTTTTTGTTAGAAACATTACTGCTTCTCTTTTAGATAGCTATCCTTAACAAGCATGTACGTTCAAGTTGTCTAACAGACCAACATTTAAGTCAATGGTTGACTTCGATGTTAATAGTTAACTTCACTATTAATCTGAATAACTTGAACTTACATGTTTTTAAAGCTCAAATCCTTAGTATAAGTTAGCTTCTTCTTTATAATGAATTGGAGTAGAGATCACCTTAAAGAAAAACAATAACAAACCAAAAAATGTAAAACCCACACAATAATTCAATGATGTTCCATTAAAAAGAATGGTAAGCCAAAATAATAAAAAAATGTAAAACCCACACAATAATTCAATGATGTTCAATTAAAAAGAATGGTAAAGCCAAAATAATAAAAAGCCAAAACTGACTATTTTTTTTTGTTATTAAAAGAAGGCACTATGCCTCCCATGTGTTGAAATAAAAACGCTTCCTGGCTTAAATATAACATATAAATATTATGATAAAAATGATTTGGAGCCCATTGGCTCTCCTTCCGAAAGTCTAACTGTACATTATACTCTTCATACTGAACTTTACGATTGATCATGATCATACAATATCAACGGTGAAATATTTGGAGATTGGAGATTAGTCTTATCAAGAAATTTCATAAGACTAATCGTTAATTTCATCACAATCGCCATGGCTTTTTGGGACGAATATTTGGGGATTGTTTTCCAGAAATGTTTGGCGTTTGTTTTTCTGGCACAGACTTTGCGGATGATGTTCGGTTTTCTGGTTCAGGTACAGGCTTTGCCGATGGTGTTCGATTTTCAGGCACAAACATTGATGGTGTTCTTATATTTTCAGGCACAAGCTTTCGCTTCCCGTTTTCCAACATACCAATTGATTTTGGTTTTCCATTTTCTAAAGAACCATTTGATCTTGATTCACTTGACCTCACTTTCAAAAGTTGAGGTTTTCCGGATTCAAAATCTTTGTTTAGAGAATGCAGAACTGTCTCCAGTTCTTCAACTCTCTGATTTTGTGCTTCTACCAAACGCCCGGTTCTGTCCACCTCTTTTTGTAGGATTTCATTCCGTTGTCCAAGAGAATGTTTTTTTTTCTTGTGCTGCTGAATTAAATGTAAGCGTTGTTGGACTCCTTCATTCACTTGTTGCTCAAGGCTGTTCATTTTAAGTTCAATTGTTGCAATGTTGGAGAGCAAAAATGGCAACGTCTTTTTATTGCATGAAGACTGGGCAATCAAAGCCTGCTTCTCGTCTTCCATGCAAACCAGCGTGGCATTATACTCACTCCCTTGGGTCTTCAAGAACTCAACTTCAATGATTAGCTCTACCATCTTTTCGCTCATTGATCCACTTTCCCTAGTCATCAACTCAAGGTTTGTTTGCAACTCTGCAAGATTGGCCTCCAAATTTCTCTTTTCCTCATCCCGCAAATGCCCATCTTGTTCGTTTTCTCTTACCAAATTCTGAATCCTTTCCTTGGATGCATTCAACTCGGATTGCAAATCAATCTTTTCTGTTCTATATTTCTGTAGAACACTCGCATTTTGCTCCATTTCATCTTTCAAGTGAACCAATTTCGCATTATGTTCCTTCAACTGGGACTTCAGGGTCACTACTTCAGAGCTTAGCTCTCTATTTTTCTGACCCAGTAATCCCCTTTGACTAGCAAACGACTCAACCTTTGTTTGCAGCTCGGCAACATTGTTTTCCAAATTTTCTTTTTCAGAAAGCCACACATGTTTCTCTTCAAGTAATTCCTGTGCCCTTGAATTAAATTCATCCATCATGGATTCCATTTCAATATTTTCTGCCCTAGATTGAAGTAGGGCTCTCTCACTTTCAATGCACATCTCTTCAATTTTTTCCTTATATGCTTCCAATGAAGACAAAAACTTATCCTTTTCATTGTTCAATGCTTGTTTTGCCAGTTTGCTGCTTTTAGCCATCTCCTCAGTTTCCTGTCTTGCTGCTACAATCGTTGATGAAAGCTCATCTTTTCCCAATTTCCAATCTTTATATACCGCATCTAATTCTGCAGATTTCACCTGAATTTCACCATTCAATTGCGAAACAGTGGCTTCTAGAATTCTTTCATCAGAAACAACTGCTGTACATTCTTCTTCCATCTCAAAAATTTTCTTTTTGAATCTTTCGTCAGCGTCCTGCAACTGTTCTCTAAATTCGTCAACTCTACTTTGACGTTGTTCTCTAAATTCTTTCTCTATTCCCTTCAAGTTGTCATTGAGTTGTTCCCCGACTTTCATTTGCTCCGTGAGTTCCCCATCCAGATTGTCCAGTTTGGACTCGCATTTCCCTTCAAGACTACGAATGCGTGATTCCATTTGAACGAGCTTCTCTAAGAAATAAGCTTTTTCTTGTCGTAAGATATTGAAATTTTTAACCAGAGATTCATTAAGCTCCCGCAACCTGGAAATCTCCTCTTCTTTGCCTATGGCCATGTCCACCGGGGAGGAGGTCATATGATTTTCTAATCCTGGAACTCTGTTCCGCTTGGATTTGCCAATTTTGTTGACGCACGGAATGCAAAGGAAACGGCGGATCCTTTTCATCTCTTCTTCCCAATCCGATGGAAGATGGATATAAGCCTTTTTTTTTTCGCTCCCCACAGTATTTAGAATTCGCTTCGACCACGATGATCTTGCATGATCTTTTGAACGATTGTCGTAATTGTGAGTTTATTCCTTCTATTAATAACGCATCATTCGTTTACTTTCATGCGCCGACTTTTTCAAAAATTCAAAGTGAATTTACCAATCGTATATTTAGGTTACAGGTATGAGTATATTCGTAGAGTCTAAAGATGAATGCCATCATTCATCCTCCACAAGTAACTAAGATTGAACTATGGTAACCTAGCAAGCCTTGAGTAACAAAGACATGGTAATCATTTAAGAATTTTATGTTACTTAAATTATTAATGAGAATTACATTACAACAAGAAAATTTATGGTGTAGCACCATATGTTAGCATCATTTATAGTTTATGGTGTTAAAGTGGTCCTATTAGTATCATTTACAATTTTGTAGTGTTAAGGTGGTGGTATTGGCACCATTTACATTTTGTGGTATTAAAATGGTGTTAATGTTTATTGGAAATTACTTTTTTACTCATGTATATTAAGATAAATGCCATGTTGGCAAGTACCATAAAGTAGTCCTAAAATTATTTGTCACATGGACATGTACATGCATCATTTCTTTATGAGGTTTTTCACCATTTTCACAAATAATTATTTTAATTATTTATATAAATGATCAAGACTAATTTATGAGTTTTTGCACCATAATCCCAACAAATTTAATTTTTTATTTTTATACTATTTAAATAAATAAATTCACATGGTTCAATTCAATTCAATTATTCAATTTTAATACTATTTAAAAAATAAATACTTAAGACTCTTAATATCCATAAACAATAAAAGTAACCATTTTTTTAATTATTAATATTATAAAGAAGGAATAAAAATTATTTAAATTGAAACTTAATTATTGACTTGAATTTTTTTGTGTTGAGCTTATTAAATGTGTTTATGGATATTAGTATCAATAGTAGGCTTGAAAGCTTAAGTCCATCTTTAGCACCACAAGTTAACCCCAATTATATTATATAGTGTTAATATGTGGATATTATCACCACTTACATTATATGGTGTTAAAGTGGTGATATGATTTTTAATCTTAATTGTTTGAATGATATTTTGTTATTATTAATCATAATTAATTATTATTAATAATAATTAATTATCAAATTGTTTGATGGGTATTAGTTCCATTTGGAAAATTTGAGCATTATGAAGGGTCTTGGGGCCCTAGACATGGTTGAGGGAGGAAAATTCTACCTTAAGTCTTATAGGAATCTTCTAAACATATATGGCCAATAAAAGCACCTCAAACCACTATACATGGATTTGTGAGGGTATTCTTAGCCTATGTGTGATTTTGATAAGAACAAATGTGAATATGATTCATTTATATGGTTAAGGGAGGAAGCCAAGCCTTAGGCACTAAATGATGCTTTTCGGGATTCAAGACTAATAGAGATGTAAACACCTCCAACCACAACGTGTGGCTTCTCAAGGGGATCCTTGGCATTAGAATAGGGATATGAGTGGAATTTGCAAGGTTTTAAGGACTATGGATGGGTTTTGTGGCCCTAAACACGGACAAGGGACAAATCTTGAACTTAGATCCTAAAGGAACTATCTAGGAATCTATGGTCAAGAAAGACACTTCAAATGACTATACAAGACCATTTGAGGGTATCCTTGACGTATGAGTTGAGATACCAATTCAATTAGGAGGGATCGAGCAATATATATGGGTTTCAATGCCTTTGACATGGTAAATGGTGGAAAATTAGGCCTTAGGCCCTAAAGGTGTATTCTATACACCCAAGGCCCATGTTAATGGCTTAAATCAACACACATGACATATGAAGAGAATATTTCACTTCTTAGCGGGGATATTAATTACATTAGAAGGATTTGAAAAGTAGATATGGGTCTCACGATTATGAACATGGCCTACAATTAAAATATTTACTTTACACCCCAAAATCAACTTTTATGCATAGGGGTCCAAGAACAACATCTCAACCCATCACAAATTACCTCTTAAAGATACCCTTCACCTAATTATGGGATGTTGATGGCTATAATAAGTGGTTCAACATTATGTATGGGTCTTGGAGTTGAGAGCAAGGATGGAGGAGAAAACCTAAAACTTAGGCCATACATGAAGCTTTTAGTTATCTAAGGCTTAGAGAAATAACTCAAGCTACAACATTACACCTCATAATGGCATATTATTCTTTTTAGTGGGGCTAAGGGAGCCATTGGAATATTTTGAGTAGTAGGTATGGATTTCAAGGAATTTGACATGGTTTGGGGAGGAAATGATGGGATATGACTCCAAATAAATATTATAGGTTTTCGTGGCCATCAACAATATCTAAAACCACCACCCAATACCTCTCAAGGTTATCATCACCTTCAAGTTGGGATACAAGTGCCATTAGAACATTTTGGATACTAAGTATGAGTCTTTATTCATTGAACATGATTGAGGAAGGAAAGCTAGGCCTTATTCTATAAAATAAAATTACATGCATTTAGGTTAAAGAACAATGCCTTGAACAACCACACCTCAACTTGTCGAGCATATGATTGGCCCAAGTATGTGTCTTGTGGCCTTGGACATGGTTGGAATACAATGCCTGATCCTAATCCATCAAATGCATATTAATGGAATATAGTCCCAAGATTGATTCCTTGAGCTAAAATGCATGACCTCTTAAGCGGATATTTGACTGCAAAATGGTGATGTGGACACCATTATGATTTTTTGAGCACAAGGTATTGTTCACAAGCCCTTCGGCATGGTGGATGGAGGAAACCTAGGGATTAGGCCTTAAAAGGATATTTTGTGCTTTTAATGCTGATGATAATGCCTGGAACAAACACAAAAGACCTCTCAAGGGGATCCTTCACCTTCAGTAGATCATATTGGAACCGTTATGGTAGTTTGAGAACTATGTGTAAGTATTTAGGCCTAAACTGATATAAAGTGATGAAACATTAGCCTTAGTCCTAAAATGTAGACTTTAAAACTCGCGCCACGAATAAACCCTTAACCTACCACACATAGCCTTTATGTAGTACATTTGGCCTTTAAGTTGTAATATGACACCATTTGAAGGTTTTTAACATCAATGATGGGTTATGGGACCATAGATATGGATAAGAGAGGAACCTAAGCCTTAGTATCTAAAACAATATTTTAGCTATCCTACTTCAAGAAAGATACCTAGAACCATTGCACTCAATATCCTGAGAGTAGATCATTTTCCTCCAAGTTGGGATATGGGTAGCTAGGGCCAACATCATCACGTTGAAACATCACACATGATCTACTGAGGGTATCCCTGGACATTAAGTGGAATTATGGACACCATTATGATTTGTTGAGCACAAGGTATAATTTTTTAGGTATTACCCATGGTTGGTGTAGGAAGCTCATGCATTGGGATATATATGAAAATTTTAGGCCTAAAGTTCTAACAATGATTTCTCCAAGCACCAAATCTAACCTCTCGAGCGTATATTTGTCCTTATAGTTGGAATATGGGCACTGTTAAGAAGTTTTTGAGCATTAGGTATGGATCTTGGGGATCTAGACATGGTTAGGGAATGGAAACTGGGACTTAGGACCTAAATGAAGCTTCTGGGTATCTATAGCCAAGAATGATAGGTTGAAAAATTACAATAGGTCTTTCCATGATATCTTTGGCTTCTCAATGGAATTTTTGTGGAAGAGAAAGAATTTTAAGACTAATTATAGGTGTCAATACCTTGGACATGGTTGGGGAGAAAAGAGCGGGACTTAGGTCCTAAAGGAAATTTTAGGCTTCTTTGGCTAAGAACAATGCCTACAACCACCACACATGACCTCCCAAGAGCATATTATTCATCTAAGTAAGGATATTAGTGCCATTATAATTTTTTGAGAACATGGTATGGGTCTTGGATTCCCTAGACATGCTTGAGGGAGAAAACTTGGGCCTTAATCCTTGATTTTTTTTAAAGAATCCATGGAAAAGAAGAACAACTTGAACAAACACACATGGATTCATGAGAGTATGTTTAGTGTTTGAGTAGGGATGTCTATGTAATTATATGGTTTTGAATAGTAGACAGGGGTCTTGAGTCTCTATAGATAATTACAGAAGGAATCACATGCCTTATTCCCTAAAGGAAGCTTTGAGGTATCTAGAGCTATGATTTTTTTTTTAAATAAACACACACCACTAGCCTAAGATATCCTTGGCCTCAAAGAGAGGATTTCATCACCTTAGGAGGTTTTGAGCATTAGATATGAGTTTATGGGCCTCGACATTGTCAAAGGAGGAAACCCAAGCCTTAGCCCCTAAAGGAATCTCTAGGCACGCAAGGGAAATAATAATGTATCAATGTATAATACCTTCAGCTGGTATGTTTTCCCTCAAATTGAGATATGTTTGCCATTAAGAATTTTTTAGCACTAGGTATGGGTACTAGTGCATTGAAGACAAACATGGTTATGATCCATGAATTATAATTCCTCAAAGCACCATGCTTGAATTTACAGGTGTATCCATTGTACTATGTATCTAAGTCTTGTGACCTTGAAGCCTTAGACATGGTTAGTGGAGGATAACTGATCCTTTTCCCCTAAAGGAATCTTATAGCCATCTAGGCATAAGAAGTTTGCATCCACCAACCACACACAACCTTATAATTTGAATAATTGGCTTATAATTGAGGATGTTGTTACCGTTGTGTGGTGTTAAGTAGTATGTACATGTCTTTATCCCTTGGGAATTTTGTTTGATGGAATAAGGCCATGTTTTTGGAGTTAAAGAAATCGTTGAGGCATCTAGAGCCACGAACACTACCTAAAAGGACCAATGATTTGTAGAGGGTTATATATGACACTATGTATATAAGCCCTATAGTCTTGGGGCCTTACACATGGTTAATGGAGATGACCTTAATATTGATATCTAAATGATCCTTCTATCCATCTAAGGCTAAGATGATTGTCTCGACTAAAAACACATGGTCTCTTGAGGGTATCATTGGCCTATGATTGATTGTGTAATTTACACTATGTGGTTTTTAGTAGTATCTACATATATTAGAGCCTTGGGAATGATGTATTACAGAAAACAAGTATGTATTTGGCCCTAAAAAAATGAGTAGGGCATTTAGAGTGATGAACAATTCCTAGATCACCATGCATGACCTTGCATGGATATCCATACCATTATGTATCCATGCCTTGGGTCATATGGGCCTTGGACATGATTACGGGAGGATACTTGAACCTCTAGACTTAAAGGAATATTATAGCCATCCAAGGCTATAAGGTCACCTCAAGCAACCACACATGGCCTCTTGATGTTTTCATTATCATATGACTGAGGATATTAACACAATTATGTGGTTTTAAAAAGTATGTAGGTGTCTTAGGACCTTGGGAATGATGCTCTAGAGAATAAGACCATGCCTTTGTCCCTAAATAAACCATTGAGGAATCTAGAAACATGGACAATGCCTCAAAGAACCATGCATGACTTTGCAAGGGTATCCATTGAGCTTTATATCTAAATCTTGGGACCTTAAGGTCTTGAACATGGTTAGTGGAAGAAATGTGAACCTTAGGACTTAAGAATTTTTTTATCCATCCAAGGTTAAGAAGGTTTCTTCCACCAACTGCACATGTAAATCCATCCTACTATGATGATGCAGATGAGAATAAAGAGTGGATAGATGCTATGATCGAAGAGTATCGGTTGATCATGAAGAATGGTGTCTAGAATGAGGTTCTAAGACTCGAAGGGAAGTCTGTAGTATCTTCCAATAGGATCTACAAGATCAACATGCAACATATGGAAGCATCTATAAATACATAACAAGGTTCGTGGTTTCTATCAGAAAGAGGGAGTTGATTATGGAGATAGGTTTTCTCCATTGACTAGACACACTTCTTTTGTGAAGTAAAAGTGCATATTAAGCAACTTCCACGACTAGGGACTCTCTACAGAGAACCACATATGCACAAATTGAAGAAGGCTATGTACGAGCTCAAAAGGAACCCATGGGGTAGCACATACAATTTCATGAGGAGCTTGAGGATCACATATAGTGATGGATATATCAACCTTTGTTATAAGGTTGAATATGGAAGCCTATAGAGGATGATACACTCATAGATGGGTGCAAGAGGAACTTTCGACAAAGTTCAAGATGGAGGAACTTGGTATCCAATGACCTTGAGAGATGACATAAATGGATACATAGACAATCAACAAAAAAGGAGGCTACATGTCACTTAAGTACAGAATTTTCTGATGCAGAAGGAGGACAATGCTTCGCTTTAAAGGGAGTGGCTATAATAGATATCAATGTTCGATAATATTGACATGATTCTTGGGATTAGAGGTGTGGAAAAATCCAAAGGAGTTTTTCCTTATCCAAGAAAAATATGTGGCAGAGATCTTGAATATGTTAAATTTGTTGGATTGCAAGGATACATATACACCGATGGCATCAATCTTGAAGTTGTGTTGGCAGGATTTTCAATCTATGGCCAACTAAGGAAAATTAACCCACACAAGGTGCTTACTGCATTCCCTGGTATGCTTGGTATGGCTATTTTTCACAGGTTGTGGTCATGCTACCATCTAAGTTTCTCTCTCTTTAGGAGAGTCCTACCACTTAAACTTAGAAAATGTGTAAGCTAAACTAACTAACAAATTAAAATCTAAACTAAACTCTAATGAAACTACTAATTTAAAACTATCTACTATCTACAAGTTATGGTAAGCTATTAAAAATGAAATTTCTATTTAACAACTACTAAATCAAAACGGTCTGTCCATATCTAATTTATTTTATGCTATCTTAAGGATAATCTCTGTTTAAGTTTTCAAGAAATATTATCAAAACTACTTAAAAAGATGAAAGATAATTAACTGTAATATGAAATTTATTTAACAACTGCTAAATCAAAATAGAAAAATTAAACTAAAAATTGAAATTTAATCTAAACTACTTAATCCTATCTCGGCCAAGAGAAAACTATTAGCTATGTTAACAGTCTATTGACCATATAAATAACATAAAGTTAAATATAACTATGAAAGAAAAACTATCAAAGTTTATATTATAATTACTTTCTATTCAATAATAATTTTATGATTAGAGAGTAATAAATAAGAAATTATTTATTATCCTAAAACATAAATTGTCAAAGAGAAATTAACATTTAACATTTAAATATTTGAATTTAAGAATGATTAACTACTTAATTAAATAAGCGTAAAAATGCAGAGATATCAATTACTAAGTTAATATATTGAATATCATGCAATCAAGTTTAATAAATGAAAATTAATTAACATGAAATATACGATATTAATATCAAATACATAAATGTGTTATGATTTGAGAAATTCAATCAAAATTCACACAATTATATCAAAGTATAATCATAAGTGAATAAGGTGAAGAAATTAAATATAGAGAATATATATATGTATTCATAAAAACTAAACATAAAAAAATGATACCAGTTTTGGAACAAGTGCTAGACAAAATCACAGGAACAAAATTCCAATAAAATTGTAGCACATTTATGTCTTTACTTCAATGTATAGTCTTCTCAATTGTACTCGAATCGCTTTTCTAGTGATTCTCATGGTTTATATAACAAAACTAATTAACTAACCTCAGAAATTAAAGCATTTGTTTTCTAAAAATAACATCTAGCTTTTAACAACTGTCATATAAATGATTCCCATTATCATTTTGTTTATCAAAATCCTTCAAAGTAAAGCAACTGTCATTCAAATCATCACAAAGGGGAACTGCTTCGACACCTGGTAGTAAGATTCACTTGCCTCTAACAACAACAACATAAAAAATGCATCCAAATAGCCACATGTAACAACCAATTAAAAATACATTAATTCTCAATTAAAATTGCATTCAATAATAAAACAATAACAAACTAAATTTAAGCATGCCCACCGAATCTTTGATTCTGTGGGTATGCTCATCAAATTACTTCTCACCTTTGAAAATTAAAAGCATTTTTAAGTGTAACAAGACAAACTTTAAGTCGTAACTTGCAATTTTGTGGCTCGCCTCGCTTCGGATAACTTGGCTTGGAGTTTTATGATTTTAACTTTTTGTTGATGTCCTTGTTTAAACAATTGTCCATTAGCTACAACTAGGGATCTCTTGAAAGATTTATACTTACCCCTTTTTAACTTCAGTTCCCGCCACTTGTTTACCCACACTAGCAATTCTCCTTTAAGCATTTTGATTTCTTCTTATTTACCCAATGCATTGACATGAGATTCTCTTACTTCAACCTCTAACAGAAACACCCTATTTGAGATTTTGCTTAATATTTTTCCCACTTCTTGCAGGAAAAGAGTATCTTGTAGATGATGGCATAGGTTCAGTTTCACACGGAGACAGTCCTTTAACAATTTCTTTAGGTGGGTCATCTACAGGGATATTCATATCCACACACTGTTCATTATCCACATCCTGAGAGATCTCACGAATGGTAGACGTATTATCTTTGTCACTTAAAACTTCAATCATTGGGGATTCTCCCTGATGTTGAATCGTAGTGGGAGTCATGACCGTGGCCATGCTCCGAGTAAATCGTCGAGAAGTCACATAAATAGATTCAACTTGATTGAGTTTAAGTTCATCATTTAGGTTTATGTCTTCATTTTGGAAATCAACTGATCTTTTGTGCTTTTGTATAGGTATTTTATCAATTTTATCAGGCTATAAATTACCAAAAACTCCAGTCGCAAGCACGATAGTCTTCTAAATCATTCCCTAAATCGCTCAATAATGTAGGGTTATTATCAACCACTGTATAAGGGTTTGAATTAAAACTAACCACAGGAATTTCACTAGCAGAATGCTTCCTTCTCTTCAACTGAGATCATTATAAAAAACAACAGAAGAAAATTAAGAGGCATTATAAAAAACAAGATACTCATGTACACCAAACCGAGTAATAATTAAAGATTGTAAGAAAATAACAACTTGACTAGTTTTTACTACACACAAAGGTGCAACTTCTGCCCATCGAGTAAAATATTCCTTTACAGTGATAACATATTTATGTTGCATGGATGACTGAGGGTTGATTAGTCCTACTATGTCGAGACCCCAATGTTGGAATGGTCTTTCAACTGAAATTGGTTGAAGTGGAAATGTAGGTTTTTTAACCCTTCCTGCATATGTTGGACACTCTCGGCATTTTCTAGCATATGCATATGAATATCAGAACAAAGTAGGCCAATAATAACCCGCTCTTAATATTTTATGTGCAGTAGTTTCTCCTCCAAAATGACCACCTACTGAACCAGAGTGTAACTCCTTTAAACCTGTTTCGGTTTCATCGTTGTCCAGACAACACAATAATACACCATCTGCGTTTTTTTTCTAAAAGGGACATTATTAATCAACTGATAAGCAACTCATTTTAGTCTTAAGGTCCTTCTCTTCTTTGGTTCTAGATTATCCAGTGTATTACATGTTTCAAGAAAAACTCTCATGTTAGAATATTAGGAGTGTTGTGGAGGAGGAAAGAAATATATTTCATTTTTAAGAAAAGATTCATCTATGTTATCATCAGTATTATCTTTTGGAATATGAGCTGACTCGACTGCAACTTTACAAATTCCTTTCCCTCGAACCATTGAGGAGGGTTTGATTTCAAGATCATATTCTTATAAGCTTGTCATCCAAGGGGATCTTTTATCTCCTAAATATTTTTACACCAAAAGATTTCTTACTGTTGAATATGGAACAACTACTTTAGTTCTGCATTTTAAGAGATAAGGTCGAAAATGTTTCACTGCTTTAAAAACAACAAATGCTTGCTTATCAACTTCATGATAATTTAACTCAGATCTTTTAAAATTAGAACTCATAAAAGATATAGGAACTTCATAATTTTGTTGATTACGTTGAGTTAATACAACAACGTATGAAATATATGAGGAAAAAGTATAAAGTATAAAATCCTTACTGAAGTCAGGACTTAAAAGAGAAGGTGCTTCATATATAGTTTCTAAAATTTTTTTAAACGACTCTTTTTCATTATTACCCCAACTAAAGTTTGCATCCTTTTTTATCATGTTTTGCAAAGGAGGAATGATTTCAGAGAAACTAGGAATAAATCTTCTTACAAAATTAATCTTTCATATAAAAGACTGCATAACATTTTTACTGGAAGGATAAGTAATTTTAGATATAACCCGAGTTTTCTGAGGGTCAATCATAATCCCATCTTTGGAAACTACGCAACCTAATAAAATTCCTTGGGTCACTGCAAAGATTGTTTTCTTAGGGTTTAATGATATCCCGTATCTTCTACAATGTTCAAAAACCTTCTTAAGATGAGAGATATGGTTAGGTCGGCTTTTAGAGATAACTGTAACTCCATCAAAATAAAAAAACTACCGGATTATTGATTAATCTCCCAAAATCTATATCCATTGCTCAGTGAAAGGTGGATCCTGCATTATTAAACCAAAAGGCATCTTTCGATATGCATACGTTCCCTATGGAGTTCTGAATGTGGTTTTGAATTGATCGTTAGGAGAAACTAGAATCTGGTTATAACTAGAGAAACCGTCAAGTAATGACATCATCTCAAATCCATAAACGTTTTGGACGATTTACTCCATAGGAAGGACTGGGTAATTATCCTTTTCAGAATATTTTTTAGGATTATGGAAATCGACACAAAGTTGAATATCCCGATTCTTCTTTCGAACTAGAACCAAGTTGGCCACCCACTGAACTAGGAAAATGATTTTGGCAGCCAAAAGCTTGTTTAATTCTTTCTTAACTGCTAGTTCAAGTGTTGGGTGCATTTTCCTAAGTTTTTGTTGAAAATGTTTTGCAGCAGGATTCATCGGGATAATATGTTGCATGATTTGCATATTGATCATATGTCCATGCAAATTTTTTTATGTATTCCTTGAACAGTTTTATAAAAGCTGATTTTTCTAAGGGATTACAATCTATTCCTAGATTGATAGGTTGATGATTGGAATCTATCCCTAAATTTATTGTCTCATACATTAAGCAATAACTTATTTTTTTTACAATTGGGGACTGTTTTAAACTTATCATGAAGATCATAATTTTTTTTCAATCTCAAAAAAAAATTAGGGATAGATTTTATCATGTCGATAGCTTTTTTTATCGGGAAATGAGGGCGCTTACCAAAAAATTGCGTAATTATTCATCGTGGGCGATTTAATCAATAATAGAGTCCTTGAAGGTATCTTCATTTGTCAATAAATTTAATATCTATGAATCATCATCGAAAACACATTAGTTAGTGATATTGTCAAGAATCGATGGTCTAAAAATTAACTGAATTGAAAAATTATTAGGTGGAACTAATTTAGAAGTTACATTAGCTAACAAATTAGCTTCTTGATTTTGAAATCTAGGAATGGATTTAATATTAAAATCTTAAAAATTTGAAATAATGTTCCATACCTCTTTTTTATAACTTTGAAGATGTTCATAAATGGAATGAATTAAGTTACGTACCTATCTTACGATGATCTCGAAATCACCATATACCACTAGTACCTTCATGTTTAGATCTAAATATTTATTCAAACCTTGGATAAGAGATTCATACTCAGCTATGTTGTTAATACAATCAAACTCTAATCTTCAAACTATACATGTTTTATTTCCTTTTGGGTCAATTAGAAGGCAACCAACTCCTGCTCCTTTTGATTTTGACCCGCTAAAATAAAGTGTCCAAGGTAAATTATTTACAACTACCTTGATGTTACTAATATATACATAATTCTGATTTTCTGCATTATTTACATAATTCTGAAATGCATAATTAGGATGAATATAAATGAAATTTGAAATTTGAAATTATTGTTTTTTACCTATAAATGGAGAACTTCCAGCCTTAAAATTCCGAAAATTCATCTCATTAGTGTAATTTCCCATGATTGAATCAGAAAACAACACATGTTCATTTGGATCATGTAACTATCTTATAGTATGCTTCAAGTATCTTTCTCTTCCAATTTTGATCTGATTGGCTTTACCATTTTGGGCAGCCATAAGGTTGACCAATCAGTCGAAAAGAAACCATTCCGATTTTGTGACCAATCGCTGCTAAGAAATAACCCATAAGAATAAGGAATGCCAACACCAACAATGTCTATGATTTGATAAATTGATGCGTTACTTGCTAGCCTAATTAGTACATATTTTATCTCTTTTAAAACCCTCACATTTGAACGATCTAACTGTGTAATTTGAGTTTCACACGGAGTATATTTTGCATTTAAACTTCTACAAACAGACAAAGGAATTACATTGGATGATGCTCCGGAATCAACCATACAGTTATGTACATTTATGTTATAAATTTCAAATGTGAGAAGAAAGGGAGGAGTGGTTGACTTTGAAGTTTTAACTATCAATGATGTTTTATCAGCTGCTAATTTTTCGTTAGTTGCAATTAAATATCCATTAGAATTAGAATTAATAGCTGTATTACCTTGTGTACTTTGAGTAAGTGAACTCATTGAAGGAGTTATAATAGGACCATTAGGTATAGGATATATCTAAAGTAGATCATACATACTGATATTTGCATGAATATTTTTCAAAACTTCTATAATATCATATTGCGGATCCAACTTTTGGGTATTTTGAATAGGAAGAGATTGTTTGACTGGTGGTGGAGTATTATTTCCTTTAAATGAATTTGAACTTGATGCTCCAAGATTACTTTCTAATCCTTTACTTCGATTTTTATAAGCATGTTGTCTTGAACAAGGATATTTACTTTCAACATTTTTTATTAGGCTATCCCAAAAATGCCCAACTAACTGTTGTTCTTGTTCTTGAGGTTCATATTCAGTCTCATAATTTTCTTCTTCTTCCTAATCAACAACTTCTTGATTTGAAGAGGATTCAGGCATATGCAATACTGCATGAATAGTATTAAATATATCCTCATTAACTGCTGCATTAGGAGGAGGATTTTTATATTGCTAGTAGTATTTTTCCTGAACTGATTTCTAAAGAACCCTCTAGAAGAGGATGTTTTTGATTTTTTTTTAAATCCTACCACTTAATTTGTTAATGATCTGATAACATTTTGAAGTTGTTCAACATTGAATGCCGTGTATTTGTCTATATTTGATTTTTGAGTTCTTTTCTAAGGAAAAGTAGCAATTTTCTCACTTCTTCCATGTTCATATGTCAGAGATTTTTTCTCAAATTTGATAGCTTTCTCGAAGGTTTCAACAAGTGTAACCTTGTTGGCTTGTTTAACAAACATGCCTAAATATTTTGGTAATGCAGAAGCATAATTTTATATAATAATATCTTCTGGCGATTGAGAGGTCGTGGGTATTTTATTTTTCAAAGTTAAAAATATCTGATTGAAATATTTAATTCACTTCTTATTATCTATATTTATGCGAGATAATTCAAGAGCTAAGGCATGAGGTGTTTCATCTTCTCCAAATATGTCTGGAAATGCTTGACGCAATTCTACCCAATTTGTTATAGATCCTTGAACCAAATAAAAATGCCATGCCAATTCTTTTCCTTCAAATGTTAATGGTAAGATATGACAAACTACGTCTTCATGTTGCACATTCATGGTTTAAAGAACATGAATAAATTTGTCAATATGATTTTTAGCAGGTTCCTTATTATCCGGGTTGAACTTAGGGATAAGTTTATCTAGATGTTTAGGAAATGGATGTTGTACCCTAGGGACTGCAACTGCGCTCCTCCTTAACTAAGGTAAATGAGGATTTGAAGGATTAGGAAGATTACCTCCTCCTACTCCTGCCATGTTTTATTCGTCAAAATCCAAAGAATAATTATGATCACTAGGTATTTGGACTATAAGGTGGAGAATGCAGAGGAGATGGTGGTTGACCAGAATTATTGGAAAGAATAAGCCTTCTTGCAGTGTTGGTTTCAGTAATCCCTCTAGATGAAGGATTAAATTGATAATTTGGGCTTCCTAGTCCTACCTTTGAGCTATAGAAGATGATGCATTAATTCTATTCCTATGAGGTAACTCGAAATCAATAGGGGGTATGGCAGTTTGCTGAGAATAAATCCTAGTGAGAACTCTTCTAGATTCTCCTAATGCTTGTTCAATTAGATGTGGAGTATAAGGAGAAGAAGCACGGTCCCTTTCTAAGATCTCTCTAACAACATTTGTAAATGGGGAATCACTAATTTCTATTTGTGGATAAAATGAAGTATCTGAGACACCATAATTAATAGATTTGTTGATTGGTAAATGATATAAACTAGCTATAGGGTTGTTCTGAACATTATTAATCATTAATAGTTACATGCCCTCCTTCTAGTGCCATTTGTTGGCTATATTTTCAGTCTATGGACAACTAAGGAAAATTAACCCACACAAGGTGCTTACTGTAGCCCCCTGTATGTTTTGTATGGCTAAATTTCATAGGTTGTGGTCTTGCTACCATCTCAGTTTCACTCTCTTAAGGAGAGTCCTACCACTTAAACTTAGAAAAAGCATGTCCTAAACTAACTAACAAATTAAAATCTAAACTAAACTCTAATGAAACTACTAATTTAAAACTATCTACTATCTACAAGTTATGCTAAGCTATTAAAAATGAAATTTCTATTTAACAACTACTAAATCAAAATGGTCCGTCCATATCTAATTTATTTTATGCTATCTTAAGGACAATCTCTGTTTAAGTTTTCAAGAAATATTATCAAAACTACTTAAAAAGATGAAAGATAATTAAGTGTAATATGAAATTTATTTAACAACTGCTAAATCAAAATAGAAAAATTAAACTAAAAATTGAAATTTAATATAAACTACTTAATTTTATCTTGGACAAGAGAAAACTATTAGCTATGTTAACAGTCTATTGACCATATAAATAACATAAAGTTAAATATAACTATGAAAGAAAAACTATCAAATATAATATTATAATTACTTTCTGTTCAATAATAATTTTACGATTAAAGAGTAATAAATAAGAAATGATTTATTATCCTAAAACATAAACTATCAAAGAGCAATTAACATTTAACATTTAAATATTTGAATTCAAGAATGATTAACTACTTAACTAAATATGTGTAAAAGTACAGATATATCAATTACTAAGTTAATATATTGAATATCATGCAAACAAGTTTAATAAATGAAAATTAATTAACATGAAAGATATGATATTAATATCAAATACATAAATGTGTTATGATTTGAGAAATTCAATCAAAATTCACACAATTATATCAAAGTATAATCATAAGTGAATAAGGTGAAGAAATTAAATATAGAGAATATATATATGTATTCATAAAAATTGAACATAAAAAAATGATACCAGTTTTGGAACAAGTGCTAGACAAAATCACAGGAACAAAATTCCAATAAAATTGTAGCACATTTATGTCTTTACTTCAATGTATAGTCTTCTCAATTGTACTCGAATCGCTTTTCTAGTGATTCTCATGGTTTATATAACAAAACTAATTAACCAACCTCAGAAATTAAAGCATTTCTTTTCTAAAAATAACATCTCGCTTTTAACAACTGTCATATAAATGATTCCCATTATCATTTTGTTGATCAAAATCCTTCAAAGTAAAGCACTCATCATTCAAATCATCACAAAGGGTAACTTCTTCAACAACTGGTAGTAAGATTCACTTGCTTCTAACAACAACAACATAAAAAACACATCCAAATAACCACCTGTAACAACCAATTAACAATACATTAATTTCCATTAAAATTGCATTCAATAATGAAAAGGAACAAACTAAATTTGAGCATGCCCACAAAATCTTCGATTATGTGGGTATGCTCATCAAATTACTTATTACCTGTCAAAATTAAAAGCATTTTTAACTGTAATAAGACAAACTTTAAGTTTTAACTTGCAATTTTGTAGCTCGCCTTGCTTCGGGTAATGTAGCTTAGAGTTTTATGATTTTAACTTTTTTTTTCTCTCCTTGCTTAAGCAATCGTTCATTGGATACATCTTGGGATCTCTTGACAACTTTATAAAAATATTTTTTTTAACTTCAGTTCCCTCCACCTGTTTACCCACTCTAGCAATTCTCCTTTAAACATTTTGATTTCTTCTTGTTTACCCAATGCATTGCTGCGTGATTCTTTAATTTCATCCTCTAACTACGACGTTGTTGTAATCAATCAGATTGCAAGGTTACCAGTAATACACATAAAGAATCTTATAAACATATCA
>LPNX010311493.1:356959-359350 GCA_001517045.1 Pseudotsuga menziesii | reverse complement strand
TACAATTAGTCGACTAAGCCGACTAGTTCCTTCAACATCTTCCCCAGAAACAAAACGTCCTGAAGAAATAGGGAGGTGGCAAAATTACTGTCTTGATTAGTATTTATAATGTTTTGTCATGCATTGTGCTGCCTGATTGACGATTTCTTCTGTATGCATACTTCCATGACTATTTCTGTAGTAATTGCTAACCAGCGCTAGAACTCCTCCCAAGTGCGGAGTGCCTTATGAATGTCGATTTTCAGAGTTGTGAGAGCCGAAAAGTTCGTCATCTTCTGCTATATGCTTAAGTCAACAATTTTTCCCATGTCGGGCCCTAGGAGTTGTGCTTTTTCCTTGATAATGTCAAGTAGTCTTTTCATGTGTGGATGAATCTTGTTGAGGATGTCTAGGATGGGGTTGGCTTGAATGATCCACTGGTGTTCTTGTTTCTCTAATTTGTTTGGTTTTTCCATCTCTAATACAAGTTGGTCTTGAATTGTCTTCTTCATTGCTTTTGTGTTCCCTCATCGGTCATGCACTGATTTGATGAGCGCACGAGTATCCCGTACCTGTTGAAACACTTGGTCGTAATATGTGAACCAATTCCTTAAAACTTATTTTGTGACATTGGACTTTGTAATATGTTCTTTGAGTTTGTTATGAGCTGCTCAGAGACACCCTATTTCTAAGAACCTGTTTGATATTTTGCTTAAGATTTTTCCCACTTCTTGCAGGCAAAGAGTAGCCTGTAGAGGATGGCATAGGCTCGGTTCCACTTGGATATAGTCCTTTAACAAATTATTCAGGTGGGTCAGCTATAGGGTTATTCATATCCACTGTTTTTTCATTATCCACATCCTGAGAGATATCACGAATGGGAGATGTATTATCTTCGTCACTTAAAACTTCAATGATTGGGGATTCATGCAGTTGAATTATAGCTAGAGTCATGATAGTGGCCATGCTCCGAGTAAATCGTCGAGAAATCACAAAAATAGATTCAAATTGATTGAGTTTAAGTTCATCAAATAGGTTTATGTATTCATTCTGGCACTCAACTGACCTTTTGTGATTTTGTACAAGTATTTTACCAATTTGATCAGGCTGTAAATTACCAAAAACTACAATCACAGGAACGATATTATTATCTACTAAATTGTTCCCTAAATCTCTCAATAGGGTAGGGTTATTATTAACCATTTTATTAGGGTATGAATTAGAACTAAACACATAATTTCACTAGTAGAATGCTTCCTTCTCTTCAGCTGAGATCTAGATACAATAGGAGGCCAAATATCGGTTGGACCAAAACCATTATCAACCAAAAAATGATCCCAATTTTTTCCAATTAACAACAGTTGATATTGAATTATATTTTAATCAATCCATGATGAAAGAGACTTCAATCTTGATTTCCTAAGGTATTATAAACTACATGCGCCATTTTTTCTAAGCCATTGAACATAAAGCAAGGTAAATTAAACTTAGACCCCCTAAATGCCATTAACAACTTTAGATGATAATAATGCACAAAGGAGAAACACCCATCACAGGTTATGTACCTGATAATGAGTTGAAGCAAGGGCCTCCACTAGGCTTTTAGATATTTTGCAGGGAACCTGAATTTGTCATCGAAATCTACAGGAAAGGGTAGTAAAAATTGATTCCATTTAGTTTTATTTATATCCCCTTGTTTGAACCACTTCTCACCAGTCTGTGGTAACTTTGTTTCTCTGGCTACAAAATCCTCAGAGATAAGCAAACATAATTCCCCAATATGTTCAATGTTTTCCTTAAAGGATAGGGGAAATAAACGAGTTACCTGAGTATTATGTCCATCTAAACTCCTGAAAATATCTCCCCACCTGACTTTGTCAATTAACAATGTGAGAGTGTGCAAGCTAATGAGGGTCACTTTTGGCACATTAGATGCAACAGAAAATTGAAAAATCAGCAATCCCTCAACTTAATTGTTTTTTTTTGAGATACTTACACAAAATATCTTGCTTTGAGTAAAACAGATTAAATGTAGGAAATCGAATCACGTTTCCAAATATATAAGGTTTATGTATTGAATTTTTTTATAACTATGTCAAATTTCATTTTTTCTAACAATCACTTTTTTTTAGGCAAATCATAAGGTATATGTTTTTTTTGGGTGCAACCTTTGAGGTCCTAAATGATGCTTTCAGTATACAAAACTTTGTAGGCATGTAGAGAACATATAACACTAGTGAAACACTATTTTTAGAAAATAAAATTAGTAATTTTTATTTTTTTTATAATTATCTAAGTGATCATTCCTCGAAAATGGTACGTCTTTTGTGGGTGCAGCCTTTGAAGGTATTAATGAAATAATCATGAAATGAGTTTTTAACATAATGTAGAGGTCAGTGTCTTCTAGTGCAC
>LPNX010311493.1:334459-351959 GCA_001517045.1 Pseudotsuga menziesii | reverse complement strand
TTCTAAATGTGATGGAGATAAATGTAGATTATTTTTATCATTGTTAAAATCTAGGGGCATGAATATTGTTAGGAAATCGTTAGGGATAAAGATGATAAAGACTTATGGGCCAAGTTATCATATAGTTAAAATCTTAGTAGATGCCTTTGGTAAAATTGGTAAGAACACACGTTCAAAGGACCGCAATGCGACTTGTCGTGTGTTGTCACAAGCAATTGTAAATAAGAACACTAGGGTCCTTCGTTTTCTCAAGCCTACATCTAAACTATTTAATTTGAATGTAAAAGCCCTCCGTAGGTATTCTATTAAAAGAGAACATCTTGACACAACTGCTCAGACATATTTTTGGGCCTTTATTGGTCGGTTTCCACGTCGTGACATGAAGCTAGTTGATGCAGTGAAGGGACTAATGCAGCGTTTTTGGCATGATCACACAAGGCCTTCTTCAAACTGGAAGGATGTACTAAAACTGAGAAGGGGTTCAAAGGACCGTGAACCACATATTAAGCATCTTCTTGATATAACACAGACATAACTATACGATAAATTTAGGAATGAACATAGACAATTGAATTTGGGGAAAAGATCTGTTGAGAAATGTAAGCCTTGGTATGTTAGAATAAATACTCTTCGTAGCACTTGTTGTTGTAGATACCATGTAGAACATGAATATTACTATGAAACATTTTTGTACATTCATCGTGTGTTGCATACTAACCATGTGCAGGATTGCTCCTTGACAATACCACCGATCTTGTATGTCAAGTTAATGAACATGCCAAATTTTACATATGATCAATAAACCCTATATATCAATCATATGAACATTTCAAGATCTCATTGACATGATATACATAACATTAGAATACATACATGTACCTCTTTAGGTCATACCTGTCAAAGTTCTTTGTAGGCTCTCTTACAGGACTAAAACCCTAATTTTTCAAGTAGGTAATATTGTCAATGTTTTCAGCTGATATATAAAACTAGGATGATGGAAACAAGATGCCCCAAAGATAACTTTCTATTTTAAGGCTTGTATAATTTACTTCTTGGAAACCCACCTCTTATACCCTCTTGTCCATTGCCCAATGACCTCCGTATACGGTGGTTTTTGAAACTAGGGTTTCGTTCAGTAGGGGACAATGCATTTCACACCAGCGAGGGCCAAACTTGGAAATCCATGGATGATGGCAATGCGATTGGGGTTTCCATATTTCCCATGCCTAAACACGTTAGCAAGAGTTGATGGAATTCAAAATTGCGGCTTTGTGAGGTTTTTTGCGCACCAGGGACAAGTCCACCAAGTGTCCCTGAAAGGTATTTGGAGGTGACCTACAACTCACCATAGATTGATGCTCGTGCCTTCGATCAATGAACTGTTGATTCCGTTGGATTTGCGACATGGGATTTTAGCTAGGGGGGCCCTCTCCCTCCTGTCCATTTATCGGTGACCTCCGTATATAGTGGTTTCTAAAACTAGGGCTTCGATCAGTAGGGGACAATGCATTTCGCGCCAACAAGGGCCAAAATTGGAAAGCCACAGATGGTGGGGATGCAGTTGGTGTTTCCATATTTCCCATGCCCAAACACGCTAGTAGGAGTTGATGGAATTCAAAATTGCGGCTCCGTGAGGTTTTTTGCACACTGGGCACAAGTCCACCAAGTGTCCCTAAAAGGTATTTGGAGGTGACCTGCAAATCACCATAGATCGATGCTTGTGCCTATGATTAACAAACCGTCGATTCCGTTGGATTCGTGACATGGGATTTTAGCTAGGGGGGTCCTCTCCCACTTGTCCATTGCTTGGTGGCCTCCGTATATGGTGGTTTCTAAAACTAGTGTTTCTCTTAGTAGGGGACAATGCAGTCACGCCAACGAGGGCCAAACTTGGAAAGCCACGGACGGTGGGGATGCGGTTGGCGTTGCCATATTTCCCATGCCGAAACACGCTAGCAGGAGTTGACATAATTCAAAATTGTGGCTCCATGAGGCCTTTTGTGCACTGGGCAAAAGTCCACCAAGTGTCCCTAAAAGGTATCTGGAGGTGACCTGCAACTCGCCAGACATCAATGCTCGTGTCTTCGATCGACAAATAGTCGATTTCGTTGGATTTGTGACATGGTATTTTAGCTAGGGGGGGCCCTCTCTTGCCTGTCCATTGCTCGATGACCTCCGTATACAGTGGTTTTTGAAACTAGGGTTTCATTCAGTAAGGGACAATGTAGTCACGCCAACGAGGGACAAACTTGGAAAACCATGGACGATGGAGATGCGGTTGGAATTGCCATATTTCCCATGCCCAAACACACTAGTAGGAGTTGACAGAATTCAAAATTGCGGCTCTGTGAGGTTTTTTGCGCACTGGGCACAAGTCCACCAAGTGTCCTTGAAAGGTATCTGGAGGTGACCTACAACTCGCCATAGATCGATTCTCAGGCCTCCGATCGACGAACCATCAATTCCATTGGATTCGTGACGTGGGATTCCAGCTAGGGGGGCCATCTCCCACCTGTACATTACCCAATGAACTCCATATATAGTGGTTATTGAAACTAGGGTTTCGCTCAGTAGGGGATAATGCAGTCATGCCAACAAGGGCCAAAATTGGAAATCCACGAACGGCGGGGATGAGGTTGGCGTTTCCATATTTCCCATGCCCAAACACGCTAGTAAGAGTTGACGAAATTCAAAATCATGGCTCCGTGAGGTTTTCTGCGCACCGGGCACACGTCCACCAAGTGTCCCTGAAAGGTATCTGGAGGTGACCTGCAACTTGCCATAGAGTGATGCTCAGGCCTCTGATCGATGAACCATTGATTTCGTTGGATTCATGATATGGGATTTTAGCTAGGGAGGGCCCTCTCCCACATGTCCATTGCTAGGTGACCTCCGTATATGGTGGTTTCTAAAACTAGGGTTTTTCTTAGTAGGGGATAATGCAGTCACACCAACGAGGGCCAAAATTGGAAAGCCACAGATGGTGGGGATGCGGTTGGCATTACCATATATCCCATGCCGAAATATTCTAGCAGGAGTTGACGGAATTCAAAATTGTGGCTCTGTGAGGTTTTTTGCGCTCCAGGCACAAGTCCACCAAGTGTCCCTAAATGGTATCTGGAGGTGACCTACAACTCGCCATAGATCGATGCTCGGGCCTCTGATCGATGAACCGTCGATTCCGTTGGATTCGTGACATGGCATTTTAGCTAGGGGGGCCCCTCTCCCACCTGTCCATTGCCCGGTGACCACCGTATATGGTGGTTTTTGAAACTAGGGTTTCACTCAGTAGGGGACAATGCAGTCACGCCAATGAGGGCCAAACTTGGACAATGCATTTCATGCCAACGAAGGCCAAACTTACAAAAACCTAGCCCTAACTAGGGTTTACTGTTTAACATGCATGGCCCATCAGGGATGATTTTAAGGAACCTTACTTATTTAAAAGTGTATAAATGTTGGCAAATATTACCAATTCTTAAAACGCCAACTATAAAATGATTGGTGATATTTTTCAAAAATATTTTAATTTCCAAGGATTTTATATCGTTTATATAATAATTTGGTGATTTTTAGGGTGAAAAAAGTTTACCCCATCAAAATTGGGCGAAATAGGGCTTCAAAAAATGCAAAATGGCGAATGTTTTTTGGGGAAAAAACATGGAAAAATAGCCCACTGGGCTAAAATTCGCCCCTAAAATTATCCCTGTGGCCCATAACCATAACCCTACGAGGGAAACCCTAATCCTAACCCTAATCTTATCTTACTGTCACAACTCAGTTCAGAATCAATCTAATGTCCAACTCAACTTTTTCAAATCCGGTGGACTTATGCTTCAAATCATGTTGATTCATGAAGTTGGTTCTTGGTCTTTGGATTCTATTGTAGTTCCTTTAATGTTCAGTGATTAGTCATTGGGTGCATGAGGTTTGTTGAATAGTGTTGTTGGTCGTTGATGAAATGTGAAGCATGCATTGCACTTAGTTTTATTAAATTACTCTTTAGCATTGACTTAACTTGTAATTTAATCATCCAAAATCACAATTTTTAATTAGATATATCGAATTGGTGTGCATGTAGTGAGTTCATTGAAACCTTGAAATACATTGTATTGCACTTATATTTATTAAATTACACGAGAAAGAACTTTGAATTTACTTGTAATGGTCATCCAAAATCACAATTTCTAATTAGATATCCAATTAGTGTGCATATAGTGAGATCATTGAAACCTTTAAATATAATAGTTTGTTCTTTTGACATAGTGCATTCATAAGTAATAGATAATCCACACAAATCAATACAATAGATTGACACAAAAACATGTGGAAACCAAAGAAAAAATTCAAAGTGAAATGTATCATTCATTTATAACTGAAATGTCAATGTACATGTCTCCAAAAATACATATATATCCAAAAGTATCAAAAAGTACATATATATCCAAAAGTAACCAGAAGTACATGTGTCTCGACAACTATCCAAGACTATCCAAGCCACATGTACATGTAAGTGAAATGTCAATGTACATGTCTCCAAAAGTACATGTATCCAAAACTATCCAAGCCACATGTACATGTATCGAAATGTACATATCCCATAAGAAACATCAAAACTCAAGCTTCCTCTTGTTCTTTCTCGATGTTGATCCTCTAGGCACAACTCTAGGACCAGTGTGCGTCTCTAGATCCTGCAAATTTAATATCAATTGTTAAATTCAACTAACTATGTACTAATACATTAGCTCAATAAAATACCATATCTAAATTAACTCAACAATTATCAAATTGTTCATGGACATTGCATGAAACAATTGGTCATTAATGGACATCTCACCTTAGTGAGAGACTGTGACAAAGGGGATTGTGTTCCTTGTGTAGCAGATGGAGCTGTCGGTTGAACATCAAGGATGGTTGCATCTATGGTCGAACTAGAGGGGGCAGGAACTGGTGGTGGTGGTGGTGGATACAATCACCAAATGTTGAAATAGTTAGACATGTGCATGAATAAACAATAGACAAAAATAATAGACTATGTCTAGATCATGTTCAAATAGCTGTACCTCTGTGTGGCTTGTTGTTATTGCAGATACCATATTGACTGCTGCATCGTTAACTCCTGTTGTTGGTGGCTACAATCACCAAATGTTGAAATAGTTAGACATGCATGAATAAACATACGCCAACAATAATAAACTATGTAACGATCATGTTGAAATCATTGTACCTCTGTGTGACTTGTTGCCATTGTAGATGCAGCACTGACTGCTGCATCAACCATCCCTGCAAGGTTTTCAATAGTAAACTCTGGCTCCTGATGTAGTAAACATGCAAATCAAACATTAACAAAAAACTTTATGCACTGGATTTCAAGTTAACCAAGAAATATCATCGAAGGATATACATTACCATGGTATCAGTAGCTCCATGGACGTGGACAACTGGACTCTTGTTAGAAGTATGCCATCTCATATACACACGACCCTTGTTCACATATGGCCTGTGAGGAGATACAACTCCAGGAAATGGTCCAAGTGTTTCGGTTGGTGCCTATAGTCAACAAGAGTTCATGTAGTTAGACATGCATGATTCAATGAACACACATGTATTTAAAAATGACATTTTTAAAATGTTTACCTCGGTGTGAGATATGGGAATGGGTGCTATATGAATTTCTCCACCAACCAAGGGATTAGTGGATGGAATGTCATGCCCAAATGTTTCCTCGGTTGATACGACCATGGATTCTACCTCCATTACTGCTTTCCCCCGTGAAGTATCTAGAATCTACAAGTTTAATAATTGTAAATATTAGACCGTAGATAGCATTAGTGAACTAACATGTACAGTGTGGAAATTAACAAATTAACAAGTATTAAAAAACTGACATTTTTAAAATGTTTACCTCGGCGTGAGATACAGAAATGGGTGCTATATGAATCTCTCCACCAACCAAGGGATCAGTGGATGGAATGTCATGCCCAAATGTTTCCTCGGTCGATACGATCATGGATTCTACCTCCATCACTGATTTCCCCTATGAAGGATCTAGCATCTGCAAGTTTAATAATTGTAAATATTAGACCGTAGATAGCATTAGTGAACTAACATGTACAATATGTGGAAATTAACAAATTAACAAGTATTAAAAAACTAAAATTTTAAAATGTTTGCCTCGATGTGAGATACGACAATGGGTGCTATATGAATCTCTCCACCAACCAAGGGATTAGTGGATGGAATGTCATGCCCCTCTGTAGAGTGTGGAACATGGAACTCTAGGGCATCACTGTCGACATAAAGCATCAATGACAAGTTCACAAAATTAATTTATTAGCTCAAACTATACAAATGTGTACAAAGAGGAAAATAAATGAAGAATTTATTACAATTAACCATATACATACATCACTCAAAAACCCACTGAAGGCAACATCTGAGGAAAGACCATAGCAAGGACGACCACACGATGTGCACTCGTGAGGCTCAAAAGTAGGTTGGGAATGTGCTGATGGTGCTGCACTAGTAGATGGTCCTACACTAGATGGGGGTACTGCACTAGTGGGTGGTACTGCACTATAAGATGGTCCTGCATCGTGATGATGGGGTGTATGTACCACACCAGGGGTAGATGTCCCTTCCTAACCCATATGTTGAACCATAGTGCTATGACAAACAATTTCTCATGCCAAACTCAAATATGCATCACGTGTCTGTGGAATAACATGATGTACAGGTGGGACATCTGGCCTAGGAAACTGCTTGCCAAGTGCAGGGATAGGGCGATCAATGTCTTGAATCCTGGCATTGGGTCGGTTTTGGGGCATCCCCCAACTGATCCCTCGAAACTGCAATATATCAAAATAGTTTACGTGTTTACCCAACACAAACTCTGCATACATCTTCCGAAGGAAATACATGGGGATTTCCTTGTTGTTGTGTGGTGGCATATCAAAAACAATATACCATCTGTCTATCCACTTATCAACAAATGGCTGAAATGTGAACCACTCAATAGAGATATGTGGCCTATTTGCATTTGGGATTTCCCTTGTGCGAGGGTCCCTAAACAATGAAAATATATGCTCTTTGTTAATTTTCAACTTATTTATTGCATTGTAGCCAAGACCATCAGCGTACTCTTGTCTTTTTCTTTCTCTATATGATGTAATATCATATAGTATGTTGCTTTACAATGAAATAGTCTCAACAATTGCATCCAAAGTGTATGCAAGTGAATGACGAATCCTATCACCACCACTAAAAGTAGTACTAAGTCCTCTCAAGTGGTCAAGCTCAATCAGTATTTCAACATTTGTGTCTATAGCTGCAACTGCAATAAAAACATCAATATGGAAATCATTAGGAACATATACATGGTATATAATGACATCTCTTCAAAATTGAAAATGTAAATTAAATCAAACTCAAGTAAGCAATTTAATGGCATTCACTTACATACATTTAAAACTTAAAATTAAACATTTAACAATTAAATAGTAAGTTTCGTTCAACTTCTTTCTAGAAGTTAAGGCACTTCTTCACCCTCATTGGTGACTTTTCCATGCACACTTGTGTTTAAACTTCTTTGAATTTAGGAGTGCTATTTTGACATGTTTTGGCCTTTACGTCCCTTAGATATGTAAAAGAAAGGGGCAAGGGACTATTAGGACATGTGAGGCAAGAAAATGGGTGATACAGGGCTGCCACCATATCCTCTAAATATAATTGACTCGATCATGGTTGGGAACACTCTCATGACACACTCTAGGTAGTTCATGGGTGTTCACCATTTCCATTGTTGTATAAACATGGAAACCAACCAAAAGTTACATGGAAAAATGGAGAATTCGTGGACTAGACTACAATTTGTTGTAGATGAGCTTAGAGACTCAACATGTAGAAATATATTACCCATTGTTTTTGCTATTTTAAAAAATGGTTGATACACCTAGTGATGCAGGGGCATAGAATGTTTGAGTAAAGTCATTTATGTCTTTGCTAGGTCAAGGGATCATAGGGAGACCTAGGGTCTCACACGTTTCTAATTTGCTTTATTATGTTTATAGGATAAACGAAGCAGAATTCAAGTTCTATTTAGTTTAGGTGATGACCTTTAATTAATTAGCACTAGTCCCCCGATGAATACCGGGGTTGTATGGGGGTGTCAGGACGTGTTGACTTGTAATTTGATATCACAGTGAGAAGGTTCATATATTTCAACTTTTTTTTTCATTACGATAAGGCCAGGGGCACGGAGGGTAAGTCATATGCACAGAACAAGAGAAAAGTGCCAAGGGAGGTATAATTAAAACACAAATGAGGTGGGTGCTATAACCAAGAAGTGCAAATATTTTAGTGGAATAATGGTGGTGGCTGCTAAACTTACTGGAAGAAGGAATAAAACTAGTCATAGTTACTAGTTTTAAGTCTGTGTTTATATATATATTGTTGATTTTATATAATACATTGTTTTATGTTTCAAAGGGTAGGCTCGAGAGGCACTTTGTTAATGTGTTTTGGCATTTAGTTGAGGGTGCTTAACTAAGAGGCAATGTATAACTACATACACTTGTGATGAAATTTTGATTATGTTCATGGACAAATGATTGTGATGAAATTTTGAGAAACCAATTTACTAATTTTTCATGCATTTTTTGTATTCATGCTTGTGCACATGCATTTCATCTTGTTATGGCCATTTCTGAGGAAACTTATTCAATTAGTATGATGGGGAAATGTCCTTTAAAGGTTGGAAATTTGGGTTTTAGGTGGATGGATACATTGTATAAAGGGAGGAGTTTTAAATTTTTCGATTTTTGGTTGCATTAGGAATTTTTGAGTTCTTGAAAATGAGTTCATTGTAGTTATTCACTCATCTTGGTTGAGGGAGACGTGAATTTAATTAGTGACTCAATTATTTCCAATTTGCTAAATAATACAAAATTTGGTTGTTTTATACTATTAAAAAACAATATTCTAGGTTTAGAATTGACAAAAAAGAATGCTATGGGTGATTGAATTACCTAGTTAGATGATAATTCACCGGTGGATTTTCCTCCTCTCTTACTAAATACGCTCTTCCAACAATCTTAAGCACCCAATTCGCTACTAGTTTTGCGTTCCTGATGGGTAGAATAGGCCACGGGTTTCAAGACTGTCTATATAAATTAATTTTAGTTTTACAAATCACGTATGCATTTTAAAACTGCAAATCACGTACGCATTTTGTAGTTATATAACGCGCACGCAATATGGTTTCCTATCCTACATGTCCCATGACATGTTAGGCTCGGGTTGAACCATAGAAAGTGCTATGTAGCAGAAACACATTGTATTTTTTGGTAACATGATCATGTTTTTGAAAACTAGGATTGCATCAAAAAGGTCCCTCATCTTCTTACACTGACCCATGCAAATTTTGGTTCAATGTCAAGCAACTCACTACCATCCAATTCAAACTTGCACAAAGGAGCCACCATGGCTATACCAAGTAGACTCTCAAGGTAAGGGTAATCATTAACGGAGACTACGAACCATGTTAACCCTTCTTCATGTAAAAACCCTAGCCCATACATCCAAAAAATTTCCCAATTCATTCTAATATCTTGTGAACGACATAAAGGGTACAAATTATGAAACCATAATGATACACAGAGAATGAAATCATGATCTAGTACATATATCATAAATGGAAATGACCCTTAAAATCTTCGTGGATGTGATGAAGTGACACAATTTGTACTTCGATTAACAAGTGTCCAAGGATGCAATGATTAATGTTTCAAATCCCAACTAGGATAGATACCATATGTTGTATAATTTTAATTTGCATCCATGTTTATCATAGCTAAGGTGTAATTTAAATGGAAATTTGATCATTCGTTTAAGCATTGAGGTTTAGCATAGTTTGATTTGCATAGATTTTTTTAATATTACACATAGTTTTTAGGGTTTCAATGTTTTAATATATAATGAATTAATATCAAACAATATATAAAACATGAAATTCTTTTCCTAGTATTATAAATCAAACCATTAAACCCTTAAATAAAATTCATATGGAGATCAAGTAAAACAAATGAAAAATCATAGAAGCCAATTCGATCTATGATAAGCTTAGCATGCTTTATATCATATGAAAATAAATTATTTTAAACAATATATAATCAAGAATAAATATGTGTTAATGAGAAAATCGATTATATAAAAATTTCGTTTAACAATTGCTAAATGAATGATGACATTGAAATGCTTGCGACGATCTCTGTTTCGCGCAATTGAATTTTTTCTCAAATTGAGAGTACCTTTAGAATCATAGATTCTAAAGGCACTCTTAATAATTTCTTCAAAGCTTTATTAAGAGGAGAATTGATATCATTTTATTAACAAAAAATGAATAAAAATATGAGGAGGTTGTTGGCAGCCAACAAGTTGCTATGTGATCGTACTTTAAAGACAGTTGATGCTACACTCTACAGGGAGATGAGAAGTCAAAATACTAAGTAGTCTACATGAAAATATACGTCTAGCTACATAACAAAATAGTGACAGTAAGTCAAAAGAATGAGATAATTAAAAGGTACTCCTAATTCTATTGTTTATTAATATAGATCCATTTTAAACCTAGATTTATTAAGCATCAGGGATCCAATATTTTGAAATGTAATTTTTTTTCTTAATTTTTTACACATTAAGAAAAAAATTACACCTCAAGAAATTCGACCCCTCTCCTACTTGACATATCTTTGCTTAAAATGAAATCAATATAGTTTAGTTATTTTTAAAAATTATATAATTTGGGATTTTATTTCCTTTTTTATAGGAATGTCATGTCATGGTCCGTAACCTTAGATAACTCCATACTGGGCTACAGAAAAGCCCATCCTGAGCTGTAGATCATCTAGCTGCTCTGAATATAATAACTAACTATTATTTATAAAGCACCTGACTATATCGTCTATGGAAAACAAACATGATTAAAATACTTAGAAACTGCATTAACAGAATAGTTTGAAAGGAGAGTTGACCATCCGTCGAATTAGGGATGCTCTCTAGTTTTGAATCGAGTTGTGGAATTAGGGATGCTCTCTAGTTTTGAATCGAGTTGTCTAAAAAGGGGAAAACATTTCCTCTTTTTCTAACTCTTTTTTACCTGTTTCTGGCCATGAATCTTTATGAACTTTTAAAAACCCTAAAACACTGTACGATCTAACAAAGTGCGGGTGTTGGGGGTTTTTGTGTCATGTGATTTCATTTCTACACTTAAAATGATCCAACAAACAACAAAAGTTACAAATTTTGTGAGTTAAATTCACCAATAGAAAATCAACCCAAAAATCAAAATCGTCCCTTGTTTAGACGGCTCCATTTTGAATTAGAGATGCTCTCTAGTTATCTATTGTTAGCCAAAACCAAGCCGACTAAACTTGAGTTTACCTCTCAGTTAATATTAAAATTAATTTTTACTTTTTCACGCCGACTTCTTTTTCTTTTTCACTTGTCGGGTGAAACTTATCTATCTCCTGAGTAGACAAGTCTATCAAATTTGGTTGGACTTTAGACTCGACTGATTTACTTCGACTTACTTGTCAGTTCTACCGACTGATTTTACCTCGACCACTTGTCACTTCAAAGTTAGCTGACTTCGACCTCTAATTCGCCTCACTTCTTCGACCACTCAAATCGGCTGACCTCTTCGACTTCTCAAGTCGGCTTACTCAACCGACCTTGTCGGTTCACTTTGGTCGAAATCTACAGAGTATTTTTCTTAGTCTAAGAGACTTAAGAAATTACAAATGCTTTTCACCTGTGAGTAAGATGAAGTAAAATAGACACATTGAAAATTCCAAAGAACTTATAAAAACATATTGCCAAATATGTAGGAAGACTTGAGTCGACCAATGTGTTGTAAAACCTGGAACTTTCATGGAGTGAGAAATTTATGGGTTCTTGTTCTTTCACTCAACTGTAATGGTAAAATACATTTACACAAGTAATTCTCGAAATAATGTGCGGCCAAATAAACATGCATTCAACCATAAACTATTTCATATATATAACTATGCGGAAATAACAAAGGTATTACAAAACTGTCTATCCAGACTTGTCGCCTCACTGACTGATCCTTTTACAGAGCTTCAGCTCTTCGACTGAATCACTTACAAAGAAGCTTGAGCTTGAACTTCACTTTCTCACACTGAGTTCCTCTGTCTCTCTATTGTGTCTCTTGTGTCTAACTTAATTTACAATTTGTTTCTTCTATTTATAAGCAACCTGCAGATTGCTTCTACATGGATCGACTGACTTACCATTAAAGACTATAATAACTATCTACCTAACAACTTAGCTTCAAAAATAAATTCAATTGGTTTACATTGCTAAATTGTGGACTCTTCCCTCTTGTCAGACTAACTGACAAGATATTTACTGACACAGACTCTAACAGAGTCGGCTGAGAGTTAGGTACAGATCTGTGAGTAATTACATTTTCCAACACTCCCCCTTAATTATGAGTAGATGGGTTTTTTTTTTAAAACAAAATTTACAAAATGTTTCAGAGCTTAGACATGCTCTATTTATGACAGAGTTCACTGTGCAGAACTTGTCATTCCAAGATAACTACACAGATACTGGAATGTGTCCTTTGCCAATGGATTTGTGAATATGTCTGCAAGTTGATCTTTAGACTTGCAAAATTCCAAACAAATTTCCTTGTTGTTCACCAACTCTCTTATGGAATGAAACCTTCTGTCGATGTGCTTGGTTCTCTTGTGAAACACATGATTATTTGATAATGTTATGGCTGAATTGTTGTCGCAGAAGATGGTTGTCGGTTCTTGATGGTTCTATGACAAGTATTTTAAGACTCTTCTCATCCAGACAGCTTGACATGCAGCACTTGTCACTGCAACATACTCTGCTTCAACTGAAGACAAAGTTACTATGGGTTGTTTCTTTGAATCCCATGAAAAAACACCTATACCAAAATGAAAGGTGTACCTAGATGTGCTCTTCCTGTCATCTATGCTGCCTCCATTGTCACTGTCAGTGTAACCAATTAGTTTAAAATTTTCTGAGGTTGAATACATAATACCAAGATCTTTTGTGCCACTTACATACCTCAGAATTCTTTTACCTGCTTGCCAATGTGAGTCTTTTGGTGACTCCATGAACCTTGAGATCAGACTGTGACACCATACATAATGTCTGGTCTTGTTGCTGCAGATACATAAGGCTACCAACAAGCCTTTTGAACAGGGTAGAATCGACAGTGGATCCTTCATCATCCTTGCTTAATTTTAAACCTGTTATTACTGGTGTTGGGGATATCTTGCAATTAGACATGTTAAATATTTTTAAAACTTCACTTGCATACTTTGTCTATGATATAAAAATACCACTTTCAGACTGCTGAACTTCAATGCCTAGAAAAAAACTTCATAAGCCCCAGATCAGTCATTTCAAATTCACTTTCCATGATTGCTTTAAAATCTGCTATACTAAAATCACCAGTAAATATTAAATCATCTACATACAAGCAGACAATTAACATCTTACCTTTCTCATCGACTTTGGTGTACAAAGTAAGTTCACTTTCACTTATGTGAAATCCATTTTTAGTGAGATAAGAACCAATCCGACTGTACCAAACTCTAGGAGCTTGCTTCAAACCATAGAGTGCCTTTTTCAGCCTGTACACTTTATGCTCTTGACCTAGAACTTCATACCCTTATGGCTATTCCACATATACTTCCTCTTCTAGATAGCCATTTAAGAATTTTGACTTGACATCCATTTGATAAACATGCCATTTGTTTTGTGCAGGTGCAAACGTTTCATTGAAGTTGATGCTGGGTTGCTGTGTGAAACCTCTTGCTACCATTATTGCTTTGTGCTTTTGCACATTCCCATTAGCATCTTGCTTTGTCTTATAAATCCATTTGACATTGATTACATCCTTGTCTTTTGGTACATCAACCACTTCCCATGTCTGATTCTTTTCAATGCATTCTATTTCTTCATCGATGGCTTGTGCCCATACTTCTTCTTCAAATGTTAGTGGATCATATATAGGAGAAAATAATGCAAAGAGAGAGAATGAATTTGGTGTACTAGCTTCATATATCTCTCGCAGACTTCTTGTCTTCACCGGTTCTGTCGATGTCGACCTTGGCGAAATGCTTGATGGAGTCTGCTGTCCTCTTGGTGTACTTGTCGATGTAGCTTGAGCTGCTACTTGTGTCGACGGTCCTTGTGCTGAACCATGTCGTGGTGTCATGGGAGTCGATGGTGCTGCGACCAATTGACTTACATGTGGTGTTTGGACCACTTCCTCTTCCATATCATCATTGTCGACATTCGACACAATCTTGACATTTATGTCGACGGTTCCATCCCATGATTCATTCTCGACAAATTGAACATCTCGACTGATTATCACTTTCCTTGCAATAGGATCATACAACATGTATGCTTTTGTGTCTTCAGAATAGCCAACAAAAATACATTTTTGTCCCTTCTTGTCTAGCTTCCTTCTCAGCTCATCTGGAACATGAGCATATGCAACACAACCAAAAACTTTTAAATGTGAGACACTATGATTCATACCTGTCCATGCTTCTTGGGGAACTTTGTTCTTCACACTCTTTGTCGAACATCGTTTTATAATGTATATGGCGGTTGCGACTGCTTCACCCCAATACTCATTTGGAAAATGCTTGGCTGCCAACATGCTGCGTGCCATCTCCATGATGGTTCTGTTCTTTCTTTTGGCAATACCGTTCTGCTAAGGTGTATACCATGCAGTGAATTGTTTCTGTATGCCATGGGTCTTGCAAAAATTCAAAAATTCATTTGAAACATATTCACCTCCTCTGTCGGTCCTTATATCTTGATGCGATGTCCACTCTGATTCTCCACGAGTGCCTTGAACTACTGAAAAGAACTAAATGCATCAGATTTATGTTTCAAAAAATATATCCATGTTTTTCTTGAGTAGTCATCAATAAAAGTTAGAAAATATTTGCAGTCGCCAATGGATGATGTCTGCATTGGACCACAAATATCAGAGTGCACAATTTAAGTGGTGTGCGTGCTCTATAGGATTTTTCGACTGGAAAAGTCTCTCTATGCTGCTTGCCAAAAATGCAGCCTTCATAAACCCTCTCTGGTCTGTCGATCAATGGTAATCCTTTCACCATATTCTTTGTGTGCAGTAGCTTCAACCCACCAAAATTCAGATATCCAAATCTGAAATGCCACAACCAGGATTCATCCTGAACTTTTGTCTGAAATGCAGCTTGCAAATTAGCGCTGCCATTTTCTATCATGTCGAGGAGCTCAACCGTTTCTTCACTTTTTGCCATGAATGCAGCTTCTGTGTTTGTCTTCCCTTTCATGTCGGGAACTATCCTCAATGGAAACAAGCGATTGCTTGTCATTGGCACTTTTGCTATCAGCTGGTCGCTTGGACGCTTGTCTTTAATCACATAGTGATCATCTTCCATGTAGACTCTATAGCCTTTTTGTATTAACTGTCCAATGCTTAACAAATTATGTTTCAGACCTTCGACATGATAGACATCAGGGATATACTTACTCTCCCCCTGTTTGGTTAGAATATCAACAGTGCCTTTTCCTAAAATAGTAACTTGGACACTGTTTCCAAGTGTAACATCAGTTTTAACTAAATTTTCTAGAATGGAAAACAAATTTAAATTACCAGTCATGTGGTTGTTGCATCCTGAATCTAAGTACCATATGTCATGTGGACTTTCTTGAACAACATTTCATTCGAGTGGAAATTTCGATGCCATTAACATTGCACTTGTCGAAGTGCTGTTGCTGGTCGACTGACTTGGGCTTTGCCTTCCTTGGTCATATTGTTTCTTCCTGCATTCATATGCATAATGACCAAATTTCTTACAGTAATGACATTGGATTTTTGATTTATCAAACCTCTGGCCACGAGGCTGACTTGGGTTATGATTATCTCCTCTACCACTAACATTTATAGGACTTCTGCCTCGTCCTCCTCTTGAAGAACTTCTTCATCTGCCTCTGAAGTTGTTTCTCCCCCTGCCTCTACCACGGCTTATGGACGACTGTGCTACGAATGCACCTTCCAATGATGTTTGTGTTCTGCTGAGTCTGTGTTCATGATTGATGAGTGAATATTGCAGCTCATCAATGGTAAATGTCAACATGTCTGTGTGTTCTTCCAAGGTCACAACCAAGTTTTCAAATCTTGGGGGAAGACTTCTGAGAATTTTTTCAACAACCCTTTGATATTCTATGGCTTCTCCATGAGATTTCAGTTGGTTTATCAACCCAACAACTTTGGTGTAGAATGTGTCTACATTCTCTGAATCTTTCATGGACAGAGATTCAAAATATCTTCTCAGAATCTGTAGCTTGGATGTCTTTACCTTATCCAAACCTTGATAGGCAGTCTCCAATGTATCCCATACTTGCTTAGCATTAGTTGTTGCTGCTACTCTTGGGAGTATGCTCTCATGCATAGCTTGATGTATGTAAAACAAAGATTTTCCATCTTTCTTCCTCTGTTCCCTCAAGACATCTTTCTTAGCATGTGTGATATTGTTATATGCTGTCATGTCTGCTGGTTTTGCATAACCATGTTGGACTATCTCCCAGAAATCTTGACCTCTGAACAAAGCCTTCATAGTTAATGACCAATATTCATAATTCTTTCCTGTAAAAATTGGAGTTTGTAATGAACCAAAAATGGAAGCCATTTTTAATTTATTAATTAACTTTCCTTAGAAAATTAATTTTCCACCTTTTAAGACAAGATTAATTTCCTAAATCTCTTGCTGATATAAACCTTGCTCTGACACCAGTTAGCCAAAACCAAGCCGACTAAACTTGAGTTTACCACTCAGTTATTAAAATTAATTTTTACTTTTTCACGCCGACCTCTTTTTCTTTTTCACTTGTCGGATGAAACTTATGTATCTCCCAACTAGACAAGTCTATCAACTTTGGTCGGAATTTAGACTCGACTGATTTACTTCGACTTACTTGTTGGTTCTATCGACTGATTTTACCTCAACCACTTGTCACTTTGAAGTCGGCTGACTTCGACCTCTAAGTCGGCTCACTTCTTCGACCACTCAAGTCGGCTGACCTCTTCGACTTCTCAAGTCGACTTACTCAATTGACCTTGTCGGTTCACTTTGGTCGAAATGTTAACTTTTCATATGCTTAGCTAAGACATCAGTATTTCATTTCATTTTCATAACAAAAGCATATAAACAGGATCACTGAAAGATAGACAAGCACAACCATACAAAAGGAACACAAAGATTTATCTTGGGAAAACCCTAAAGGGAAAAACCCAGCAAAAGCTTCCTCAATATAGATGCCCCAAAAAGATAAAAGATAAAACCAGCAAAGAGATCAAAGCCTGATCCTCCTCCTTCTCCAACTACTTCTCTTCTCCACTAATGTGCTACACAAGTGAGAGTGTGTGTCC
>LPNX010311493.1:264226-328223 GCA_001517045.1 Pseudotsuga menziesii | reverse complement strand
TGTAGGCTCAAGTAACCACACTGGGGTGCTAATGACCCACCTTTACAATTAGAGGGGACAACCTCATGATTCTTATTAGTTCTTCCGATTAGAAGCATCGGGGTACAAGATAATACAAGTGGTTCTCCCGGTAGGACCATCGGGGACCACAAAAGATACATATAGAATGAATATTCTTCGAAGTTACAATATTTCAACACGAAATCTACAGAGTATTTTTCTTAGTCTAAGAGACTGAAGAAATTACAAATGCTTTTCACCTGTGAGTAAGATGAAGTAAAATAGACACGTTAACAATTCCAAAGAACTTATAAACAACATATGCCCAAACATGTAGGAAGACTTGAGTCGATCAATGTACCGTAAAACTTGGAACTTTCACGGAGTGAGAAATTTATGGGTTCTTGTTCTTTCACTCAACCATAATGGTAAAAGACATTTACACGAGTAATTCTGGAAATAATGTGCGGCCAAATAAACATGCATTCAACCATAAACTATTTCATATATATAACTATGTGGAAATAACAAAGGTATTACAGACTTGTTGGTCCAGACTTGTCAGCTCACCGACTGATCCTTTTACAGAGCTTCAACTCTTCGACTGAATCACTTACACAGAAGCTTGAGCTTCAACTTCACTTTCTCACCCTGAGTTCCTTTGTCTCTTTATTGTGTCTCTTGTGTCTAACTTAATTTACAATTTGCTTCTTCTATTTATAGGTAACCTGAAGATTGCTTCTACATGGGTCGACTGACTCACCATTAAAGACTGTAATAACTATCTACATAGCAACTTAGCTTCAGAAATAAATTCGACTGGTTTACATTGCTGATTCGTGGACTCTTCCCTCTTGTCAGACTGACCGACAAGATCTTGACTGATACAGACTCTGACAGAGTCGTCTGAGAGTCAGGTACAAATTTACGAGTATTTACATTTTCCAACATCTATATCCTATCCATGTTTGAAACAAGTACTTTGATTAATATTCTACTAGACTGCAGTTGCTGACAAAAATTTAAGACAAAATCTCCTTTTTATCTTAAATATATATTTTATTCTTAAATGTGTTTTTTATTTTATTTTTCACAATGTCTTAAATAATGACAAAAGATAAAAATGATTTTATCTTTAGTCTATGCAAAGCCATGGGCACACATGAATTGAAATTGCATATCCCGTCATTTCTATTTTCGTTTGGGTTTGCTCCTTCCAAGAGTATTTCGACTCTTACTTTTCCCTAGGGTTTTACTCATACTCCTCTTCTAGGCTGATGACCAACCTTACGCATTCGACTTTTCCAGAGGGTTTTACTCATACTTCCTCCTTGGTTGAGGAAAAACCTTACCGAACTTCTGCATCAAGGATATTAACAAAGGGATTGCGTTTACATGAAGCATAAACTGTCCTCGAATGAAAAGGAATTTTTGTTGGCTTCTCACAAAATAGTTTTAGTGTCAAGCACATGTCCTCAGGGTTAATATTGCTACGAAGGTAACCTCCTTAATATGTTTTTTTTTTAACGGGTGAACGTCTATTCACAGTTTTCTTTAATGATTTCACTTCTCTCTGAAGGAAAGCCCCAATATTTATCTTTTCCATTTTATTTCTCTAATTATATATGTATTTTTTTACTCCACCCATTTTTTTGGAATTTTCTTTTCTGTAATGTAGTAGGGATTTATGGGAACTAGCCTCTTCACGATCCACCCACCCAATTCCTAGAGATTAATTAGTGCTATTTCAACAAATTGTTCTTGGTAGCTGACACTATACCACGATTTCTCTATGTCTAATCATTATTGTTTTAATAATAATAAATATAAGTGTAACCGTTTTTATGTTTTGTATTGACAACAAACCCTATCTCAACCTGAATGCGTATAGCTATACTTCACCTTCACCTTTATAGGTATGCAGATGCAAATCTCTAAGCACTGCGAAGATTACTTGGCCTTAGTCTTAATTTTTTTTTGTTTTAATCTTGTATTGGTTTTTCAAAATCCCGTGGGTTACTCGAAAAGGTTATGAATCAGTTTCTGTTTTAATTTTGTATTCGTTTTAAAAAAACCCTAGGGTAGCTCTAAAAGGTTATGAATATGAGAAGTTGAAATATATAAACATTTGTATAAAGGAGCTCTACTCGTCGTGGCCTCCTCATGCCACACTGTTTAACTGGGTGATTTTACCATATAACTTTTTTCTTTTCTTTATGACCTGTACATGGTTTTTGTCTATTTCTTTTTCAATAAACTATTGATATTCTGAAAAACTCATATGGCAGAACATAATCCAAACTCTTGACAACAGCTTTGAACACAATAAATACAGAATCCAGAAACTGATTTAAACTCATTTTGGGAATTATATGAGTCTACTTTGTGTGTAGTTTTTGAATGTTTGATTTTATCATAACATTGGGATTTCCTATTAGATATTGGGATGGAGGAGTGCATTTTTTTTAATATTTGAGTTTATCATCAACAATTGGATACATGCGTGAAATGATAGGCCTTAAAAATTGATTTGATATTTGTGATGGAAAACAGAAAAACCAAAGATGGCTATGCATCCTCTAGCACTTACTCAGAAGGAGAGAGGCAATAAGGTTTCACAGTTGGAAATTTATACGGAGATAAAATTCAGAATTCAGAATTCCATTTAGTGCCCCTCGACCTTCCATATGATTTCGATAGATAATTTTTGGTTTATAATAGATAATTTCAGGTCGGTGATCTGCTTTCTGATTAACTATTGGATCCACAGGATAGAGGGATGGTATTTTTTTTAATTCATTATTTGTTATCATGTTTTTATTTTAGCTGAGTTATCTTAATTTAATTATTTGAAGTATCACTCTCCATTCATGAGTTCTTGATTAACTAATTTAATTATTTGAAGTATCACTCTCCATTCATGAGTTCTTGATTAACTATTGGATCCACAAGATCAATGGTTGATGTACTTTTTTTTTACCATATTTGTATTTTAGTTGAATTGTTTTAAGATCAATGGCTGATGTCCTTTTTTTTTACCATATTTGTATTTTAGTTGAATTATTTTATTTTCAAGTATCACTTTCCATTCATTCAAGGGTTCAGAATAAATAATTTTGAGGTATATAACCTGATTTTGATTAATCATTGGATACACAAGAGTGATAATTCGTATTTTTTCTAATTCATTTATAATTTTTAACAATATTTATGTTTTAATTAAATTATTTTTAAGTACCAATCTCCATTAATGGGAGGTTTTTCTCCAATGTCTACAATTAAAAGTTTGCACTAATATATAAAATCACACTTAGAACACCAATAGGTTTTCATGGTTATTTTGTCCTATATATCATAAATCATAAAAGGTCTTCTAATTTTAGGAAATGTAAAGGGATTAATTGAATGACATAGTGATATACTAAGTAGAGGGTTCGCTGAACTTAATCTTTGAGGTTCGAGGTTGGGTGAACCTCAAATTTTTTTTGAAATTCGTTGACGTTCGCCGAACCTAATGTCGAACCTGAAGCTGAACCTGAATCTCGTCGAACCCGAATCTGAAGGCGAACCTAATGTCGAACCTAAAGGCGAACCCGAACCTAAATGCCTGAAGGCTAACCTAAAGGAAAAAAAATTTTGAGGTTAAATTTTTTTACTGAAAAAAAATTCAAATTAAAAAAATAAAATAAAAATAAAAACACACAATACCAATAAATTAAATGTTGTCTATAAATTAAATGCTCTTTATTTATTTATGGTGTCTATGAATTAAATGCTCTCTATTTATTTATGGTGTCTATGAATTAAATGTTCTCTATTTATTTATGTTATCTATAAATATGATGTTGTCTATAACTTAAATGCTCTTGATTTATTTATGATGTCTATAGATTAAATGCTCTCTATTTATTTATGTTGTCTATAAATTAAATGCTCTTGTAATTTGAAATATCATACATGTAGTCTACATAAGAACACACCAAACAACAAGTAAGAACATAGATTTACCTCTAAGAACAAACCATTGTTGTGGGAAGCATGCAAATCCGTTGTTAAACCACAAAAACCCACTCTTAGAAGTACAAATCTGTAAGCAAAATGTCATAAACAACAAAGTATATATGAGGAAATTATGAATAGTGACCTAAGTGCTTTGAATCCTATGGGCGATGGGGTGTAGAAAATTAGTTAAGAGGTAGTATATGAAGAAAGTTTATATATATATATATATATATATATATATATATATATATATATAGTCAAACCTATTGTCGAACTTCATCGGAAAATTCGAACTTGAATCAAACCTAATCCTTACCGAACCCAAATTGTGTGACTTAGGTGATATATGATGCAAACCCTTAGCAACCAATGATCTCATAAAAATGATTTGATGTAGATACACCCTTAGCAACAAATGTATGCATGAGAAAATCGACAGAATCCGTCGACTGTGGCATGTCTAAAGTGTTACCACCAGACTTCTTCCAGTGTCTATATCATAGTTGGTTGTGTTAAGCTTCCAATTTGTTTCACCAGTTAAGACACAACATATACAAATCTTAGTGGAAAATATGCGGAGGGACTTCACTGTTGTACAATACTAGAACTTTGTAATTTGTTTTAGGGATTTCCCATTTATTTCAGGGATTAGGAAGGTAAACAAGGAACTTATAGTATTTTTAATGCCACTTTGAGTAGAGTACAAAAAGTTAAGCCATTTTTTTTTATAGAAATGACATACATACATACATATATTTTGTAAAATTAATATTTTGTTCTAATTTTTGCTATCGTCTAGAGATAAATTTCTATAAAGTAAAAAGAAAAATTATTTTGAGAGGACAAAAATTCTATCCATATGCTCAGATAGATAGGTATTACATCAAGGATTTACCATTTTCCCATGAAAATGATATATATATATATATATATTAAAATTATTTTATTTATTACATATGCAGAATGATTCTATGATTCAAAATTTGAAATAAAGAATTATAAAATAATGAATATAAGAAAGAACTGATAATTAGCTAATGAATGGGTAACTGGTAGTAATGCATGAATAACTCATAGTCGATGAATGGATAACCAACAATTCATGACAGATAACTAGAAGAATGTGAGATATTTAGAGAAAAAGAATATAAAAAATAACTTATAGTTGATAAATGGATAACTCACAGTTAAACCCGTTTAACTAGAAGAATATGATGAATAACCGTCTTCCATTTCATAACTATCTCTCAACCATTTGATCCCTATCGACTTGATTCAACCACAAACTATGTGGATGGGCTAGTTTATATTTTACAAAGGTATTTAGTTTTTTTTCAATTTAATATATTTGTTTTTAATAATTATAAATCTAAATAACCTAATAAATAAATTTAGTGTTTATTTTGGTTTTTTCTTCTCATTTTTCATGCCTAGTAGATAAATTTAATATTTATTTTGTTTATTTTTCTCATTTTTCATACTTCTACTAAGCATGGTGAAGTTTTCATAAATTTCTAAATTAAATGAACCCATAATTTTCTATATTGTTTTCGTGTATAGAATTTTATGAGATGGTCCATGTGATTTTTTTAGTTAATACTATGATGTTATAAGTGTAGATTTTTTGTATTTTTTGTCAATGTTATTTTTAATAGTTTTTTCATATGAAAATGGTAATGGTTAATCACTGAGACTTTATTTAATAGTTTAGAGTTTAAGTTAATAATTATGAGTTTGTTGAAATAGATGTGAAATGTAAATTTTCTTGTAATTAGTACCATGATGTTGTAGGCTTAGATTTCTTTTATTTCTTGTATTTTTTGTCAATCTTGTTTTTAATAATTTAGTTTTTTCCATATTAAAATAGTTCTCCGTAATAGTTAAGAGTTTAGGTTAATAATTATGACTTTGTTGAAATAGGTTATAGTTCTAGTTAATACTATAGAGTTTTTTAAAAGTTTTTGTTAGATTATAAATTGTTATCTTGTTTATTTTTTGTTATAAATTTAATTGGAATATTAAATTAGAAAAAATACTGTAGAAAATATTTGTTTTTTTATGAAAATTAAATTGTAAACATTTTTTTACTATATAGTTTGCATTAGTATGTTGACCATAGGTCTTCTATTGAAAGTCTTGTGTAGAGTGTTTTCAAAGGATCATTTTGGGAAATTATCTGGAAACAATCTCCTAACTCGTATCTTGACACATGTGCCTTGTTGTAGCTAGGAACTGGGACGTTGTTGTGCCAGTAATAGGTGGAGGGAGGTAAATCCCAAATAATCCCTCCTAGTATGCCCCAAGTTGGGTGGCCGACCATGTATACACACTAATTTTTAAAGTGGTCAATATTTTGTTATGTAGCTATGCATATATGTTGTATGAGCAGTCTACAAGAAGATGGCTGTCCAATTCCACTATATCTTAGCACAAAGAGCTGCATTATTGACCTTATGGTCCCTTATTCCTAATCCCCCGAGAGATTTAGGTTTGCAAATAGCATCCCTCTTTTCTAGAGCCTATTTACTTTTCTTTTTACCCCCCCCCCCCCCTAGAGGAAGGTGTGTTGCAAGTTTCGAATAGCTTTGAGAACCCACTTAGGGGCCACAAGTATAGAAAATAGATAGAGGGGCATGGATTGGAGAACAAACTTCAGTAGGACAAGTTGGTGGAAAATTTCAGGGGGTGAAAGGTCCAGGAGCCTTAGTTTTAGTTCTAGTTTATCTAGAAGTTCTTTCAAAGAGGAATGTTTCCTGGCAGAATCAAAGAGACTCAGCTCCTAAGTACATAATAGGCAATAAGGAGGTAGATAACACTAAAATTATATCAATGTTGCGTTGAGTGATAGCAGGGGTATTAAAGACGAATATTTGGGGTTTCTCCAGGTTTATAGAGGTGCTCGAGGCTTTTGAAAAGAGATCTAAAATGCTTTTGAGTGCACGAGGCTCATGAACCAAAGGGTGACCAAAAAGGAGATTATAATCTATGAATTGTTGGTGCGTATAAGGAGCATTATCATGGATAGAGAGACCTATGATGTTTCCTATAGCTAATTCAGACTTTAGCATACACCTAAGACCCTCAAACATTAAGATGGATACAAAGGGGGAGAACAAATCCCCTTGTCTTATCCCCCTTGATGGAAAGGAGGTAGAAGACAACATCCCATTAATCAAGATAGAGAAAAAATCCAAGGAGGTAAGAGAAAGGACCCACTGAACCCAGGTTGAGCAGAACCCAAAGGCTAAAAGGATACTCATAATGTAATTCCATCTGAGTTTGTTAAAATCCCTGGAAAGGTCTAGCTCAAGAATCAGACCAGGATTCTTTGTGATGTTCAAAGAGTGTGTTACTTCATGAGCTAGGATGATGCCGTCCAAAATTTGTCACCCCTCCACATATCTTGTTTGTTCCAGAGAGATTAAAATGGGAAAATGGGCTTTAATCTATTAGCAATGACTTTAGCTATGATTTTATAGATTACATTGCAAAGAGAGATATGCCTAAAGTTACTTCAGGGTTTTGCTCTTTATTTTGGATCAAGAGTGATGAAAGTGGCGTTGAGAGCAGGTATGACCCATTTCTTTTTCCATGATTCCTCAACGAGGTCAAGGACTTTGAATTTAAACCAATCCCAACAGTGATGGAAGAAGTCTATAGTAAATTCATATGGACCTGGGGACTTATCATCCTCTATCTAATTAACTGCTATTTCCAGCTCCTGGATTATGATAGGTTGCACGAGAGAAATGTTTTGATCCTCATTTATCAGCTTGGGGATGTTCCTTGTAACTTTTTCAATATCCTCCTATAGATTGGGATTTGGCTTAGATACGAGGTCCTTGTAGAAGTTCACCAACTCCTGTTCAATTTCTTTCCTATTTTTCTAGGGTATTTCCCTTTTCCATTTTCAACGAGTTAATCCTATTATGTACATGATGTTGGATCATTGATATGTGAAAAACAAAGTATTCAAATCTACTTCCTTTAGCCATTTGAATCTAGACTTCTGTCTGCATAGAGTTTCACCCTACTCGTCTCCTTCCTTCGACTAACTCTTCAAATCCTTTTCCTTTTGCATTGTTTCATTGATAAGCCCCTCCTTGATGATTTGTTCATGAAGATTCTCCAAGTCCTTCTCCAAAGAATCCTTGGTGCTGAAGATATTTCAAAAGGTTGTTTTGTTCCAGATATTCAGTTTAGTTTTGATAAGTTTCAACTTTTGCTGCATGATTACCATTTTGAACAGACCATTTACTACCAAGTTCCTCCTCCAAGATTGCATCATCTCTTGGAAGTTGGGGTGGGTGGTCCAAAACTTTTCAAATCTAAATAGACGACGAAAAGAGCTACCTATTTGCTAGCACAAGAGAGAAATAAGCCAATGATGGAGCCATCTGCCAACAAAATAGAAGCGATGAGGTCCCCTCCTACCATTGCAACATTCTCTATGACTAGGAATCTGTCAAGCCAAGAAGCGATCTGATTTATTCCGCCTCTCCTGTTGTTCCAGGTGTAAATTCCCCCATAGGTTTCTAGATCCACAAGATGATTAGAGTGTATGAATTCCTTGAACTTGGGGTCTTCATTATCCAGAACACATCTTGCCCCCTTCTTTTCTTGCAAAGAGGTAACCATATTAAAGTCTACTCTGATGATGGTAAAGGTATTAGGATTATGAGACACAAAACCTTCCAAGTAGTCAGTCTATCATTCTATTTTGGTTGGGATATGTGGTCCATAGAAATTTATAAGAGAATCTTGAATGCTTGTCCCTAGTAGATGGATCAAAGCCAAAAGCGTGTGATGCATAGTATTTATGTTGATCATATTTATCTCTTGCGAATTCCAAACTATAGAGAGACCACTTGAGGCTCCAATCTCATCGAGAACTACCTCGTGGATACCCCTCCAAAGTCTTCCCATTAGGTTTTGAAGGGTATCACTCTTGCATTTAGTTTATTGAATAAGTAAAACCATAGGTTTTTCGTGCATAATATTTCTCTTTATCATTCTATGCTTGGTGGAGTTGTTGAGCCCCCCAATGTTCCACGATATGAGCTTCATTGGAAACTTGGATTGAGGGTAGGGAAAAATTCAGTTAGTTGAGCATATTTCCCTGATTCCAACAATTTGGTGCCAAGCAAATTAATCCTTTGCAGATTGGTCTTCCTACCCTTTTTTATCCTTGTGATTTCTTTGTTTATCCTTCTAAGGAGTGTTTTGAACCCCTAACTTGTTTTTGTCCTTAGCTTTCTCCAAGAAATCCTTGAGCAAATGAATTCTTCAAGAAAAGATAGAGTTAAAAGATTTCCTAGCACAGGCATCCTCTAGACCCAATATGTCCAAGTCTCCAATTTCCTGTCCCATTTCCTCATCTAAAATGGAATCTATAGGTTGATTATGAGTTGCACCCATATTTTCCACTTGTGATACTTTCCAACCCCTTTGGGATATCTTCTGCCTTTCTTGGTTTTCCCCTGTTTGAGGATCTGAATTTGAGAGTGGATTTTTTACCTCTGGTTTCTCTTTTTCCATTGTGCCTACTGGATCCTTTGGTTTCTTGTCTAGAGACTCAAAGATGTTTCTTGTGGAGGGTGCGTTACCTTTGTCTGCCACCGTTGATTTACATGTGTTCCTACGTGTTTTGGTGTCCTTTTGAAAACCTTCTTCACCATCCATGTCTGGATCACTAGTATCATTATGCTACCTATTCAACGGATAGTCCTAGAAGAGATGGCCATGCTTGTTGGAATTTTCTACATTGGAAAGGAACATGTTCATGATCTAGCGGCTAAACCCATTCATAATATTCGTGCATGAGGATTATTGATTTTGACAGAGCTTTTTCTATATGCATATAAACACATATGTAGGCATATCAGGTACATTTGTTGAGCCTTGTTTGATTTACAATTTTCACAAAGCTACCTAAATCGTTTCCTATTTCTTTGAGTGTATATTCATTCCAGTATTATTGGGGAAAAGAATACATGCATATCCAAATTGGTGCCCAAGTGAATTCCTCTTTATCGAGGAAGAATATTTCCTTCCAGTTGCATAGGTATAGACCGATTGAGTTGAAGAAGTAGGGACCTCGATCTTCAACTCTGGACAAATATCATCATGAAAAATCCTTTGGAACCAATCTGCAGTCCGTAGTGAGCCTTTGGTTTCCATTTTACTTCGATCGAGTTTCGCAATGATTGCTCCGTGGGTCACATTCTGATGAATTTTTCATATTAAATCATGATCCTTCATGAATTGGGCTCTAGCATTTATTCACTCTGTCGACAGAGAGATGCTAGGCATTTCTATTGTTATTTAAATACAAGTGCATGTTCCTTCGATATTTCCATCCATTTTCTTTGATTTATGAGCGCCATTATTCCCAGATCCAATATCTTAATCATTGAGGGGGATTTCCTCATAACTGATTATGAGGGTTTCAGGTTTGTTAGATACATTTAGATCTGTTGAATGACCAGACGGGGAGGGGATGCCTTCCTTTCCTGAAAGGGAGCCCATTGTTGCATCCAAGAGTTGCTAGAGCTTTTATCACCCGCAAGCAAGGATGGAGGACTATTAAAAAAAAATGAAAAAAACTTAGGATGTACGACTAGGGTTCTTTTTTCCAGATTGTGCACATTTTGTTGTTGTATGTTGCTAATGGATATTAACCGAAAGAAAGAAAACTTTACCTTCTTGTGTGTACATTTTGAGAAATTTTGTTCATCTAGGTAATTTTGTTCAGAGATATCTTAGCTAGGAATGAGGCACCCATCCTTCTCCTTTGTTGGAGAAGAACAACCAGGAATACTTCCTAGTTAACCATGTTTGCAATTAGATCATCCAATGCCTTTTTCCAAAATAACCATCAACTATCAAACTGCCACCTTTTCAAAACTATCACAGTTGGATATAATTGTCTAGGCATTGCCTAAACAAATTCAAGAGACAACTCATTTAGAAATGATAGGGTTTCTAGAGATGGGATGATAGAGGTGGGGTTTTGAATTCTCTTCACAGTCTTGGAGTTAGGTGAGAAATAAATTCCAATTCAAGTGGAGTAATTATCTTTCCTAATGTTTTGAGATGCTTCAGATTTTTGAATGTAGCACAGGAGTTTCTTGATGAATTTGTGAATCTAAGCAAGTTTATAAAGTCTGAGTCAACCAAACATCATAACATTATTTGGTACTATCGCCAACAAAGAGAATAGTGCCAGAGAAATTGGCATAAAGAATGGTATAGTATATGCAAGTGTAGGTTTTTTAAATTTAGTTGAAGAAACCAATATATCCCATAATATTTAGCTCAGCATGGGAGAAAGACGAGAGATTAAATAAAGAATCCAAAACTCGTAGCTATGCTTGATGAAGTGCACACTTTTTCCTACAACCAGGAGATGGATTTTGATTTTAAGATAAATCGTTCACATAATATGAACTGGAAAATTCTTGATCATGCCATTGGAAAGTTGAAATACACTCGAAATATAGTTATAGGTTTGCATCAATTAAAATGAAAGTTTACGTAGGAAGAAAGGCATTATGGACAATCCTTTCAACTAGTCACTTGAATATTTAGACGCTTGTGTGGTAATGGTCAATTTTTTTATGATATGAATTGCATTAATGTTAGGTTCTCTTTTATACCCTTCATATTATTGAGGTTAGCATTGTTGAAGCATTTTTTTGCGGGTCTGTGTATTCTTATGAAGCCATTTTACTATTTTGTAATCTCCTATTACACCAAAAAGTTGAAGTATTTGAAGGAAATGTCATGCATAACATTTGGTTCATAGGTGGCCCAAACTTTTCAATGAAACGAATTATCTAGATTAAACAATTTTGTGCTTGTTGATCTAAATTTAGTCTCTCTCAATGATTGGCATTTAAGTCTCTAGGATTTGATCGATGAATCTCAGTTATGATATATGATACTCAGTTCCCAACTCCTGGTGTGCAGATTAATTATAACAGGGAATGAACTCTGAGAAGCAATTCTAATGCAATTGATTGACTTGTGATCATGTTCAGGTGTTTTATATTTACTCTATTTGCATTAGATTTGTTCCATCTCGAATTGTTGTACTTTGAATTATAAAACCCATATTTCAGTTGCCTTGGTTGGTATGGAATTTTGTCCTTTCATGATTTTTTTCTTCCGATGCAAGATAAAAATACCATACTTCTATGTCTTTCCGAATATTTTTATACATTTGATCAGATGAGCTAATAATTTGTTGCTAAAATAATTCTTCAAGAGTTTTACTATATGCTAGGATGCTCTTTATGATTCTATAGATTTCAACACACCTCTCTTTACTGGAGTTTTCAATAAGTGTCATATATTGTGACTTACAATTTTGGATGTCACTGATGCTATCTAAACAAGCCTTCTTTTTGTTGAAGGCATCTTGCTTCAAACCTCGATTTAACAACTAGACCACGTTGAAATTGTGGCATTTTCATGATTCAAATGTGAAGTTTGTTTATAGTTCCAACTTGCTACCTATCAATTAAAAATTATGAAAAAAAATTCTCCATGGTGGTACTAATTGTTGCCATACTTTCTTTGTCTTTTGGTGTATAGCTCCATATTGATGAAAGTTACAAAGAGAGCAACACATGCATTCTATTTTTTATCATTACATTTTTATTTTCTCTTTGATGTAAGAGCTTTGGATGAAGAAGCAAGCTAAATCCCAGTTTCAACCCTTGCATAGCTTTTCTACTCATACCTTGGTAGTGATAGATATTGTATCTGGCTATGGAGGATGCAGTGCAACTATATTTTCCCTCATTGGATTTTTCCTGCAAGGTAATGCATTATGCTTCACTAAATTATGGGATTCTAAAATGCATTTATTGTCATCTTTTATTTTGTTTCTCAAATACGAGTTCCATGCTTCGCATCCATGGTTTCATTCAAATAAAATAAGCCTAGTGTTTGACTTATGCTCTTGACTATTGCAATTTCAACTTATACTATCAGGTGATCAAAGATAGGACATTTCGATCTTCTTGCATAACGTAAATATTTATATTCCCATCTAGAGTTCTATGGATTCCATTTTTGAGATTTTATTTATTCATTTTATGCACACCATATGAGTTTGACGCATTAAGAAACCAAAGAACTGGTAATCATCTGCTTATATTTAGTTTGGCCTTTAAGATCCTCCTAAGTCTGTGATCAATGTACAGTTTTAGGTAATTCAACTCTTTCTCACCTGTGAGTTTTGTTTTCCTTCAAAATATTCCAACATTTTTAGTTTTTGTCATTGTGAAAAGAAAAGAAAAAAATGCTACAAAACCAGTAAAATAAATTTTGCATTCTCTGGCTAAACTTTGCATATATGAGAAGGACAAATTTACATTACTCTTTTATCCTCTTGCAGGTTGGACAATGCTCATTAAAACATTTTAATATTCATCATTTGAGTTATAGCCTATGCAACAAAGATAAATGATTGTTCTGCAGATTTCAACTTTTGCTACAGTGTTAAGAGACATTTGCAACTCTAATTTTGGCATCTTCTGCAGCTGATATCTAAGTACATGCCACATGTGTAGATCAAAACAATTTTGCTACTACAACCATCAAAAAAGCTTAGGGTCCCATTGTTGCACTACAACTTCTACAAATATACAAAATCTGCCATGGGGAATAAATAGGTGAATGTCTCCTTACATTAAACATTGATACATATATTCTTTGGTTTTTGAAAACACATAATATCTTAAATATGTTCTTTCTTATTTATACATCAACAATCATTCTCTTCTGGTCATTGCATCACATTCAGTCTTCAAAATAAGAGCAACATCAAAATGTTGTGCTACTTTTTGTGTACCAAGTGTTTACTTACAAGAATACCCTAAAACTAGCTTCCATCTTTTACATATATGGAGACAAAGAAACTATGGTTTCTACGGTTTTTCATAAACCATGTAGAAAACTAAAGCTGTCATTGATGCACAATACATGAATGTTCTTTTTGAGAATTTCTTAACCATGTAGAAAACTAAAGCTGTCATTGATGCACAATACATGAATGTTCTTTTTGAGAATTTCTCAATATTAAGGATGTATTTTTGTTCAATACTATTGGAACTTCTATTCCAATTAACTTGAATGTATTTCTTTCAATACCCTTTCACTCTATGTTCTTAGACTTTTGCACTTTCAAATGAATATCTACTATTTATTTGGGCAATGAGCTATTGCTTTGTTGTTTTTTTAATAAACAATTGACAATTCATACTAGGCTGTATCTTGTATATAATTATTAATTATAAATTTTGTTGGAACAACATTATGATTTTTAATTATGTATTAATTCCAATTATAATGTGATTTATATTTTTTTCAACACACATATTAACTATGCGCTTTATATTTTTTTCACTATTTATTATTTTATGGTGCTTTGCACCACTTGTTATTTTATGGTGTTTTGCACCATATACAAGCTGTGTATATTAAATAATAACAATAACAATAATAATAATTTTGGTGTTTTGCACTAGAATGTCTCAATTCATGTTGGCTTGGTTTTGGTGTTTTATACAACAATATATATATAGAGGGTGATTCCATGAAGGTGGATAACACTTTTTGGCCAAATTTAGCAATGAAAATCTGATTTTTTTACTCATGTGCTAGATAGAATCCCTCGAAACGCATATATGCCATGTGAATTTCAACTTGCAGTAAAAAAAACAAATTGTAGAATATTATGTTGGCTTCCTGATGATATTTTAAAAAAATATTCCGATGTCATTTAATGTGTGAAATTTCGCATTTAATGAACTGTGTTACCTTAAAAATCTGAAGAAGCTAATAAGTGGCTCGTGTCCCACTCCAATAATTCAATCTTACATTAATATATATATATATATATATATATATATATATGAGCATGATCTACACAAAATGCACCGTGGTCTGCATATTGTTTTGTTAATTTATTTCACAATATACAATTATTTATTATTTTTCGAAAGTGATCACATTTGATTTCAACATCATTTTATACACATGTGTGTCCATCCCATCTTTTTTATCACTGTTTTCAAAAATTGAAAAACTAAAGATACCCTTTTGAAGAGGATGTGCCGATATGTGGGTTGTGCATTTTTAAGAAATTTTTGGATGTGTATTTTTTACCCTGCGGATTTTTCTTTGAGCTGCTTCAAAGTTGTTGTCAGGTTTTCTAAGTGTAAGTTTTAAATCGAATTAAAAAAAAACCCATATGAATGCCAAAATGTATGCATCATACCTCAATGGATAGAGGATTCGGTGATGAATCTATCGATATAAACTCCGCTTAGTTATGTGACATGAATGACAGGGTTTACATCCCAAGAAGACACAAAGAAATATTGATTTTCTTGGAAGAGGGATAATTTTCTATTTTTCAAGCCCTTGATCGAGGTATGTATCTCAATTGAGGTAGTTCTTAAAACCTCGTTTTATAAATTCTTTTGCATAGATACCTCGATTGATGTATGTAGCTCGATTGAGGTATTAACACCTCAATCGAGGTTTTCTTAAACCCTCGATCGAGCTTCTGCTAAACCCTCAATCGAGGTTCTAACACCTCAATTTAGGGTTTATCAAAATATCAATCGAGGGTTTAAGAAAACCTCGACCAAGGTGTTAAGGCCTTGATCAAGGGTTTAAAAATTGCTCAATTGAGGTACGTTTTTGTGTTTTTTCCGAAAGCGCCTTGCCAAAAAGTATAACCCAGCTCCATGGATGCACTTTACACCTAGGACTAGTTTTGGTGGTTTGCACCTTACACCATGGAATGCCACATATTCATTTAACACCAAAATCAAAGTTTATTGCAAACACCGCTTTTGCACCATAAATATTAGTACCACTTGCTTATCCCCACATTATCACCACTTATGCACCAAAGCTGAGGATTAAATCCTTTATAAATAGTGGTGGTAATGTGAGGCTAAAACGCCTTATTTCTTGTAGTTCATAGAATATTCTAGCACTCCCTCTTGAGGGTTGTGTTGGATACGGACAAATCCATGTATTCATGAAGTCTTCAATATTCGGTTTGTGTAAGGATTTTGTGAGTATGCCAGCTGTATTATATTCAGTAGTACAATATTCCATACACCCTTCCTGAATGTGTACCAAGTTTCGAATGAAATGGTGTTGGATCTCAATGTGTTTAGATATATCACTAAACACATGATTGCATGCAAGTTTGAAATAAGATTGGTTTCCAAAATTAAAGAAGAGTAAGAATCTTTTTCATTATCATCCAATTCAAAAAATCAATTTCTTTAACCATATTTCTTTATAACTATCAATGGTTGCATCAATCTATTCAACCTTAGTATATGATGGGGGCAATAAAAGCATGTAGCTTCCTTTTTCAAGAAAAAATGTGCAAAACCCTAATGAAAAATATTAAGTTGTGAGTTGGAGTTTTTGGAATTCACACCACTCGCCCAATGAACACCTACAAAGTTGTGTACAATACATCATATTGCTTCACATATCCAAGACCAAAAAAGATACTAATACTCAATTAATGGACTATATGACTCTTTTACCAACCTACTAGAGTACCACATTAGGCATCTACATGACCTAACTTAAGCTATTAACTAAATACAATAAGTTAATATGAATATTATATAAACAAATATCATTACCAACCAATGGATGTGTTGCAGCTGCAACAAATTCCCAAAATTCCAAAAAATTTCGGGACCCCCCTTTTGCTTAGATTAGTTTGATTTTCTTCTTTGATTTGGTCTAATGATTTTTGAGAAAGACTTTTCTTATGCTTGGATTGATCTACCACTTGTTTTAATTTTTCTTCTAACGCTTGAAAAAATCCACTGTTTGGTCGAACTTCATTGCTGCTTTTACATTCGTTCTCAGCTTGTTTGAATCGGAACTGTATTTGCCTTTCCCCCCTGTCGTGGCGGATGGATAATCGGTTTTGGCTTCATTGGCTTAATCGGCCGGGTTTCAGTTTTCACATCGGAGCTTTTATTGATACCTCCTCCACAGTTGTGGCTAACGAACTGCTAACTCTCCCGATTACTGTTTTGGCTTTCGACTCCCGCTTTGATAGTTTCATCAATCCCGTAAGTCTTGGGCTTCCGCTGTTGCGGCTGTGGAAAGCCTTATCGTTCCCGGTGGTCCAGTCGTTTTGAAACCCCGACGTTGCGGACAGTGATATCCTTTATGGTTCCGTCGTTGCGGATGAAAGAAGTGCTAATCTTACCGATCTCTTGGTCGTTTCTCTTTCGATTCGGATCTTGTGTCACGGGTCGTTTTATCCTTTGTTCTTTCGCCATTGTGGCTGCGAAAGTGATAACCCTTCCGATCGGTTAATGGTTTCTCCCCCGATAAAGAATTTGCCTATGGCGGAATGACTTGTCCTTTATATATCCGCCGTTGCAACTCACGTTCCGCTTTCGCTCTGATGTTTTAAGCTCCGACGTGTGTTATTGTGTGTCTCCCAGTTATCCTGTGGATGGATTTATGTTTTGGCCTTCTGCCGTTGCGGAAAGAAATATGCTGTCGACTTCCGATCCAAAACTCTCCGTCGTCCGATACTTTTCCCCGCCGCGTGTGTTGACCATATATATATATGGGGTTGGGGTCGTTTGGATTATTTTATTTTTCTATTATTTGATTTTGGACTCTTGCTCGCTGTCTTCCGCCCGAACTTGTTCAGAACCCGTTGTCGGTGTACCTGCATCCAGGTGGCACATCGGTGGAAGCTTGACCACGTTTCTTCCCATTGATTACGCAGCAGTGCCAGGTAGGCTTTTACTGCTTTACCCGTTTCGTTTGAGTATTTGGTAGTTTTCCCACCGTTAGGGTTTTGGGTGCATCCGTTTCCTTTGGCCTGTTAGTTATGCTCCTATATATTGTGGATTTTGTAGCATGGATTTTCGGGGGGGGGGGGCGTTTTGACCCACTGAAGTAGTATTTTGCCCGCGGCCTTTTGTCTGTGACCCTCCGCTTAGTGAATGAGGGCTTGGTGTAGACGGCCGTTACGCTGTCTGCACCAAACTGCCCTAGGTGATGATGTTTCATGGAGGAGGGTTTTTCTTGGCCTTCCTGTAGCATCTAGAGTGGTTTCCTCCTTCTTTGTGGTTTTCATACCACCCGCATCCTCAAATAGCCATCGTTTTTTCCACGTCGTCGCACACAGTCGAGTTTGAACCCAAGCCGGTGGAGGGGATTTTTCACCGTATACAGTTTGGTTGACCATAGACTGCCCGGGTAGTTTTGATAGAGCGCACCATTGAAATTTTGCATTATTCCCCCTATAATTCCCCACAATGATATGGTCATGGCATCCACTGGTAGCTCAAGTTTTCTTCATTCTTATGTAGATTTGCTTCATGCTCAAATTCGTTGATAGAACTGTTTTGCACATTTTGCTTCATTTAACTAATTGCTGTCATGGTACACATAGAAGCAGTAAAACGATGTACTTTGTTATATAAATATTTGCAACTTAACCGGGAATGGCTTAATGTTTACAATGTCATATATGGCAGGAAGTTTTCGAATTCGAAATGTCAAAAAGGCAAAAGAAGAAGGCCCCTGTGGTCGAGGAGGAGCCAGAAGTGGAAGTTGTCACCAAGACTAAGTACATATATGAGGACACCAAGTGTATATCTGGTGTGGAACCCGAGTACCAATGGGGGGAAATATATAGGTTAATCACCTGCAGGGAAGTGCCCGATATGGGCTTGGAGGAAGAAAGAATATATGCTAACATTGAGAGATCTTCGCTGATGAAAATCGCTACAAGACCAGAGCTATTCCCCTGCTCTGAAGTAATTGGTTGGATTCTGCCACGGGCAGATGCAACCACGATGATTATGGAGAACGTCAACAAACAGGGCTATGCTGCTTATAGCCCAGGATATGTAGCCATGGCTTACCATGATCCGGCGGATCAATTCCTCTTTAATGATCCAAAATATGGTACATGGTTCAAGAAGCCGCGTAGTTAATGGTTAACATTTTAATGATTGGTTCACGGTTTGTTGACAACATCGGAGGTCGGAAGGGATTTCCTTCCGCAAAAGCGGGGGATGGAAGAGCATCTTCTTCCGCAACTACGGGCGGCCAACGACTAGTCTATCCGTGGGGATAATCGGACGGAAAAAAAATACAAGGATCGACGGTCGCAAGCTTTTCCCTTTCCGCAACGGCGGAAGCCGAAAGCCTTCTTCCTTTCGCAACGATGGGGCTCGAAAGCCTTCCGGTAGCTGCAACGGCGTAATCTTTAATGGATCGGAAGCTGAAAGCCTTCCAGCTGCCACAACGACGGAAGCTTTAATGGATCGGAAGCTGAAAGCCTTCCGGCAGCCGCAACGGTAGAAGCTTTAACGGATCGGAAGCCGAAAGCGGTCCGGCAGCCGCAACGATAGGCACAAACTTGATCGGAGGTCGAAAGCCTTCTTCCTTCCACAACAGCGGGGCTCGAAAGCCTTTCGGCAGCGGCAACGGTGGAAACCAAAATGACTAAACCTTCCGATTCAAATACTTAGCAATGAGTTCGCACGGGACATTTTAGAACAGTTTTTGTAGAATCTTGATCCTGTATGTTGGTAACGTCGAAGGAGATGAACAGTCTGGGCATTTGAGAGAAGAAGGTGAACAGTATTGTGGCCGCATTGCATGGGATGTGAACAGTCGCGTTTTCTTGGACGTTTGGCTCATTTGTAACGGCCAAGATGAGTATTAAAGGAGGAATCCGTTCAGTGGGGAAAAAAAGTTCGGACACAGTGGAGAACGTAGGCTTGGAGAGTTTGCTGTAAAACTACCCACATGCTGTTGAAGTCGAATATTCTCAGTTATAACTTGGCTTCTTTTGTCTGTTGAAGTCCAGTTTTGTAACTTTCAGAGAGGAGGTCTTGAAGACTTTACTGTTAATGTCCAGTTTATGTGATTAGTCCAGAACCTTTTTGTACCATTTAAAGCCATTAATTGGATTAGTTTCTATTGGAGAGGGACCTGGAGACGTAGCCTAGTGGAGGGGGTGAACTCTGTTATCAACATCTGTTTGTGACGCTGTTTCTGTGTTGTCTTCTTGTATCTGTCTATCAGAGTTGTAGTTTTTCATTCCTGTTCTGAGCATTTAATTTTTGCTAATACTATCCATTAATTAACCTGTTGCACGCATTCTTTTACAACAAACTTTTAAAGCACTAAGTTGAGATCCTATGGATCATACCACCTGCCTGAAGTGCAAGTATTTCTGTCGGATGATTGGTTGAATAACATTAGAATGGACCTTGTGGATACCATGAAGAGAATGATGTTGCCAGGAAAACATTTCAAAAACAGGCCAACGAGTGATTATGATACAGCTAGCTTAAGAACCCCATATAGGTTCATAGCTTTAATGCTCAACAGGATTTTTGGGAGAGCCCATGGCAGGTTCTTCAAATTGGAATGGATGCCCATCATTTTTTATGTTGCAACCCAGGGGACAATTTTCAACTGGGCCAGCATTGTATCAAATAGTCTTTCAGCTTGCATGGCCGCGGATTTGGGAGGAGTGGCCCAAAAGAGATCGGAATTCTATATGAGTTCCATACTTGTAGACTGTATATTGTGCAATCAGCCTTTCCCCTGCCTCAGGTGCATCTGGGATAGGGAAAGAATGCCTGTCTATTCTATAAACCACTCTGGGCACACAAGTATCACAGCCATTATCGAGAAGTCTGTGAACACTTCATCATGCCCTTATACACATTCATTTTCCTAAAGGAGTGTGATTGTATGTCAGAGGAGGCACTGCAAGTAATGGAAGAATATGCAGACTATTATCTGACTGAGGATGGCCTTTACTTCAGGATGTTTGGAGGGTCAAGAGCTCCTTCCCTGCTGCCCAAGTACGCCATTGATTACATCATTCACAAGGAGGCAGTCAGGAAAGTCTTCTTGGATGGCATAGGGAGCTTTCTATTCGAGCACAAGAAGACTGCTTATCCTCCTTTGCCTTTCAAGTTAGGAAGTTATAGGTTCACTAGGGTGAAGAAAGCAGATGAATTTGTAGAAGAGTTGGAAAGGTTTCATTTTGGCGAGATGCCCTTCCACAGAAATGATTCCCATAGCAAAGTGGCCGATCATTGCAAAGAAAATAACGTCCACTTTGAGTACACCCACCATTGGGATAGGGAAGAATCTTTCTTCCGAAGTGCCTTGAACATAACAACTTTAAGAAGAAGATCACCACCAAAGGTGGGAAGGGAGATGAACAAGCAAAAGCTGAGGAAGAAGCCAAGAGAAGAAATGAGGAAGCCCAGAGGTTGGCACAAGAAGCTGCAGGGTGGCTGCACACAAAAGAAGAAGAGAAAAGAAAAGATGCACAAGAGGCAGCTAGAAAAGCTGAAGAAGATGCAAGGAAATAAGAAGAAGAAAAGAAAAACAAGCTTGATGAGGAGCTCCAAAAGCAAGAAGCAGAAAGGCTAAAGCTGACACAGATAGAGCAGTCAGCTTCTGACACAGCTGGAGGGAAAACCCAGTATGTGGAGAACCCAGAGGTTCAGAACCCACAAATACCTGTGTCCAGCATACCCATGGTCCCCACACTCAAGCTGGTCCCCTTTGTACAGAAAAAAGGGGAAGAGATACCTGATTTCAACACTGTTTTCTATGACAGGGCGATGCAGAGAATAATGAAAAGAACAGGGAAAGAAACATCAAGAGCAGATTTATTCCCTAACAACTGCTCTGGAGGAAGCAAGGGAGCAGCAGGTTAACCTCCAACCATTCAAAGAGCATGTCTTGGCCCAGAAGGCTAAGATGCTGCAGCTACAGACTGCTATAGAAGGAGAGAGGTGCAAGGTGCTGCAGGTAGATAGCCGATTGGAGGAAATCCTGGAGACCTCCTCTTATTTCGTTGATCGATCTTAGGACGTCCTTGAAGTCTTGACTGCAAGAATGGCAAGGCTGGAAAGCAATGAAGAAACTCCAGCAGAGTTGCTAGCAAAGGATCAACAAGCCCTCAAGAGGGATTATGATCTATTGGAATTTGCTATAAATACTACGGAGGATTTCAAGAAAGCCTTTAAAAAGACGAAAGGATTATGCACAGAGTTTTTTAGAAGGCTCCTTATCACCTACAACTGGTGCCAGATAGAGGCCGAGCAGAGGCTTGATGCTTTCCCAGACCACAACTCATTTATGGAGCTATTGCAGAAGAGATATCAGGAGGAGGAAGCTAAAGTACATCAAATTAAAGCCCTGGATGAGCAGATCTTGAGGAGCGAAGTAGATCATTCAGCTATCAGTGTGCAGCTTCTGGAGGATCAGCTTCAGTTGAGTGCATCCAGGATTGAGGCTATCAAGAACCAGGCTACGAAGTTTGAGATCAACATTCAGTTTCTGGAACCTTGTGCTTTTGAAGGCATCGCCTTTGAAGCTGTGGCGTGGAGAAGTTTTTGGACACCCAAGTGGAACCCTCCTCGTAAAGGATTGGTCACTTTTGTAATTTGTAACGATTTTGTAAAAAACATTTAAGAAAAGTGAAACATTGAAGGTGAAGAGTTGGGAAGCCCAAAGGTTACTTTGGGCAGCCCAACAGTCTCGCCCTTTTTGTATAAATGTAGGAGGTTTAGAAGGAAGAGGGGATTTTTCCTAGATAGACATGTAAAGCGATATTGTAAGAAGAACTACTTTTTTTTGCAATAAAGAGTAATTGTTTTCTTGTTGGAGAAAGATTGGTGGCACTTTCAAATGTTATGTTGTGGATGGCGGAAAGATGAACTATTTTGTTTTTCAGCTTTTTTCCATTAACCGTGAGATCGTTCTAACTCTTAGAACCTATGTTCTTGTTTAAATGATTTCTGGTTTATTTTGTGGAATTACCATCGTGAGTAATGTATGCTGTTCATAAAACAATTGGCTATCTGATTGTTGAAATATCTTTAATCGTTCATGTGTTGTAGAATGAAACATCAGCTACCTGTAATATCTCTTTATAATGCATGCACAATACACATTACTCATAATTAAGTTACAGTTTTCTGCCCGGGGATAGATAGATAGATAGTTAGTTTTATTTCATTACTGCATATGTGATTGAGATGCTTGTGAGTGCTAAGACGAGAGGTAAGAACCTACGCATCACATTGTGACTGCCCCTTGCATCCTTATCACCATGCATGGTTAATTAGGCATGTGCATATCATACTTAAATAAAAATACAAAATACGGTGGACCGGGCCACAACCGGTAAAACCTTTGTTTTTGTTACTTTGACCTACGGTAGCCGGACTGCAAACCGGATGGATTCCCCATACCAAATAGTCACGGGATAGTTGGGAACGTTGATTGGGGAGAATCCCTTGCTGTTGTTGCCTACGAATTTCCAGGCCTCAACAGGATGATAAAATGTAGCATTCATGTCTTTACTTTTTTCATCCACTCATAATTTCACACAAGGATCCATGGGTGTAAAAATTTGTTTGCAACTTTTCTATCTAAATTTATTCAAAATATCCAAAACATACTTTGCATGCCATGAAAATTAGTTGATCTTTGTCCCACCTCACTTCTAAACCCAAACAATAATCATGGTCACCCAAATGCTTCATTTCAAATTCTTGAGAAGACTCCTTCAACCAATGAATCAAGCCATCATCATTCCTAGTTAGAATGGGACCATCCATATATAAAAAAAAATTACACTGCTATTTCTTTTACTCAATATATATATATATATATATATATATTGGCATTAATAGAGGTTATTTTTATTCCTTTTACATGCAACCAATCATCAATTTGAGTGTATGATGAATGAGGAGCCTACTTAAGACTATAAATGACCTTTTTCAATTTGCACACAAGATCCTCTTTACCAACAACATCAAACCCTTGTGGTTGTAGTATATGTACTTCTTCATGCAAAAAAACATTAAGGAAATAAGTCTTCACATCCATATAGTGAAGACTCCAACCTTAAGAGGTAGCAAATGAAAGTACACAGGTTATGGGATTATATATAGAAGATAGCTTGAAAAAATAACATCATAGTCAATATCCTGTTTATAACTTAAACCTTTAGTAGCAAATATTCCCTTACATTTTTAATGGAAGCATCCGAAATATGCTTCAATTTGAAGATCTTCCTACTACCAATAAACTTCGTTCCCTTAGGTAAAGGTTGTACTAAATCCCACACATCATTCTTCACGATGTTCCCATACTCTTCATGCATAGTGTTAACCCGTTGCATACCATGTGATACTTTATTAAAAGTAACAGGATTAGTGTAAACTATTTTACTCATCAAAGAAACCAAATTATCTTCATACATGCTATTTAGGATTCTGGTTCAAGTAGACCTTCATAGAAGTACTAGAATTCTTGATTTTTCTAGAAGATTCAATTTTCTAACCATCATCCAAACTCTTCACCAAAATATATTTTCCAAATAGTCCCCTATTGATCTTGATGGTCACTATTACCAACCACATTAGATTCATCTCATGTATTGTCATCATCCATAGCTTCATTTCTATGTTTCCTAGATAATTCCTTGTTATCTTTTGTCACATCTTGTTGCACCTTCATACCAAGGGAATTAAATGTTATATTGAAATCAAATTAATAAAAAATAACATCTCTTCGTAATATGTAACATTTCTCATTAGGATCAAATATTCTCTATGATTTAGAATCATTCCCATATTTAGCAAGTATGCCTACTAGAATCCTCAAGCTCAATTCTCTTATTAGAAGGTATGAATTCATATGCTAGTTACGTAAATCAACAAAAGGTTTCACTCCAGTAAAGTTCTTCCTTAGATGTAACATCCCTCAATAAATTATGATGGAATGTGTTCAAGATATAAACACTAGTATTGCATGCTTCCGGCCAAATAAAATGAGGTAGATGAAATTGCTCCAACACAAATCTAGTAGTTTTAATGGTACTTACATTCTTCCTTTTAACAATCCCATTTTTTAGGAGTGTCGTTAGGAAAAATTTACTCCTTGATTCCAAATTGATTGCAAAATGTAACAAACACATTAAAATTTCACTCACTTCCATTATTAGTTATGAAGGTTTCATACGACATCCTTTATGCTTTTATACCAAAGGTTGAATTTACACAAGCGATCAAAAGATTCATTTTTATGATTCATGAAATAGACCCAACACTTTCTAGAAGCGTTATATATAAAAGTTACAAAGTATAATAAACTAATGGTACTCATTTTCCCCCAAATTGAAATGAATAAGGTGAAGAAGATTCCTTGATATGATCTTTGCGGCTTGTTACTTGAAGGGATCTTGATGTTTCTTTTATATGGCCCATGAATCTCACACACACCCTTTTCTCAAATCAAACTAATAATTTCCTCTTACCATCACTTTGAACTCTCTTCAAGCTATTAAGATTCATATGGTCGAACATTTATGCATAAACTTCTTGACCACTCCATCACTATGAATCTATGAATCATGATAAACACCAACTATAATCAATCTATGTTGGCCACCATCTCTCATACCCCACCATCTCTCATACCTTTGTAGAAAGAATTTGGCCTACAATATTGAAAATATTGATTGTGTAACTACCTTCACCAAATTAAACTTTCATTTATTTATTATAAAGGTCACTCACAAAAAGGAGATTCTTTAATAGGCCAAGCAGATACAGAACATTATTATTCATTGTTATACCTACACTAGTCCTCTATATGGGAATTGTTCCAATTCCTTTTACTTTGTGAGTTCCATCATCTCCCAAAAATGGAGGCTCTTCAGGACTTATATCCTTACGTTTCGTGAATAACCTTTTATCATGGAGTGTATGTCTACTTCAATAAAAGGAAAAGGCCCTATAGCAGAGTTTATAGAAGATACACCTTCCAAATGAGCTCAAATATTCATTTATGGCGGAGGGCNATGGAGTGTATGTCTACTTCAATAAAAGGAAAAGGCCCTATAGCAGAGTTTATAGAAGATACACCTTCCAAATGAGCTCAAATATTCATTTATGGCGGAGGTCGCTAGTGGATATGCGTGACTGTAGGTTGTAGCAGATATTTTTTCTTTGATTTGTTTCTAACCTAAATGCCTTGGTGCATCTCCAACCCAAACACACCGGTACTACCAAAGAAACAATGTCGCACCATGGAAAAAACATCAATTAAAAACATTTATGCAAAAAGTGCATAAATTTTGTAAAACCGTAGCGACGCATTATCGTAAACGTATCGCATTTGTGCGTCACATTTCTAAGAATACACCGTTGTACTTTGGACCATATTTTGCGGATATTGGTCATGATTTTGTAGATTCAATTAAGAATTGGTTAAGAGTTAGTTAGAAGTGGAACTTGAATCTAAAGGCGCAAGCCTATAAATAGAAATAGAAGTACAAGTGTTGGATATACATAGATATAGAGAGATTTTGAAGAGAACAATTAGAGAGCACTAGGTGATTTGTGACTTTTTTTGAAGAACCTGTTGTTTTGTTGTGGAAGTAATATGATAAGCCGAAAGTTGATCTAAATCACTGTGTTTTCTATGCTTTACTATCTACTGTTTTTTTGCGACCCAATGACTATACAGATCTATGATGCGATGTTTCCTTGTCTCAAATTATATCATCTTGTTAGATCTCTTTTGCATAGTGGAATGATCATTACTGTTATGATTAAGTAATGTGAGTTGTTTAAGAATAATGATGAATGTTTATGGGAATGCTAAATGAGGAATCAGATTTGTTCATGTCACACATAATTGAGTAATTAGGTAGATGCACATATTCCTCTCTTATTTTGCGGAAACTTGGTTTTGACAGCTCTCCCTTTGAACGCCTCAGGTGAGACCTCATTCACTCCGCGAGTGTTGCTGGACAGGGTAAAACTTGTCTAGGCCAGTGTTCAGGGAGATCGTGGTGGTTTTTGTGTCAATAGAGTGGAACCCCTGTCGACTAGGTTTGTGTCAACAAATGGTTTTGTTGTCAGATCCTGGTTGGGACTGAGAGGAGGATATGTGGCATCTGACAAGACCATAAATTTAAGACTGGTTCGACCAGAAGTTGCGATAATTTGCTGAGACAGAAAATAAAAACCCTAGACTGACGACAGATAAGAGGTGGGAAAGGCACATACACGATGGTCCACATGAGTATTTTTTCTCTAAATTCTCGATAATCCTGTACGAGTGCTTGGCACAATTTACCTATCGCAAGACAAATTTCCAAGGAGGTGAGCCACCATCCTGGACCCATGAATTGATCCAAGAATTACAGGAGACCGACAACAAGGCATCGCAGGATATTGAAGTCTGGCTCGACAACAGCTTGGAAGGGTACATCACTGAGTTTGCGATTGATACTACTAAATCCTATAGCGAAGCAGAAAGGGAATTCTTCAACGAACTAAGAGGTAGATTCTTGTTGTCTCTACAATTGTCAATTAAGATGCTTGTCTGTGAAAAGGGCATACTGAAGATGCATCTTGAGTAGTAGAACTCTGGTGTGCGGAGGATGTGGATACCATGACAGAAGGGGAGAGATGAATGGAAGGATAAGGGGTAGACGGGTGCAAGTTTCGACGATACAATGAGGGAATATGCAGAATAAAGTGGTCTTACGAGGGAGGAGAAAGGTTTCGACAAGAGAATAGGAAGAGGATGAGGGAAGGTCATGCTGCATTCGAAACGTAATACCGCGGAGGAAGACCACATGGGATGAAGAGACCCTACAGTGACGAAGAGGACTACCAGGCTATTCCCTGGATAACGACAAGATCAACCCCTAGCAGTAACATGCCAATGCCTCTATTCACTTCTTCGCATTCAAGAATAAACACAAGTTTCATGTTGACCCGTCCGACGTGCCAACAACATTCTAGTAGTAGATCAGTGTCAGTAGAAAGAAGGCCCAAGATGGTGGGAGACGACACAAAGTTACCTTTGTTCCATGGGAACGGGACAGACGATCCCGAGCAGTACTAGTTCCTATGTGAGGTAGTATGGAATGTTAGGAAAACTGCAGATGATGATGTCAAGAAGGGCCAGTTGGCAACCACTCTTTGGGGTTGTGCACTAGATTGGTACATTAAATTTACATAGGTTCCTACGAGGACCCCTCCAAAGACATTGGTAGAAATCAGGAAGGGACTCATCGAAGAATTCAGAAAACCAAAGTATGAAGTGCAGTACATTACAAAGATAAAGGAGATTAAACAATTTCCTAATGAAACTGTATGGGGTTTTGACCAAAGATTCAAGACGTTAATGGCAAGGGTTAATTTCTAGATGAGCGATGTTCAACATAAAGAATGGTCATTGCAGCACTGGTATCTCATGTCAGACAACCACTGATGCACAAAAGATCATGACATAGAGCGAGGCTCTGGATATTGCAATGATGTTAGAGGCTTCACCCACTGGATAAAGTGCAACTGGTATGAACCAGATTCAGGCATAGCTAGAAAACTTGATGCTTTAGTTGCAAGATATCAACAAGGGTAAAGAGCATCGCGAAGACCTTTGGTGTACTCGGTGTTGCACAGATGGACATACCAAAGATACTTGTCCCAATTTCTGAAATTATTTGTTGTCAGGAGCACCGAACCCACTAAGCTGTGGAAGTGTACCATGGTGTTGCATATGCCAAGTCTATGGGCATTGACATGATGAATGTGGATACATCCAGAAGATGGTGATGAAGCTAGAAAACCTATACTGCGTATTTTGTCGATCTGTTGGTCATGCAGATAAAGATTGTCGTGCATATGACCTACTCCAGGAAATGAAGTATGACTCATACTATGTGAAGGGTGAAGATCATCGAGCAGCAAAAAAATCACAGCAACATCCGTAGGTGGTAGAACCTCTACCTCAACCGCAGTGTGTACCACCACTGTAGATGTCGTTTATACCACCATAGGCGCAACCATAGTTCACACCACAACCGCAATATAATCAGATGTCGATGGCTCCACAAGAACCACAATATGTTTATGAAGTGCATTATGTTCAGCAGCAGCCAATCCCTCATCACATCAATAGGCTCAGCCACAGTACCAACAACAAGGAGGATTCCACATAGGATTTTGAGGACGAGGAGGAGGCTTTGGTTGAGGAGGCGAACAAGGTCGCGAACCTATCTAATGTTATAATTGTGGAATATTGGGTCACTACAAGAGGGATTGTCCAAAATTATAGTGCTCGTGTACATAGTGTACCGCAATTGATCACATTGTTGAGAATTGTCCACAACTGATCACAAGATGGCAGGAAGGAAATGTTCCTCATTTACAGAGTCAGAACCAGTTACAGAATCAAAATCAACTATAGAACCATAATCAATTGAAGAACCAGCTGCCGAACCAGAATCAAGTACAAAATTAGGGACATAGCCAAATTCCAATCCATAACCAAAATTCAACTCAAAATGTAAATCAACCTATGAATCCACCATTGAGCCAGAATCAGGGGCTGACAGTCGCGACGATCTCGATAGAACCCAGAATGAAGGATGTCGATGTCATCACTCGCACAGGTGGAATGGATAAAGAATATAGCCTTCATCTACAAATTCGATTAGCTGGGAAGAAGAAGCAACAATTTAATATCAATGTTGAGAAGGACACATTCTTTGAAGCACATGATCTGATTGGAAGGAATCCAGGTAAGTCACCTATTTATGAAATTCCCACTGCTATTGATCCTTTGTTGGAGGCAGGACCATCGTGACAGCATGTTACCTTGCAGAATTTCTTTGAGAGTTTCTTGTCGTTGGCAAGAGATCCCAATGCTCTTGCTAATATGGAGAATCTCTTACACCAATCAGCTAGGGGGAGGAAGGATTCTGCAGTAAATTCCCTGCATAAGAAAAATACGGGAAAAGAGATGCGCATGAACATTCAAATTGGGGATTATTAAGTAGATTCGGTTATTCTGGATCTAGGATCATATGTGAATATTTTGATAAAACAAACATGGAAGAAGATGGGGAGACCGAAATTGGGCTGGTCTCTAATGCAGTTGTGATTGGATAATCAGGCCAAGTTACAACCAATTAGGTGTGTGTCACACCTGGGAGTGGACGTTGAAGGTATGAAGACCTATGCTGATTTTGATGTAATTGAAGTTGTAGAGGGTGGAGGCTCTTATCCCGCGTTACTAGGAATTGGATGGGAGAATGATAGTATGGCAATAATCAAATTTAAGAAGCAAATGTTGACGTTTGAGAATCAAGATATCAGAGTCATCGCTCCCATGGATCCAAGCGAAGGGCGAAGGTATATTGAGCCAGTAAAAGATGAAGTTGTCAGAGGATGGGATCATGCTTATAATATTTCAGAATATTATATACACCCAACTATTGATGGATAACTTGCTTGGTGCAACACTAGCTCTGCATCTTTTGATTCAAATGATACATTAGAGAACTAGCAAAATCACATGCATGAAGTATCGGTCAGGAAGTGTGGTCTAATAACACACTCGTTGTGTCATGTCACAATGGAGGTTATTGAATTACCCATTTACAAAGGATTGCATGAGTTATCCATGTTTCTTGTGGAGTTTGAAGTGAAGGTTCCAAATCCAGAATGGTTGCTGGCATTGGAAGAGGCACTGAAAGCTACCCCAGCATGTTGGTGGGTGACCCATAAAAGATCGATCACTAAATGGTCACAGTGTCAACGACTGATGACTGTTGAGTTTGGAGATGCAGAAGTATGTCATGATAGACGGTATGATGGGTGGAATAGTCCTAGTAATCATTTGGTGGAATGTCAAACATTGTGGGAATCACGACCAAGGGATGAGTGGGTCCATGCCTTTTTCCACACCCTGGATGAAATGCCGCAATCTTGGTATGTGTCGGCTGAGTTGCACCAGGAAATAACCACTTGGGAGGAGTTGACATTTTGCTTCTCTCACACCTTCAGCTTTGCAGATGCAAATACAGATATCCATAATGCGCTACAAATCATCTGCGATGTAGTACTGAAGGTGGTTCCAGTCGTGTATCCAGTAGATCCACATGCGCATTGCCACATACAGTCGATGATGGAATGTTATAATGTATCCAGAGGACTTGAGGATTATGATGAGCTAAGAAACATCAATATCCCAGAAACAGAGGGGAGTCGAGATGTTGCAGCACCAAATGTACCGATAGACCCAATGAATTAGACATTGAAGATGAGAAAAGTCAACATTGGGATGGAGGAGAACCCAAAATTTGCAAGTGTTGGGGACTATTAGGATGAAGAGACTATGGAAAATATCACGGATCTGTTACATGAATTTCAAGATCTGTTTACAAAAAATTTCTCTGAAACGAAGGGGATAGTAGGTGATTTAGGGAAGATGAAGATCCCATTAAATCTAGACGCAAAACTGGTAAGGAAGAGGCCATATCGCTTGAATACGTGATACAAGGAGAGGGTTAAAGCTGAGATGGATATGATGTTGGATGATGGAACAATTGATCTAGTAGAAGAATCAGAATGGATCAATCCTATGGTGGTCCAAGACAAAAAAAAATGTGAAGTTCGTATCTGTGTATACCCGAGGAAATTGAATGATGCATGTATGCGTGATCCATTTCCGACACCATTCACAGATGAAGTGCTAGAAGTATTAGGCGATCAGGAGATGTACACTTTCATAGATGGATTCTTTGGTTATCACCATATTCAAATCACAAAGGAAGATAGACATAAAACCACATTTGTTACTGAATGGGGATGCTTTCAGTACATGGTGATGCCTTTTGGATTGAAGAATGCACCTGTGATATTTTCTTGCATTGTTGTCGTTGCCTTAAAAATTTTATTCAGAAGTTTCTGCAAATTTATATGGATGATTGGACAGTGTATGGACTAATTAGGGATCATTTGGAAAACCTACGATTGATGCTGCAAAGATGTCGACAACATCAGATCACGCTGAACTCAAAGAAGTGTATTTTTTGTGCACCTTTTCGGATGTTGCCGGGTCACATTGTTTGCAAGCAAGAATTGTTGGTTAACCCTGTGAAACATAGCTCTCATTTTGATCTTTCCACCATCGATGAATGTGAATATGCTGCACACGACCCTGGGGCACACAGGATACTATCACAAGTTCATACAAGGATATGCTGCGATCACAACCCTTATGGAAAATCTATTGAAGAAATATGTCACATTCGAATGGAGTCAAGGGTGTCAAGGAAGCTTCGACACACTGAAGGCCAAGATGACTTCTGCACCAATACTAGTTTTCCCATATTGGAACAAGGAGTTCCATGTCCATGTGAATGCCTTGTCTATTGCGCTGGGAGTGGTGCTTATGCAACCAGGAGAGGGGGACCTATATCACTTGATTTCTTTCGCTAGTTGAAAGTTGTCATTTGCTAAGAAAAACTACATGACCACAGAGAGAGAAGGTCTAGTGATGGTATATGCACTACAAAAGTTTAGGCATTACCTCTTAGGTTGTCATTTCAAGATGTTTACTGACCATTCTGCTTTGAAGTACCTAGTAAATAAGCCTGTGTTGGGGGGAAGATATGCCGCTGGCTACTTCTCTTCCAAGAATTTGATTTTGAGATGATTGTGAAGTCGGGTCACTTGAGTGTGGGCCCAGATCATTTATTCCGAATTGAGACAGGCGAGGAGCCCACAAATATTGAAGATGGATTGCCAGATGCGTAGTTGTTCAGAGTCGACATGGCAGATGACTATTATGATAAAAAATTTAGTTCTTAGCGATGGGATCACACCGGAGGAATTTTCCACAAGCCAGAAGAAGAAGTTGGTGGTTAAGGCTTTTGATTTCAAGTTGATCATTGGCTAGCTATATAAACTAGGAGCAGATGATATTTTGCGGCGATGTGTCCTACCGCATGAGCAAGGGCATATTTTAGAGGAGGCCCATGTGGGAGTTACTGGTGGACACTATGGAGGATGATCTACTGCGAGAAAGGTGCTTCGCATAGGGATTTGGTGGCCCACTTTGCATAATGATACGATGGACTATGCGCAGAGTTGCGATGTCTGTCAATGCACTGGAAATATTTCACGAAGGGATCAGATGCCGTTGGTACTGCAAGTAACTTTGCAGCCATTTTCTAAATGGGTCATGTATTTTGTGGGACCAATCAACCCACCTAGAAAGAGAACTGGTGCACGGTACATCATCATAGCCACAGACTATTTGACGAGGTGGGTGGAGTTTGCACCAGTCATGGATTGCACAGCAGCGAAAGGAGCCAGGTTTGTGTTTGAAAATATTGTCATGTGGTTTGGATGCCCAAGAATATTGATGAGCGATGAGGGAAGTCACTTCATCAACCACATGGTCAGCGTGCTGACGGAGGAATTGCAGATACAACACAATAAAAGTGCCCCATATCATACACAGGAGAACAGGACGGTGGAAGCATTTAACAAGATATTGGAGCATGCGATTACAAAGGTATGTAATGTTAACTATGATGACTGGGACTTGAATATTCCAGCAGTGTTGTGGTCATATTGCACCACTTGCAAGTGATTGATAGGGAAAACACCATTCAGATTGGTATATGGAAAAGAGGTTGTCATGGCAATATAGTACATTGTTCCGAGTCTGCGTATTTCCACAACAACGAGTATGGATGATGAAGTGGAGCTCAAGGATCATGTGGAGAAGTTGGTACAGCTCGAGGAGGACTATTTTATTACAGGTTTCCATTAGCGCATATAGAAGGATCGATAGAAGGCGTGGCATGATCGCCACATAAAGAACAAATTGTTTCAGCAAGGATATTTGGTGTTGTTGTATGACAAAAAAATATGAAGCATCCTAGTAAGTTAAAGATGCATTGGTTAGATCCATATCTTGTTAATTCTATTACTTCTAGAGGTGTATTTCAACTACAACAGTTAAATGGAGAAATGTTGCCAAAGCTTATGAATGGTAGCCGACTGAATCCCTTTAGGACAAGGCCAGAGCCATGCAATGCTTGAGTGACTGCGTAGTGAAACACAAAATAATAAGAACTAGATAGGATGATGGATGAACAAAAGGAAAACCAAGAGGAAGTGGTTGCGCAAGAGTAGGAGTTAGTAGTGCAGTTAGGAGGTCATGCTACAACAACCACAGGGATGTGAGCATAAGTCAAATCAGTAACAAATGAAGACAATTAAAAGTAGTTAACTAGCGGTGCTTGTGGACATGACGCGTAATGATGGCAGTTCTGACCATTGAGTGGTAGAATCGACGACAGATTCCTGTAGTTAATACATTCTTTGGTCATGATGATACCGTTGATGTGGTAATGATGAGTATGAGTTGATTTGGTTCTATAAGAATGAGTTCGACACCGTTGGAAGACACCATTATGCAGAGTTGAGTTGAGTTGGAGAGCTGCTGAGTTGTAGAGTGAGTTATTGAGAAAGGTTGAGATGAGTGAGAAAGTTGCTAACTCTAGAAAGGGTGTGTGCTTATTAAGTCTTGAGGGGAATTGGTGCATCATGTAGAGTAACCAAGACACAGTATATATTTTGAGTGAGCGAGTTTCACTGCTCATACCAGTAGAAATTGTGGATGAAATCGCCAGTATGCAAGTCGGATCGCCAACGGTTCCAAAAGGGAAGAGGAAGGCACAGAAGCCTAGCTCTCCGACACCACAGAAGAGGTGGACTAGAACATCCACAAGGGCACAAGAAGAAGACACCACACAGATAGGGTCATTGATCTTGGGAGTGGTGGAGTCTGTAGCTAGAGCAAGGGTGTCTATCAAGGACATTCCTGGATATATCCCTCCTGCTCAACCCGATGCGCAGGCCAGGAAGCACACGAAGAATCAAAAGTATCAGATAAGGATGTCGCTAATCCCATAATGGATGGTATGCACTTTTGACATCGTTCCTGTGCTAATGCAGCTAAAATATGAAGACCACAACTTGCTTACACTAGAGGATGTTGCAAATGAACCATATGTGTCAATGGTAGCAGTCATCGGTGGTTCGATAGAGCGCATTCCAAAGGACTGGGCGACCGGGATAGCTAGAGTCAGATTACTTAGGTTTATTAATATGCCGCATTTTGGGTGGCTGACGAAAGTGAATGCATGCATGAAGAAACTTTTGGTGTGCTTCCATGGCAGGTAGTTATGGTTAGATGAGCCAGTTGAATTCATGGTGAGGTTCATTTCAGAGATAACGGGGCTACCCAAGGATGGGACAGACCCCTCACAATATATCCATGGCAAAGATAATGACCAGAAGTTGGAAATGACTCTAAAGAAGCGCTATGCTCTAGAGCATGACAGGAGGGCATACCGCGTTGATAGTATCAATGAACGCGTGGTAGATATTGGCACAAGGATTCTGGCCGGTAAAGTAGTAAGAAAGAACCTCCTGGTTCAATGTAATTCTGGGGTGGTTGCATGTGTTGAGTTGTGTGCACAAGGTGTACAAATGAATTGGTCCATTTTTCTTATGAACTAGTTAGCATAGGATGTAGTGGCTGCGGAGGCGGGGACAAGACCATTCACATACAGTTGGATCCTCATTTTCATTGCTTTAGTGGCTTGGGTGGAGCTAGATTATTACTAGGGGATGGACGTCAAAGCAATAGAGATATGCAAGGGTGCGAGATATATGAATTTATGGTGGGTCAAAGAAGCATATAGAATGGTATACTGCTCGATCCAATTTTGGATCTACTAGGAAGCACTACAGGAGGCAGTGGTGAAAGTTACAAGACTGACAGAGGAAGCCATGACAAAATATCAACAATTTGCGTGCTTCCCAATTAGACCCCATGCTATTCAAGTTCAAGTGCGGTGAGACACTGCCAAGAAATGGTTGCAAATGAGGTACAAGGTAAACGATGCGAAACTGGAGGAAATGATTAATGATTAGCCTCTGGAATGGAAAGAACCAGTCAGTGTAACATAAATATCATCAAGACACTCTGGCGGATGCACCTGTTGATCCTGTGCATGAAGATGACCAACAATATGATGAAGAATCGTCAACAGAGACACCTACTGGCCTAGAAGTGCAGTACAAACTCAAGGAACTAAGAAAAAAGAGGTGCATGGACTAGGTAGTGAGAAGTAGTACCAGGTTAGCAATGGAGGCACAGTTAAACCCACTCATTAAGGCCATTAATGATGCAACCGATGCAACAACAAAGGAAATGAAGAAGTTGTCACAAGAGAGGTTTGCAGAGGTAAGAGCTAAACTGGATTCAGTATATGAGGTTGTTTTGAAAAGAGAACCAGAGACTACGACTGTGAAGGAGTACACATCAATAAGCACCAAGCCGTGGGCCAGGAATGTTCAAATTCCCCAACTGCAATTGACGTCGGAAGTGAGGACTTGAATACCTCCCTGCAGCAGCTACAGAACATCACAATGGATATCAACAGGCTGTCTACCAAAATGTTGGTATACTTGCAGCGAATTGCCAACTAAGAATTGGCAGAAAGGTTGAAAGAGATAAACGATCGATTTCTACGATCGTAGGAAAAAGAGGAAGTGACAGAGAAAGAAATTGATGAGTTGCGGCGTGCTAAGGAGAAGCTGATTGAAGATAAAGCATAGGAGATAGAAGAAATAAAGAATGACCAAGAATAATTAAGGACGAAGACTGTTGAGGAGATCGTGGAGCTGAAGAAAGAGACAGATCATCTCATCGTTGAAAAGGGCCACGTTTTCGACAGTCGAGCACAAGTGGAAGTGGAAGTTGTGGATGCTTGTAAGCATGTCGATGAAAACAATGTGAAACTAGATACAGTTGTGAAAGAAAAGCAACTTGGGGAAATTATTGTCTAGTTGCAGAAGGATAACAACATTTCAAATGCTCTGGTATACCTCGACATCCCTCCTGAGAAAAATTTTGAGCGGAAGACTACCATAGAGGAAGTGGCGGAACAACTTGAAGAGCTAGAGCTAGAATCTAAGAAGGTCATTGAAGCAACAACGGAGTTTTGGATCAGTGTCATCCAAGATGCACAGTTAGAGAAACTAACCAAGCAGTTGTAGGAAGCATAAGATCAACTAGCAACCTTGAAGACTGCATGGAGAACAATGTCACCAGTCTTTCGATTACACGGTCATCCGAACTTAGGGAGTTATAGCAGTGAGTTGGAAAGGCTCAGGAGTGACATCAAAAGAGGAATGACCAGCTAGACAAGTTCCAAGAGATTGGATCCCAACTGTTTGTGAAGGAAATTGCCGCACTACATGCTATACAAGAAGGAAGGAAATAAGTTACTGAAAAGATGGTGGAACACCCATTGGGGCATGATTTGCTGGGAAGTCAGGACATTGCTGAGAGAATTCAAGCGCAAATTAAGGAGATCACTTAGTAGTATGCAGACTTCAAACTGAATATCAATGAGTACACCATGTCCAACTGACGTGGCTTGAGGGCGAGCCACAATATTGTGTTGGGGGCCCTTTGGCAGGGTTTTTGGGATGAGTCGGATGCACATCATCGTATATGCTGCGCAAGGTCAAAAGACACTGCACAAGTGGAGAATGGAGCGCAAGCGGAGAATATAATATTTTGTATATTTTATATCACCTTTTGTACTTTGGACCATATTTTGCGGATATTGGTCATGATTTTGTAGATTCAGTTAAGAATTGGTTAAGAGTTAGTTAGAAGTGGACCTTGAATGTAAAGGAGCAAGCCTATAAATAGAAATAGAAGTACAAGTGTTGGATATACATAGATATAGAGAGATTTTGAAGAGAACAATTAGAGAACACTTGGTATTTTGTGACTGTTTTGAAGAACCCATTGTTTTGTTGCAAAAGTAATATGGTAAGGTGAAAGTTGATCTGAATCGTTGTGTTTTCTATGCTTTATTATCTATTGTTTTTATGTGACCCAATGAATATATGGATATATGATGAGATGTTTTCCTTGTCTCAAATGATATCATCTTGTTAGATCTCTTTTGCATAGTCGAATGATGATTATAGTTATGATTAAGTGATGTGAGATGTTTAAGAATAATGATGAATGTTTCTGTGAATGCTAAATGGGGAATCATATTTGTTCATGTCATGCATAGTTGAGTAATTAGGTAGATCCACATCTTCCTCTCTTATTCTGTGGAAACTTGGTTCCAATAGCTCTCCCTTGAACACATTGGGTGAGACCTCATCCGCTCTATGGGTGTTGATGGACAGGGTAAAACTTGTCTAGGCCAGTGCTCAGGGAGATCGCGGTAGTTTCTGGGTCGAGAGAGTGGAACTCCTGTCTACTAGGTTTTGTTGATTGGGTTTGTGTAAACACATACTCAGAAATATTATTGTTTGTCTTAAACTCTAGTTTATACATTAAAGAAATTATTTCATCACCTGGAGAAATCAATACCATTAGAGAAATAATCTACTCGAGTACCATGGTGATCTACCTAGGAGACATAATCATTTGCCTTGTGCTTATGTTGTATTCTCTAACTTAGGTTATACTGATCAATACTGGTCAAATAGGTGATTCTAGCACATTAATTGATAATTGATGTGCTCTACTTTGATCATTATGTCATCCATGTGCCTGCATTAATTTCAAACTACTTCCAGCTTTTACGAGGAGCACTAGTGTGTGAATGTGGCTGTTTTGTGGCCTTCTTAGGCATTTATTTTCTCCTAGAGACTCTCCCACCCACCCATGCGCTCTCCCACATTTAGCCTTCCCTCATTTATGACCCAGTCATGCTCCTAACATGTTCACACATGGATTCGTGACAATTTGGTTAGGTTTGGGAACGTATTGGTCAACCTAGGGGGGTTTAGGGGTCAAATCCTAGCTTGACACTTGTATGAATTCACATGGCCTCCAAGGGCTCACAATTTTTCCCTAATGAATTATAAATATGTACTATACACATCTACAATATGTATTGTAATAATATGATCAGTTATTATCACCATTCACATGTGTTATTTCAGTCTCTTTTTTTGTTCTCTTGCATATTTTGTCAAACAATTTGAGTGTGAATATTGCTCTAGATCCTAGATATCACTGAGAATTAATTCTCACATGGTATCATATCTAGTTGGAACTGCAAAAAAATATAGATATTTTTGATTTGTTGTTTACGGCATATTTCCATAAAATCTTAGTGTTTGCATTGAAGGTTTTACAATGTTTTTGTCACATGTTGCACAAGCACAATGGAGCAGACTCATCTATTTATTACACCTTTCAAATATTTTGAATGGAAGGATGAAATGGTGATCTATTTGAGGTCAAAATTTCTGTATAGAGTCACCATGGGGACTAAAGTCGAACCCAACTCTGTAGTAGAGAATGCTAAGAACTTCAATCGACTTGATGAAGCTTTTGGAAAGCTCTGCTTCAACATTTCAAGTTATCTCCTCTTTTATGTAGAAATTCTTGGCATACCCAATGAATTTTGGCTCAATATTGAGTCACTATTTGGGAATATTGATGAAATGAGAGGCCATCAGCTTGAGAATGAGCTAATCTCCCTGAGCCCAGCTCACTATGAGACCATTGAAGACTTCTTTACCAAGTTCAAATCACTGGTACTTCAGCTAAAGCAATGTGGCACAGAGAAGAAATATGATCAACTTATCTTGTTCATCCTTTCTAAGCTAGGTCCTGATTCTTCTGTGTATGTTTCGAGATTCCACTCAAGTAAGCTTACAACTAGAAATTGGAGGATGCTTGCGCTAGCAGACTTCATCGAGTCTTCGAATCAAGAGAAGGACAAGCTCGTACGAATGGGAACCATCAAATCCACCAAAGAACAATACCTTTCTACTGGTTTATCAAATCAAGCCAAAGGTAAGAAGAAAGATTTTAAGCAAAGAGAGAAAGAGAAGAAAAAGTCAAGTTCAGAAATCTCCAGTTCTACTAATGGGAGTTCAAGATCCAGGAGGAGAAAAAAGAGATAGAGAGAGAATCACATGTGTTTATTGTAGAGGTTCACATATTGAAATATATTTCCTCAGAAATAATATGGGCATCATGACCAAACTCCTTGAGGAGAACCATATTGATCTTCCATATTTTGCAAGAGGATGGGAGCGCAAGAAAGGAAGTGGTAAGCCTGACCATGCATTGAGTGCATGGGTGAAACCCATTTCTGATATCTATTTTTCTGATGGATATGTTTCTGATTTACCTTCTGATATATTTGAATCTGAATCCTCCATCCCTTCTTTGGAAGAAACCCCAATTAGTTCACCAAAGATTCCTCCCAAAACTAGTCATTTTTTGCTAGTTTCTGATGTATCTTCTGAAATATCTTTCCCAGTCCAATCAGAAATTTCCCATTCTGATTATGAAGTTGATATACAGGATGAAATACAGTCTATTACATTCATAGACTCATTTCCCCAACCATTTCATGACCAAAAGAAACGACAACCCTCAAGTTCACTAGTTGGAAAATCTTACAATTGCCTAGTTTCCAATACTATGTTGCTTTTATGTCTTGTATGTATTTCATTGGTTCAAAATCCATATCATTGGCCATGAATGTTTTTCCATATGTATGGAATTTATTTTACGACCCATGGTTTAAATCTCAAGCGGCCATACCCTCCAGGTTCGCTCAATTGCAATTGTGATCTAGTTGCTCACCCTTCTCTCTCTATGGACCCATTCGATCATGGAGACACCACACCTATGATATTTTATGTAGTACATGACATATATTCTGATATTTCAGAGGCTCATGATATTTTTACAGAGTTATGAAGGTACTTCATCAATTTGGGAAGAAGATTCATGGTTTTATTCATGATATGACAGCTACACATGAAGCAGATTTTGTTGAATATTTTGATGTTATTTGGGAAAGAGTTTACAGAGATATATTTTCCATGGTTGATTATTCTATTAGATCAGAGTATTCTTGCATAAAAATACATTCTTATGATTCCCCTCCATCATCCAATGATGACCGTCAAAGGGCCTCTCCACATGATCTTTGTCTACAACACTTTGATGCATTGATGCATGATCTTGGCATCCACATCATCTTCACCAAGTACATCACCAAGAAGTTGTTCTTTCAGCTCATTCAAGGAAAGAAGAGGACCTATTGAATACCTTTTTATCCATCTCTATCATGTCCATTTTTTAGGGGATTTTTTGTCCCGTGATGTTTTCCTCCTTACCTCGGTTACATGGATTAATAAAATTATGTTGTAAAAGGTGACTTGTGCCTTAGTTTCCAAGGCCTTAATAAATCGTTTTGGTATAAGCTGTACTAAGTTAGGCTTAAGGGGGAGTGTTAGAGAAATAATATACCTTAGTACCATGGTTATCTACCTAGGAGACATAATCAATTTTCCTTGTCCTTATGTTGTATGGTCTAACTTAGGTTATACTGATCAATACTAGTCAAATAGGTGATTCTGGATCATTAATTGATAATTGAGGTTCTCTATTTTGATCATTCTATCATCCAAGTACCTGCATTAATTGAAAACCACTTCCAACTTTCACTAGGGGCGCTAGTGTGTGAATGTGGTTATTTTGTGTCCTTCTTGGGCATTTATTTTCTCCTAAGAGACTCTCCCAGTCAACGATGTGCTCTCCCATGCTTAGCCTTCCCTCATTTATGACCCATGAATGCTCCTAACATATTCACACATGTTAACACATGGATTCATGACAGTTTGGTTAGGCTTGGGAGCCTATTGGTCAACCTATGGGGGTTTAGGGGTCAAATCCTAGCCTGACGCTTGTATGCATTCACATGGCCTCCATGGGCTCACAATTTTTCCCCAATGTATTATAAATATGTACTATACACAAATACAATATGTACTGTAATAATATGATCAATTATTAGCACCACTCACATGTATTATTTTAGTCTCTTTTGTTGTTCTCTTGCATATTTTGTCAAATAATTTGCGTGTGAATATTGCTCTAGCTCCTAGATCTCATTGAGACACAATTCTCACAAATACAAATCATGCATGTGCTCCTTCTTTGTATGATGATCCATCAAATTACATCTTCCATAAACTATCCTATGCTTCAATATTGTGTTGAACCGACACATATTTCTGAACATGCAAAATACTTGTGCTCTTATAATTCAAATGCAACATACAAGAGCCCATGTCCTCCTCAACTGCATAAATTGGGCGATTTGTTGGATTATCATTATCAATTACCAAATAAGAAAGTTTCACCTCCCCGTACAATCTTCTATGTGTGAAAAGTGATTCATAGCAAGATCTAGGAGCTAAATAAATCCTCACAACTCAAGAATTTCAAAAACTATGTAGAAAAACAGTGAAAAGAGAAAATTAACACATAGGAATAGTGCCAATAACTAAAGTTTACATTACTTTCCAACATGTAAATATGTCTAGAACATTATTATAATACAATAGGTGAAAATCCTTATCCTTTGGAGGAAAATTGGAGGCATACATGTGGCAGGCTTAGATTGGACCTCAAACCCCCCTAGGTGGACCAATGAACTCCTAAACCACCTAAAACGGTCACAAATGGCCATGTGAACATGGGTGAAGCATGCTAGGACACACATGAGGGTAGGATAGGTGTGTTGGAGTACTTGGGTGAGTGGGAGTGGCTCTAGGGAGCAATAAATGGTCCAAAAGAGCCAAAAACACTCAAATGCAATGCATGGGCGCCTCTGGTCAAACTAGTTCCTTGTTTTAAGGAGTGGGATTGCACGAAGGACTGAACTATCATAAATGAGGGTGCATGTGTCTCCTGAATGATAAAATGTGGGAACTTGGGTGCATTAATGAGTCCAAACCCCCAAAGACCTTGCTAGACCAACATAACCAAGGTTTGGACCATATGACATAAGAACAAAGAAAATGAAAGTGTGTCCTTGGTGTATGTGACCATGGTACTAGGTGGTATTATGCTCTAAAACTATGTTATCCTCCAAACACTAGAATAGTTGTGTAGGAGAGATCCATCTATAGAGTACCACCTAGCGTTTTTTTCCAAGATCTTGACAAAACCATTCTAAACTTAGGTGCAATATATACAACAACAACATCCATCAAGATATTGTTCATTTTAAACTATGTAAGACTAAAAAAAATATCCTTAATGACCCTAAGACATTTTACTGCTATTGAATCAAAAGGGTACAAGTCATGATAAGGTTTGGTAATGCTTAACTCTTGGAATTCCATGACATCTTTGGGCATGAGGTTGTGAGAAGCAGAAGAGTCTAAGAGACAATTATGTAACATCTTATCATGGACAATGAGGGTGACATATAATGGTGGAGGAAAATATGATTTATCATTAGACTAGTCGAGCGATTTAGGACAAAAAATAATGGTGGGGTGCTCATCATGTAAATTAACAACATATGAAGGAATAGGACTGGTTTGTGAATTAAACACCTTAAGGGAAGGATCTGTATACAATTGTTTTTCATGAGCTCTGTTAATGGAACAAAAATTTTAATTTTTCTAATCTCATGTTCGAAATCGAATCCAGATAAGGCTTTACTTACCTCTTCAGTTTCTAAAATCTTGTCTCTGTTGATCTGTTGAGCTTGTTTCTTGATCTGTGGGAACTTGCCTGATTTGAGTAGGTATGCATTTCCTCATATTTTGAAGGAGTTGTTTTACTTCAGATATTAAATCATAACTCTTATGTGGGGAATTTCGATAAATGTTGGTTGAACATACTCGACCTGAAACATTTTTCTCATAACAATCATTAATGTCCTAACCAAAACAAACATAATGGTGATAATGAAACTTAGTTAGGTAACCATAGGAAGATTATTCTTCTAAATGATTGATTGCTTGATCTGGATCTTCCATCTCAATTTATTTTATCTCCTTAGTTTCATCTACCATATTATTTTGAAAAGGAGGTTGCATTCTTTGATCATCATTTTTTCTCCTTTCCCCAGAGAAAAAACCTAGGAAGAAAGGATCATCTGGAATGATTAGGGTTTTAGTTGTCTCCTTATTGAACATGTCTATTATGGTATTTATTATCCATTTCAAATTTAGTGGTTTTAGATGACAAGCTCTTGATGAGCTTAGTCATTTCATCGATTTTGTTTTCAGTTTCTTTTGTATTTGAGGTGGATGATCCCACTTCCTTCTTTTTCTATTTCTCTCCCTCTAGATGTTGTGCTTTACCTCTAAGTTTATCTTATTCCATCAAATTTGATTCTGCTTCTACGGATTCCTCGTGCATATTTACAAGACTAGGGGATCTCCTTTCTCTTAGTAGTAAGGAAAAATCAACATCGAAGGAATTAGCATAAGTAAGTTTTGCTGATGTTTTAGTTGGATTAATCTCTGGTGGGATTTTTTTGTACATTTTATTGAAGCATTTTTTAAAATTAGTGATTGATTCATTTGGATTTCTTTTCAATGCTCCAATTTCTATTATGTAATAAAGGAATTCCTTAGTGTCCCCCCACTGTTTCATGAAAATTTACTCTAGGGATTATATTCCATTTATAGAACCAACTGGAAGCTCCCTAAGCCATTTCTTGACCTCTCAATCCAGGATCTAAACAAAAAATGCATCCACAAATATTCATGGTCAATGTTTTGGTTGTCATCATAACTAAAATAAAAATTCTAATGATATTCTAGTGTTAAAATCCTGTGGGGATCTAGGGGTTTAGGACATTGGGAAGATTCAATCTTAAATCTACCTTCTTCTTCAGAGGACAAATTTTATAGTTAAGGTAACAAAATATAAGGTAGTGGTTTAATTTCTTTTGTACTCTAACTATCCAATGCAAAAATAGAAATTGATTTCTATTGAGATATAGACTCCTTAATTATTCTTTCCTAATCATAACTAGGTGGTATGTTGGGAGAATGGTGATTACCTCTAGTACCCACACCTTTAGAAGCAATAAATTCCTTTTCCAAATTACAGTTGAATAATGTAGTCTGTTAAAATAACCTGATTTTTTTCACCATCAAAATAAGAGAAAAATTTATCAATACCCACGAAAAATTATCACCTTCGTTCCCTGACAACGACGCCGGAAGATGTCTATACTGGATTTTGTACTAGACTACATGGGTACAAATCCCACGCATGTCGAGTTGAAAGGATTTAAGTTTAAAGATTGATTTCATTTTGTCTTTGGTTTGGAAAAATATTAAACGGATCAAGATCTCAAAAATTATGATAGGTATACTACAACATAACTTAACATCTCAAAGAAAACCATTTCAAAGACTAGAAAAGATAAAGCATGCATACAAGCCGAACCAAGTTAATTATCAAATATATAAGACATAAATTGAACTTATATATAAGGTTTTAGCGTATTTTAAACATAAACACTTTATGAGTAAAAGGGTATGTAAACACAGAGGATAAATATGGGCATTTATTATAATATTTTTAATCATATATGGATTCATAAACAAGGGGATATCAAACAAACTTTACATGCATTTACGATTCGCTAAAAGTTAAGTGTGCATTTTTCAATTTTTACAATGTTGGAGAGATTTCTTTACGTTCTCCACCCTTGACTCCTCTTCTACATGGATTTCATCCACATGGACCTTTAAACACTGATTTGTTTTAGTCTCACCTTGCTTTTCCTTAGCAAGGGACTCTTTATTATCAATATCTTATTCCAAACCTTACAAATCTATATAGTTTGTTTTATGCATAGCAACTGTAGTGTTTCATCTCGTTCCTTCGTCAAAGTTTTGAATAATATTTTTACCTTTATTCACATGTTTCTCTATTGGCAGTTTGGGGAAATTTTCAAGACCTTTTTCATTATTCTCCAGGGCTTCAAACAACTTTTATTATATCATTTTGGACTTAGTTTCTTCCTCACTTGAATATTATCAAACATCAATCAAATTTTCATTCTTTAAACCAATATTTAAGACCTTCTTCTTATTCATTTGAATTTTTTTTGAAGCTTCGGCTTTTGGTCACCATTTAACACCTTCAAGTTTCTGAGCATGAGTGTAAATATTTTTTGGTCTAGAAGGCAATTGCTTTGAAATTCCTTTCTCTGATGTTTTTTCCTTTGAACTTTCTTCTAAATCACCTGGTGTCTTAGAAGTTGCTACAACCTTTTCTTCAACTTCAACGACATTCTCATTTTGATTATTTTGTGCAACCTGCTTTGTATCATGCTTCTCTTTTGGATGTGATTCTTCAATTTACTACTCTTTTACACCTCCACTTTCCTTTTATAACCTTTGTGCTATTTGGGAGTCCCCTAGTTCTCTTGAATTTTATTTCTATAACTAGAAACTGCTCTCTTTTGTGCTAAAGGCATTTTTTCCTCTCTTCCCTTCTCAAAATTTTGATCCTCTAGAGTTTCTGATTTCGCAACTTCAAACTCCAACCAAAATAGGAAATGTAACCAGGTCCAATTCTTCTTCCTCGGCTTGTTGAGCACCAATAATTTAATCAACCTATGATGAAAAGTACTGTTTCTAGTATGTTATTGGTGATTCCTAACCCGAGTTTCCATTTTAGACAAAATATTCAACATGTAAAAAGGTAAATTAATATTTGACACAATTGCACCACAATTGCAACATGACAAAAGGAACCTGATATGGTACCTATAGACCTAGGAAAATATGACCTTACAAATTTTATATCATTGTATAATAATTAACACATCCCTCCATTTCTATTTGAGGATATTTTAATGTATTTCTTTTCTCCAGTCTAGAATTTCATGCCTTGGCAAGAGAAACAAGTTCAAATCGAATTCAAATAGAAATTTCTTAAACCACCGATCGCCTTTAGTAGGTAACCCAATCACTTCTGCAATATAAGCTTTTGATACTTCAAAGCTCAGGATTTCAAAATTAACCCATGTTCCTGTAAACTCATGGGTGAATTGTTGTGTAACATCCACATTGTAACCTATGATCTTTTCAAAGAAGGAAAACCACCCCACACCTATTAACACGTTCGCACAATGAGGATGTTCTTCATCCCACTTAGTGCTAACATGATTGAACCTATGCACCTTACCACATGTCTTCTTCTTTTTGGTGACTAATGATTGGAGAAATAACTTCTCGTGAACTGTAAACCAACACAAACTTCAACAAAAAGGTCATCTCCAAATGGATTAAGGGCTGCATGCAATGCAAAACAAAGTGATTCAAATTTTGATAAACTATAAATCGTGGCCAATTTCGGTTAATAATTTAATGGTGTCACATAATGTTTCTTGGTGGGAAGGCTCTCTAAATGTTTCGTAATTGAGAATGTTGCTCCCAAACACCATAAATATTCATGATTACTTAATTACCCACAAAATTCAAATTGTTACCATTTGTGACATTTCGGAAACACAAATCTATACGGTTCCTTTATAACCCGCTACCGAAATGTTGCAAGTTTGAACACTTTTTGAACTTTAGATGATTCTCTTAAAATAAGTTTCAAGACCATGCAAATTTAATAAAAAATACCATTACAAGGAATTATTTTAGAATAAGAGACAAAATAAACTTATTAATAAAAAGAAATCCATAAAAAGACACTTAAGGAATAAGAGTTAAATGTAATCAAACATACTTTAAAAGGATTAATACAAAAATTGAACGATTTTTAAAATGGAACAAAAATAAAAATACAGGGCTAAGTATATAGTATAGTTCCAGTACTATCACTTATTTCCTAACAATACAGTCCCATACCACAAAATCCAGGATTTACCATCATGGATTGCTTTAGATCGTCTTCATGGATTGCTTTAGATCGTCCTTCATGGTTGGTTGCTCGTCTGTCATTCTGTTTCTTCTTCGATGGGTTCATAGGAGGGGGGAATGATACAATTTATGGTAGCTCTTATACTATTGCATGCCAGGAGGGGTTTCAACAACAAATCCCTAAATGGTACTAGTGTTTGATACATTGATTTCCATGATTGTAGATCATAAACCTGCATAAATCGACTTCGACGATTGTTACAGATCTAGCTTGCTTGATACACTTAAACAACTAAACACAATGAGTTTACATGTCATATACACTTCCCTTTTGAATTGATTGGTGCATGCGGCTATCTTATATGATCATGTGGTCAGTTAATATGAGTTTACCTTGTAATGATTATAAAGGTGGCTTCCAATCCATTCACACGCTCGGAACCGTTTTCGGTTACTTATTGCAAGTTTCCACTATCGTCGCCAATACGTCCACCATAAAAGATGTTATTTAATGTGCATCAATTACCAGCTTGAAAGACCAACATACCACAAATATCAATTCATAGGACAAGACGTGACAGATGATAATATTTTGAGAACATGGACAATACATCGATTAACTATATACACTACTATGACACAATACACTTCGACTTGCACAAATGAATTTTGATTTTTGATTTTTGATTTTTTTTATTTTTTATATACAACTTTAGTCAAGTGAAGTTTGGTTATCCTGATAAGGTTTTAACCGAATCCCATTCACTAACCCCTGCATGGGTGCCCCATCTAAATTTTGTAATTGAACTATTCCTTCCTCGATAATGAAATTAACAACGTATGGTCCTAAACAGTGTGTTCGAATCTTACAGGATGCTTGAGAAACTTATTGTCATAGAGGATAAGTAAATACCCTCTCTTGAATTGCTTCTTCTTAATGTGTTTGATGTGCCACTATTTTTCTCTCTCTTTCTTGACTAGTTGATGAAATCCTGTAGTAAAGTGATCTTCCTCTAACTGCAATACAGTGACAATCTCACCTCAATAACACCAGTATCACACATAATGGTAAAGGAAATGATCCTTAGGGTAGGCACAATATATTCCATAGGAATGAAATCCTCTTATCCATACACTAACCTGAATGGGGTCTACTTTGTCAATTTATTATAGATTGCGTGAGAAGCCCATATCGCTGCAGGAATTTTCAAATCCTAGTAATCTCAATTTACATTATAAACTTTAGTTAGGGGGTTTTCCAAAATTTTAGTAAAGGATTTAACAGTTCCATTCTCTTTCGAGTGGTAAGGTGTACTCTTCCTGTGATGTATCTAAAATTCCTCAGTCATATATTTAATGGTTCTATCAACAAAATGTGTACCTTAGCCACTTAGCATAAATTTGGGACATCCAAACATTGTAACCACGTTTTCAAACAAACATATTGCAGTAGACGCAACCATATAGTCCTTCAAAAGGGAAACTTCAACCCACTGAGTTAAATAATCAATCATAGTGACTATATATTGGGAACCAATTCTCTTACCCGGTGGGTTAATGGGTCCCACGAATTCCATGACCCACTTATCAAATGCCTGCAATGTTACTTGTGGAACCAATGCCATCTCATTCTACTAGGATGGATTTCCCGTCCTTTGGAAAACATCGTAGTTCTTGCAATATTCAGATGCATCCAAGCAATGCGGGACACTACAGTCCAAATCACAACATTTTCTTGGTATTTCTTTTCCCCACATAAGTGTCCTCCTTCCACCCCATCGTGAGCTTCACCCAAAGTTAGGGGTCACTCATGCTCTAGGACACAACGACATAAAATATCATATGGTCCCATTTTGTATATCTGTCCAACTATCAACTGGAAATTGATATATTTTGCGACTAGATGTTTCTTCTAAACTATGTTGTAGCTATCCGGTGCCTTTCCTGTAGCCAAAAGGTGGATAATATCTTCATAGTAGTCATAAACCACCTTTACTACAAATAGTTGTGCATCCAACATGATATCATATAAATTGGTTGGTTCTTCCCCTATCTTCAACAGTGACATATGATCAGGTCCAACGTTCAAACTCCTTGGCTTAACAACAATATTGAATTCAAATTCTTAGAAGACAGGGAGCCAACAACAAATATCCCCCCCTAGCACTAGATTATTGACCAGATATCTAAGTGTAGAGTGATATGTGAACATATTAAAATGGACACCCAATAAATAATGTCAAAACTTTAGTAAAGCATAAAACATCACCATACCTTCTCTTTTAGTAATTGTATAGTTATTTTCAGCGGTTGACAACTTCCTACTAGCAAATGCAATTGGATGGTTACTGTATCTCTCACTTGGATATGCAAATACTATGCCGAGAGCAATAGAAGGTGCATCTACATGAACATGAAATTCTTTCCTCCAGTATAGAAAGAATAGAATGGGAGCTAAAAACATCTTTTCCTTCAGTGTTTCAAGGATCTTTTGACATTCCCCATTCCACTGAAACTTTACATCATTTTTTAATAATGTTTCCATCGAGGTTGTGATTTCAGCATATCCTCGTATGAACTTGCAATAATAACTGGTATGCCCCAATGTAGTTCTCAACTGATTGAATGACGTAGGTGGAGGAAATTAGATAATGATATCGATCTTTGTCGGATCCATCAATGTTCCTTCCTTGCAAACAACATTACCCAACAAGATGCCAAATGATGCACAAAATACACACTTTTTCAAGTTTACGGAAATTTGAAATTGTTTGCAATGCTCTAACATCCGTTGAAGACTCTATATGTGATCCTTAATCATCCCATATATCGTACATTCATCAAAGTAAACCTCTAGGAATTTATGAAGCAATTATTTAAACACAACAACCATTATCCTAGAAAATATAGCAGGAGCATTCTTAAGGCTGAAAAGCATTACTGTGTATTGAAATAAACACCACTCTATCACAAAGGTAATATTATGTCAATATTCTTTCATGATCCTAATATAAAAATCCATTAGTAAAATATTAAACCTCTTGTCCTACAACGCTCTCCAACACTTCATCTGTAAAAGGCATAGGGAAAGGATCATGCATATATGCATCATTAATTTCTGCAATTGGACACAAATGCAAACTTTAGTTTTCTTATCGTGAACAACCATAGGGATAGTCCACTCTAATTCTTCGACAAGTTCAATAATTCCCACATCCAGCATCTTGCCAAGCTCTTCTATCTCCCTTTCTTTATACGTTAGGTTCAATCAATAAGGTTTCTTCTTCACTGGTGTAACATCTGGTTTTAAGGGAATATTCATGTCACCCAAATCTCCTACAAATCTCTTCATCTCAGATAAGTTTGTTGGGAATAGATTTTGAAATTCATGCAATAAGTAGTAATTTTTTCGACAGTCTCATCATCCCAATAATCACCAATATTTGAAAATTTTAGATATTTAAGGGAATCGATATTTACATTCTTGATCTTTTGCGGCATCAAGGATTTGAAGGATGATATACCGAGTCTCTCTACTGCTTGGATAGCTTCACATTATGGGATGTGAACATTTCATGCATCGTCATCCTCGGATTCTCTTGAAATATTATACCATTCCATCATATTTTTTACTTTGACAGTCCACTGCAGTAGACTCAACACATATATAGAAACTTATTCAAAAATATTATCCTTGATTACTTTCATAGTTTCATTGATCGAGGGATTCTCATTAGCATAGATAAATGTGTTCTTAAAACTATTGTAAATATCATCCTAATCGGAAGTCCCCTGTTGCAGTTTAAGAAATGTGTACCGATTTCATGGTATCATATCTAGTGTGTGTATAAACATATGTACCCACTCATGCCTTGGTACTTCTTTCTAGGTTGTATTACATTCATTGATATGGTCGATAGGACTTATCATCTCTGTATAGTTTTCTCTAATATAGAGAACTCCTTCCCCAAAGAAAAGATCTAACAATATTCGACACTTTAGACATATTGAGATAGATTGTTTATGAAAAACCCGCCACCTTGTTGGAGTTGCCTTCAGTGCTACATCTAAAGCCAACATTCGTTGCTCTTCTGACACCTTACTTTCAAATCTAGTAAAAAATACATCTATTTTAGGTAATCCTTCATAGGTAGGAAAATCACACACCTTAGTTCCCACCCATTGTAGGGACTTCGTGATCCTAGCATATCTCCTCATGGAATATTTGTATAGCCAATTCTGCCATTTTTCCAATGCTTGTCATGAATAAGAAGAACATGAGCTGACACTCTGCCAACTTATATTATCGTCATTTATTGATTTAATATAATCCTCCAATCAATACAAGATATTATATATATTATCTAAATCAACCTCATGATACTCCTCACGGAAAGGTTCCACATATCATTGTCCCTCCATCGGATCTAGCGGTGTAACCACTCTTATTTCTGAATATTTAAATGACAGAATCAGCTTCTTAAAGTTTATGATGGTCTGATTCTTAATTTCCCAGTATATACCAAGAATTGATGGATACATATTCATATCGTCGAAAATCTCTATTACTTTGAAGTATGCATACGTTCGGAGCCCTCAAACGTCTATAGGAACTCTTGGCAGTCGACCGACTGGGAGAACCTTTAATTGATTTGCTAGCTGGAACTGAACCGAGGACACCACTAGTTTGGGATTCCCCATACTCTCTAAAGTATGCTTTGTCAAAATGTTGACATATGATCCCAAATCCAATATAATGAAATCCATATCATAGTCTTCAATCTAAGTGTTCATGGGAAGGTCTCATCCAATGTTTCAATGTGGTGAATAGCCCTTTTCGGTTGGAGATGTTCTTCAGGTTCTTCTAGCAAGCTAGATAACTATGCTAATACATTTTCATATTTAACTAAATACAGAAAGATTCTTAAGAATTTTTCAAGGTACTTACCTCACCCGTCGGCTTCTCTAGAACAAACTGGTAAAAAATGGTGGAATTTCATAGACATGTACCTCATCAACTACCAGGGGAGCATTTGAAATTGACGCTCCATTATTTCTTCCCATAAATTCATTGCAGGTGTCAAAAAATACCCATTTATCTTTTTGAACATCAAAAGGTACCTTGTTGTGCTACTAGTACGACTCTCGAATCTATCATATAACTTGTTTTATATTCTCTCGTCCCAGCTCCTCCTCTGGTCACAACAACGACAATTGATGGTTTGTCACTTGGTTAAGATGTAATATTTTGGGTGTTCTAATTTGCATTCTAGAGTTGATTTTTATTCTGATTAGTTTTTTCTTGCAACTTAACAATAACATGCGGACAATATTTTATAGTATGATCCAACACTTTACAATAAGAACATGTCGTCGTCAAATTTTTGTAGTCTCTAGCATAGTGTCCTAGTTGACCATAATTATGAAATATTAGTTGGCCTCTTCCCTGACCAAATAATCCTTGTATCCTACAACAAAATACACCCTTAGGATGATTTTACTGTGCATTTTCCTTTACATATTGGATTTGATCATCACTCTTCATCAGGTAAGTATCAACGGTTCGTTCCTAGAGAAATTCATAGGCTTGGTAGTGCTTTTCATTATGCCCCATAGATCGACATAATTTACAATAATGGATTGTAGGAGTACTTACTATTTTCTGCAGATATAAGCATTCTTCTAATCAATATCCTCGTGTTTGACGGACTCTACACCATGGAATTCCTGATTGGCTAAGTGTGTTCATAGGCCCAACAACAAGATAATCATGAAAAGTTGGACATTGTTCCTTGTGATGTCCTTCCAACATACATTTAGTACACTAGATCTCTTCATGAACCTGTTTCCATTTCTTGATGTCTTGAATTTAAAATGACTGGTTCGCTAACTGAGATTGAATTCGTACCATTCTAGCACCACTTTCTCTGATTGGAAAATCTTCCAATTTTGTAGCGAGCTCCAATGCCTCATACCGAGACATGATATTCTACTACATTAAGGGTACACGGATGTGCGGTAATATTTCATATATAAGCCACTCTTTATGTTTCACATCATACATGTGGAAACTCACTTTATCCATCAAAGTTTTGAATTGTTGGTCGAACTCCCATACTGACTCATTCAAGGACTGGTTTATCTCCTTTAACTTCGTGATGCACTGTGACTTATATTTTGGCTTCTTAAATTCATCCATCAATCCTATTTTGATATGAGCTAATTTTTTTTGCATGGGTCCCATAGAATTAGTAGAATATTTCATGTACCAATGTAGTTCTTGACCTTTGAAGGTCGTGTTCATCTTGGACCTTTTTATGGCCTCCTCTTCTACTTATCGAACAGTCCATATGGATTCACAAAGAAACCAATCTTGATCTAGATCCTCTGATCAATTTCCATTGAATACATGTAGCTTCATGTCATCCCCAACCATTATATGCCTCTGGAGTAAGGATGAACTTGAACTCATAGGGTTTCTACTAGGAATTTTATTACCACTATTCTGACTACAACTATTGCTTTGATTTGACTGAAAACAATTTGACACACTTTTAGGTCTTACCTCTAATATTGGAGATGTACACGGGGTCATAAGTATGTCACAACCTTGGGTCTAGGGTATTTTTTACTTAAGTATAGTATTATAGGTGATTATTTTGGAGTCAAACACACATGGCACACACACACATATATATGTATATTGGTAGGCAAATATTAAATAGAAAACATACAATTTACTACCCAAACTTGCAAATTTTGGAAAGTATTATGCTAAAAAACATATTTTATGTAAACATATTTTTATGACCAAATTGTGAATTTATTTAAAAAACAAAAACCCAAAAAATAACAAATTAGCGAAATTTCACCCCTAAAATTTTACCTGCTCGGGTCGGGTGTAGATATGGAACATAATCCTCATCCTCTGAAATAATCCCAAACTCTTCTTCTTTGTCGCAATACTCCTCATTGAGTTATGACACCAATTCGTAGTCTCCTTTTCCAGTCTCAGCACAACTATCTCGCCTAGTCGCAATCGTTCTCCTCAGTATTAGAATGGAATCTCTTCTCACTCCTTAGGTGACCATAGTCTTCATCAGTATCACTTACTTCCCCTTGGAACATTTCAAGTTATACCACACCTTCTCCCCATACCTTCTTCCACTCAATACCCATTCCCTTCATGTGCAATCTCTTACTCGTCGTTGTTCATTGTCAGTATTCATTTTTCACACACCAACATTTTAAGCCACGGTTTTAAAGAATTCAAGTATCTACCCCTTGGACTTCAAAAAAATTCCCGCTGAGCTTCACTATATGATTTGACAGTATCCACAACAATTTTAGTGACATACCCTTCTAAAATGATATCAACCCAAAATTCAAAATCCCTTGATACCTTATTATTGACACATTTCACTTGTTGAATCAATTGAGGTGTTCAACTCTTAGGTTCACCTCCATAAAAAAAAAAATTGGAGTGTCAATCTTGACAGCCACTCATACAATATAATAATAAATTCACTAAAGAAAATATGATGAATATCAGAGTAGACATACCTTCCTAACCATTCTCCTTGATTTAGTCATCGATCTATGATTTCCTCTTGCAAAAATTCATTTACCTTGTGATATAACCACGCTTCAATCTCCTGCTTCGTTGGATGCCAAAACATGTCCCCCTTACAATGAACCTCATCTTAGTAACAAAGCCATTTGCTGGAATAATTTTAGACTAACTGTTGTTGTTTCCTCCTTCAATTAAGGTTTACACCCTTGGTTGTCCGTCAACAAAGCCCAAGATATTGGCCTGATAGAGCAAGTATCAGTGGGAAGGATGTATGACACAGATGAAGTCTCACCTGAGAAATCTCTTATGGGTAACTACCAGAACCAAGTTTCTATAGTTCTGTGGAGATTTCTTCTTCCTAAAACACCTTACCAACTCGCTCGACCGAAGCCGGTGTGTATATTGATTACTCTTATTGTGTGCATTCACGATATTACTCTACTTATCTGTCGACATAGATTACAACAATTTATATAATTCCTTATTAGCGATTCCAACTAGAAATAGTGCGACATATGCATCTAAAATCCCATTCATAAGCAAATACACATGCACTTATTCACAACATGCATTCATTCAACATAAGCACATTCATCAAATATACACATAGACAACATTTAATATGGAAACCCATATGGGAAAAACCACAAAGGTGCTCTTCATCTGGCATGAGAAATATATGGAACCTTTCGTATATGCACTTAGCTTGTAGACTATGTTCTAGATTTTCTCTATAATCAATATAGACTTCTCTCTCCTCTCATGCTATCCAGTATCAGGTCTCTGAATTTTCCTCTCCTTTACCCTACAGTTGATCCGCGCACAACATGGATCGAATCTCTCTTATCTACAATTCTACAGCTCTATAAACAAACAACAGAAAACAGAGACTAACACAAACCAACAAAGAGTGTATGTATATTCATTTCTCCAAGGTCTCCTATAATCCATTTCATCTATGAGAATTTTGCAGGGAAAAAATCTTGAAACTCATGCAATAGGTCTGTGATCTTCCTTACAGTATCCTCATCCCAATAATCTCCAGTATTCACAAATTTTTGGATTCTCTCAGGAGCCAATGTTTATTTTCTTGACTTTTAGTGGATTCAGAAATTGGTCACTAGAAATACCAAATCCTTCCAGTGTGTGCACACCTTTAGATGCTGGAATGTTTACATCAAGTGGGTCATCATCATCAGGTTCTACCATCACATTATAACACTCCATCCAGTTTTGGATTGTTGCACTGTGCTGATTGAAGCTTGTCATTGGCATAATATTTTTTTTAATTACTTGTAGGCAGCATCAATCAAAGGATGATCATCGATAAACTCAAATGTATGTGTGAAACTGGTAGCTAATTCATCCCATTCGACAGTTCCTCATCGCATCTCAGCTGAAATATACCATCTCATTGGTATCATGTCTAATGTGTGTATAAACTGATGAAAACATTCCTGTTGCAGTCATTCCTCCCATGTCTCACGATAATACTCAATATGGTCGACAGGATTAGTCAATATTTTATACTTTTTACCTGTATAACTGATCTCTTCTCTGAATATTATATCCACCAGTCTTCAACATTGTGGCCATTTAGAGATAGATTATTTATTTGTGACCCACCATCTAGCAGATGTAGCTTTCAGCACAAAGTCCAGGGCGGAAAAGCATTGAGGTTTTGCGACCTTTGCTTCAAATTCTATTAGAAAAAATGCAAGATTAGGTAAAACTTCATATATGGGTAGATTGCTTACCTCGATTCCTACCCGTCGTACAGATCATGTAATTCTTGTGCACCTTCTCATGGATACTTCATGCATCCAATTTTGCCAGTTTCCAATGCTTCACTAGAATTTTATGTATAGGAGCTAATACTCCGCTAACTAAGCTTTCCGTTGGCTATTGATATACATAATCATCCCTTGCATAAGTGATGTTATAAATATGGTCCATATAATCACCTAGTCCTTCATTATTTACTGGCTCGACGTAATTCGGACCTTCTAGTGGATCAATTGATGCGACCGGACGCCCTTAGCTATGAATCTTCAAATGTTAAGATTCTTTTCTTAAAATTGATGATGGTCTGATTATCAATCGCCCAGTCGATCCCAAAAAGTGCAAGATATGGGTTTGTTTCATCGATAATGTCAATAATTTCAAAGTCAACATACATACTTGGGCCTTCTACCTTGACAGGAACTTAAGTTAGTCAACCAATAGGTAGGAATTTCGACTGCTTTGATAATATGAGTTGAATAGGAGACCACTTCATTAGTGGTTTCCCCATGCTTTCCCATGTTTTTCGTGTCAGAATGTTGACATCAAATCCCAGGTCTAGGATAATATAGTCCATATCATAATCTCCTATCTGAGCAGTCATCCTTAATTCGCGACTAGTCTTTAATATTTTTCCCACATGGTTAACTCTTCTGTCTGGTTGCAACTCTTCTTGAGTTTTTTTCTATTAGAGTTGTTAATTCTGCGACAACATATTTATCTTGTATTAGCGATAAGAAAAAATTAAAAAACTCTTTAAGCTTACTAACCTTTCCCATTGGTTTCTTTCGGACTAGGTGTTCAAACCTCTCAGGAATTCCCAATATTGGTCTTCTTGGTAGTATAGCAGCAGACATCAATACTTGATTCTTGTCGACAAATTCTGGTCGCATGTCCAAGAATACTTCTTTTTCTTTTAGAGGTCGAATGACACTTTCTTTTGTGTTGTTGGTCACACATGTGGTTGTTCATTTTGTGTTTCTTGGTATGCTCCAATCGCAACACCTCATCTTTTTACGAAAACAATATTTGGTTCCCTTGGCTCAACATATATTTTTTGAATATTCTGGTTGGGGTTCAGAATGGGATTTTGTAGAGGTTTTGTATTTCCCGCATTTTTAGCTTACCACTTCATAATCAACTACAGAAATGGTTAGATGGTATGATCAAAATATTTACAATATGAACATGTCTTTGTAGGGATCTCATAGTCCCTGGAAAAATGTCATGGTTTCCCACAATTATAGCATATGATTTGGCCTCTTCCATGAACAAATCCTCCTCCTTGTCCTCGACCTCTAAAATTTCCACCCCCATGGCTTGAGGGTATTGTTGTTGCAGGTATTGATTATGTGGATATTGGGGTTGAGGATACTGATCTTGTGGATATTGAGCTTGATCCCTCTATTATTGCATCTTCTCTTCATTCTTCATTAAATAGGTGTCCATTGTTTCTCCTGTAGCAACTAAAATGCTCTGTACTCTTTCTCATCATGGGCTAGTGATTTACACAATTCACAATATAAACTAGCTGGTGCACTTACAATATTCTATAAGTACAAACACTCTTTTGACTGGTGGCCTCTAGTTTGGAATATTCTACACCAAGGCATCCCTTGTGTATTTATCAGGTTCGACGCTCTTGATCCGACATAATTCATGAGTGTTGGGTAGTTATCCTTATGGTGTCCCTTTGTTCTGCATCTAGTACACCACATTTCCTCTTGGATCTCTTTCCCTTTTTTAATGTCTTGGAGTTGCAACGTAAGGTTGGATAGTTGCGACTAAACTTGCATCATTCTGACACCAGTCTCTCCCATAGGTGAGGAGTCTAGCTTCATGGCCATCTCCAGAGCTTCAGTCCGTGACACAATATTTTGTTGCATTAGATGAATATGGATGTGCGGTAACAATGATACAATGAACCATTTTCTGTGTTTTATGCCTGATATCTGGAAGCTTACTTTAGCTGTTAATTTCTTAAATATCTAGTCAAAGTCCTAGATAGTCTCCATAGACAATTTCTTAATCTCTTTAATCTTTGTAATACACTGAGATTCATATTTGGGATTTATAAATTCATATATTAGTCTTGATCGAATTTGGTCAAGTTTTTTCTGTGTGACTCCTGTTGAAACCACAGAGAACTTCAAATACCAGTCCAATGCATGAGCCCTCAAGGTTGTGATCATTTGGGCCCTCTTTATGGCATCATCTTGGACCTGTCGCATGGTCCATATGGCTTCACATAGAAACCAATTTTTCTATGGGTATTCTAACCCATTTTCATTGAATATTGAAATCTTAATATCAGTCCAAGCCATTATATTGGTCCTTGGTCTTGCAAGATACAAATTTTGGCTAGCAGGACTCCCTTTTCCACTATTACCACAATTAGTATTACTTGTATTTACAAACCCACTAGGAGATGAATTTTTGGACCTTACCTCCAGAGACATATGCAGATTCGTAGGGGTGTCGTATTTGTATTCTAGATCTAGGGATTCTTCTTCTTATTCTTCCCTTTTAGGGATAGACCAGTATTCCTCTTCCTCCTTGCAAGAACCTCCATCAAAGTGTGACGCCAACTCGTAGTCTTCTCTGGTCATACTGCAACTTCCTCTTCTTGTCAGAGTTCTTCTTCTCTTTCCCGACCGAAATCTTCTTCCACTTCTTAGATGTCCATTCTCTAGTGTAGTTCTGCTATTACCAAGGACCATCTCATATTACACTTCTTACCAAGTTCTTTATACATAGTTCTTTACTCATCGGATTCCATTCTCTGGATCCCTTTCTCGCATATGAGCATTTTGATCCATATTTTCAAAGATGCCAAATACCTTCCTCTGGGTTGATTTTTGTGATATATCTGCCCAAAATACTATCAACCCACAAATCAATATCCCTAGATATGGGGTTACTAGTTCTTTTCCACTGTTGAAACAACTGAGGAATACACTCTATCAGTTCTTCTCCTTCGAATTTTTTTCATTGGGTTGCTAGCTTCAACAAGAACTCATACAACAAAACATGAAACTCATAGAAGAATATATCATGAATATAAGTATAAATATACCGCTCCAACCACTTTGCTGGATTAAATCGTGATCCTTCAGTTTCTTCTTGTGCAAACTCTAATGCTTTAAAATCCACCCACTCTTGAATTTCTGGCTTCGTCGAGTGCCAAAACATATCCCTCACAAAATGATTCACGATTATGACAATGGAAACATTTGTTGTCATTTCCTCCTTTGACCCAGGTTCAGAACCTTGGTTGTTCGTTAACAAATCCCAAGATGTCAGCCCAAAAAAGAAAGGCTCAGTCGGCATCACCTGCGACACAGATGCAATCTCACCCGAGAGATCTCTTATGGGTAGCTTCCAGAACCAAGTTTCTACAGTTCTGTGGGGATTTCCTCTTCCTACAACAGCTTACCAACTCGCTTGACTGAGGCCAATGGGAATATTACTTACTCTTATTATGTGAATTCTGTTACAATAATCAACCCATAGTTTACTACCTTAGACATTAATTTAATTATTTTTGTCTTATTTTCCTAGTTCATGTGTCCCACCTTGTGCAAGTTGTCTTTTACCTATCCATAGTGGTCAAACTTGCCTTATTTGACTCATGTAGTGCTTGGGAAACCTCAAGGAATCAATTTTGATTTATTCCTGGCCTCCTAGGTGCCCTTCTGCTTTTTCTGCTTTATTGCCTGCTTTTTCATTGTTTTAAGGCAAATGGAAAAGCTAGACTAGGTGAGGTGAACTAGTTTTTTGTCCTCTTCATCCTCCACTCATTTCTCCTTGTAAAAGCATGTATGAGTTTTCATTCCATCACTCTTTATCTTTCCTAAGCCATTTTGCTAATTCGTGAGCTCCATGACAGATTTGGGATCAGCTTTTTACACCTATGGGGGATTTGCTTAATTTTAGTAAGCCCACTTTATGCTAGATTCAAATTGCTCCTCATGCATTCAAATCCCTGATGTATTTTATTTATTCAGCAACCTATTATGTTACAGGGTTGGCTATTGTACACCGATTTAATACAGTTTAGTGTTCAGCTCCAATTTCAGTCTCTTTTGTGAGTGATTTTGCATGATCAATTGTTAATTGTTGTGAGTAAAATTAATCTATCACTGGGTTCAATTTCCACATGGTATCAGAGCCATTGTAGATCGATTTCTCTCCTTCAAAATTGTTTTGCAGGTTCGACATCAGTGACTGGGAGCCTTCCACTGACAGCCGAGACAAATTTTCTAAGCTATGGATCAATCACAGAAAACTATCTTGACTCCTTTCAATTTCTTTGAATGGAAAGCAGAGATGGAGATACTGTTGAGAGAAAAATGCCTCTACAGGGTGACTGTGGCAACAGAAGTAGAGCCCAATGCAGCTGCAGAGAAGATAAAATGGCACAACAGGAGGGATGAGGCCTATGGTCTCTTGTGTCTGAGTATTTCCAGAGACCTCCTTTTCCATCTTGATGGATTGGCATCACCGAATGAAGTATGGGAGAAGCTTGCGGATCTTTTTGGAAAGACATATGAGATGAGGGGACATCAAATTGAAAATGAGCTGATTTCTCTGAGTTCAAATAGATTTGAATCCCTGCAGCTATATTTCTCCAAGTTCAAAGCACTAGTTTTGCAGCTGAAACAGTGTGGAATCGAAAAGAAAGATGATCAGCTTGTCCTGGCCATTCTCTCAAAGCTAGACCCCGACTATTCAGTGTTTGTTTTGACCTTCTATGCCACAAAGTTGACAGCTAGAACCTGGAAGATGCCTAGCCTTGCAGATTTCATGGAATCTCTCACTCAAGAACAAGATAAGCTGGTGATGATGGGCACCATAAAACCATCCAAAGATAAAGCTCTGATTGCTGGAGATTCGAAGGTGGATTCAAAAATAAAAAAAGAAAGCTAAAAATCCACCTGAGCAAAAGAGAGACAAGAAACAGTCTCTGGAGGAGCCACAAGGTTCCAAGAAGAACTACCAGAAGAAGAAAAACAAAGGTGAAATGAGCAAGTGCGCATACGGCAATAAGGGAAATCACACTGAAATCTCTTGTATGAAGAAGCAAATAGACATGCTGACCCAACTCCTGGAGAATAATGGCATCTCCCTTCCAGAAAGCTCAAAGAAGAGAGAAGGAGGATCAAGTTCAGATGACAGAGAGAGAGTTCATGCATTGGTTGCTGGCACATCAAGCTCACCCAGTTTTATCATTGATTCTGGAGCTTCAAGACACATGGTTTCAACCAAGGAGGCCTTCTCCTCACTTGACATGTCGAAAGAACCACCTATAGTACTGGGAGATGACTCTCTCACTGAAATTTTGGGCAAAGGGAGGATTGATCTTAATCATGGTCAGTTCAGCAATGTGTTGTATGTGCCTGGTCTTGCCTCCAACCTCTTGTCAGTGTACCAGATGACCCACACTGGGTCTCCTAAGAAATTCATATTCTCCCCTGATGAAGTTGAGATCACAGAGATCTCAAGTGGTAGAGTCATTGCAAAAGGAGTTGCGAATCATGCTCAAAAGGTATACATGTTCTCACACTTCCTACCCTACTCAAACCCCTCTGCTCTTCTGATTCATGCTAATGAAGAAAGAAAGATTTGGAATGAAATATTTGGCCACCTAAATTACAAGTATCTTTCTGATTTTAGTGAAAAAGAGAGGGTCATAGGGTTTCCCAAGATAAAATTTTCCAAAGGAGTCTGCTAAGGTTGTATCCTAGGAAAACACCCAGAGCATAAATTTGAGAGAGCTAGTCATGAGAGAACCTTTGCACCCCTCAAGCTGATCCATAGTGATGTTGCTGGCCCATTCCCTCATATGTCCATGAGTCAGGCCAAATATGCATTGACCTTCATCGATGACTTTTCCAGGTATTGCTAGGTTTACTTTCTAAAACACAAGTCTGAAGTTTTTGGCCTATTCAAAGTCTTTAAGGCTTTGGTTGAAAACTAGTTTGGGAGGAAACTCAAGGTCCTCAGATCTGAAAATGGTGGTGAGTATGTCAAATCTGAGTTTATTAACTATTGTGCAGATGCAGGTATTTAGATGCAGCATTCTATCCCTTACACACCATAGCAAAATGGTGTTGCTAAGAGGAAGAACAGATCACTGAAGGAGATGGCAACATGCATGATGGAGGCAAAAACTTTGCCACCAAAGTAATAGGCCGAAGCTATCAACTGTGTAGCCTATATCTAGAATAGGGTGCCTCACAAACAGCTTGATGGTATGACTCCCTTCGAAGCATGGAGTGGGCACAAGCCAGATGTGACCCATTTCAGGATTTTTGGCTCAAAGGCTTGGGCTAGAATTCCAACAGAGAAGAGGAAGGCTTTGCAGCCCCAAAGCCAAGAGTGTCTTTTTGTTGGATACTCTAAAGATTCAAAAGGGTACAAACTGATAAATTTTATCACAAATAAATCCTTCATCGAAAGGTGTGTTCAGTTTGAAGAAGAACCCCTTGCAGCAGTGGAAGTTGGAGAAGCCTCTTCTCCACCTGAACCTCAAAAAGTAAGTAAAGAGTTTGTTGAACATGCTGATTCTGATTTTTCTAATGGATATGAGTTTATTGTAGACCCTAACATCCCTAAAAGGCCAAAATGGGCAGCAAAGACACTACATGCAGCAGGAGAGCTAGCTGGGGATCCCAATGACCCAAGGATGACTAGATCTCAATTTGAGAGTGGTTTGTGCATGAAGGATCCTATGTTTACTAAAAAATGCTATTTGATGGTGGATTCTGATCCTAAAACATATGAAGAAGCAACAGGAGATCCAAGATGGCAAACAGCGATGAAGGAGGATTTCAGCTCACTCCAGAAGAGCAACACATGGGAGCTAGTGGATCTTCCTCCAGGAAGAAATTTAGTCTAGTGTAAGTGGGTCTATAAGACCAAATTTTCTGCTGATGGTTCACCACTGAAT